>JAJMLT010000016.1:0-231595 GCA_030569775.1 Nakazawaea siamensis
GTAATGATCATCGTTAAGGCGGTAAAGAAGTAGTTTTTTTTAATTTTATAGTAGAAACTAGACTAAGAATCTCCCTACGACAGCACTACATTAGATTACGTCAGACACCACACACACTACGTCAGACACCACCACACATACTACATCACTCCCTACTCCACTACACTCCCTACTCCACTACATCACATCCCTGCTCTCCCCACTACATCACACATCACACAATAACTTATCTATACCTACAACTTCTCGACAGCACTCAAGATGACCTTGGCGAAATCAACGTTTGGGTCGTCCAAGTTGAACGCAGTCAGCTCCTCCTTAACTACTTTGACTGGCTGCTTACTCTTGACAAACTCGGCCTTGGCCTCGGCAATCAACTTCTCTTTCAGCTCAAAGTCCAATTTCTCCTGCTTAGCAGCGCCAATGCTCTTCAATACTTGCGTATGATATGCTCCATACACAATTCCACCAGCTAAAGCCGTCCATCTGAATACATTGAAAGTAGACATCCTCTAAAGTTCTCTCTCTCTATCTGTTGGTCGTTATAAACTTCTTCTTTTTTTTCATCCACTTTTTTTTTCTCTTACTTGATTTGTATTATTATACACTACTACGTTATGATTGGTCGGTCATTTAGAACGCGTATTCTTCTCCCAAAGATTCTTCGATCACCGAAATTTCGGTATTAATATCTTTGAGATTGGATTCTAATGATGATAAGTCTTCGAATTTGCGTTTTTTCTTGTTATTAGTGATCATTTCTTGTACTAAGAAACTTTGTTCTTTGAGTACCATGAGTTTTTCTCGTAGTTCTCTGATTTGTTTTTTTGTCTTCGGAGGAGCGGTGGGTTGCGCGGCGGGCTGCACGGCGGAACTTTGGTTGGAGCTCTCCGGGTCCTGTAATTTTGACATATTTTCCTGCAAAAAAGATACCGTCACAGCATAAATGGACTTCTCCAACTTCAATTCCTCGGGACTAATAACCAGATTCTCTTCATCTCTCTTCACTTTTGCTCTCAAGGTCTTTGTAATGACATCGAGTTTCTTGAAATAGTCTTTCAATCGGAGTCGTTGGGCGGAGATCAATTGCAATTGTTCTAGACTCATCTGATCCATATCACCAAACACCGGCAAGATCGACTCGATCTTGACCCGGTAAATCTGGATGGTGTCGTAAATACGTAAAATCTCGGGTCTTTCCAGTTGTAGATCCCTATCAAACAACCTCTTATCGTACAAAATGCGTTTACAATCACGACAAATACGGATACTTACATCCGAGGTCTGTTGACTCTTCCGTCCCAAATACCCGACCAAGACCCGCACGGGCACCTCCAAAGAACATTGTCGATCGACATTGGCACATACAATAAGTCCACATAACCGACAATGGTGCTTGCGACTCATGTAATTGAACTTAGTATGACATATAGTACAGTCGTCTCTATCACCGTCATTCTGCCAATTCACCACACTCTGTTCAAATCGCTTCCATCCGAGAGTGCTATTGTTATACAGATCGAACTTGAGTAGTCTCCTTTCCAATCTATTCAACTCCAATGACGTCAGAGTCACTTTGGTTTGTCTTTTAGTAAGGAACAACAGAGTTAGATCTCTGCTTAGAGCAGCGTCGTTGTAGCCCGGTTTTGCCATGAAACAGTTTTGACAACATCGTACAAGGACTCCGTCGGTATTATAATTGAGAGAGGTGTCGATTTTCACTTTGAAGAAGGTGTGTTCGTGGCAGAACAATTCCCCACATTTACGGCAATTTACTATGCCGTTTTTGATGTTGAGTAACTTGGGACAATGCGATTGGTGGCACCGTTGCGACCCCGCGGGTTTCTTCCAATGGTCCTTGGGGATCTCCATTATGGGTTGGGCGGGTAAGACCGGAGATTCTGCCGCGCTGAGACTGAACGTCTTGTCGTTGTCGAAGAGGTCCAATTTGACGAGGTTCTTCCTCGTCTCCGTCAGCGTGTTGATGATCTTCTTGGTGAACCAGGTTTTGATATCCAGGTCCAATTGTTTGGTGACTGGTTCATTGGACGAGTGTTCGTCGTCTAAGTGGCGGTTGAGTTGGCCAAGGTTGACCATTTGATCATGACAGATGGGACATTGGAGATCGGAGTCGGTCATCATGAGGGGGATATCGACGGACGAGGACGATGGGGAGGAATTGATACTGGATGGGGGGTGGGACAGGGGGATGGTTAATTCATTGGTGGGTAGTTTGGTGTTGGGTGGGGGTTTGGGTCCACCAAGAACCCGTCGCTTGGACATGGTAGGAAGGTAGTGATAGAGAGAGAGAGCTTTTTTTTTCTTAACTAAGGAAGGAAAGAAGGATGGAACAGGGTAGGTTAGGGCAGGGCAGAGAAGAGTTCTATGGTTTAGTATATAGGTACATAGTAGTGGCAGTAGGCAGTAGGCAGTAGGCAGCTACACCGTCTCCGGCATCTGCCACAACTTATAATAATCCACCAACCTTCCATTCAAATTCCCCTCCCCACCAATCGGCAACCTGAACAAATTCCTCACCGAATACGACTCCTCATCATCCTTGACAAACCAAAAGTCAAGCACGTTCTGTTTCACTCCGTAATTACTACTATCATCCTTCCCCCTCACGGCATCTCTAGCCGTCATCAAGAACAAATCCAAGCCGAGTAATTTCCCCACCGACGAATTACTGATAAAGCTCAATCTTGACCGGGTCTCGACAGCCGGCAATTCCTGAGGCTCCTCCTTTGGTTCTTCCTCCGGTGGAACACTCGAATAAATGTTCGTTCCTCTCGTTGTATGGTTGTGTTTGGTGGCAGCTTCATATGACGTAATCCCCTTCAATATTTGGAACGTCTGTACAAACACCAAAAACGTCAACCAAACCAATTGAATCGCACTCCAAAGACTCAAATTGAACAAGAAAGGTGTCTGATAGTATCCCTTACATAAGCCGTCTCCCAACAAGGCACACTTCTCGTCCAAATCGGGTAATTCTTTCATATGGTACCAACTCAAGCGGAGAAAGACCGAGATGGTGATCTCCAAAGAGTAACAAAACACCACAAAGAGTTTGTGGTTACGAACTCCGATCTCGTTGAACACCCAGGGACAATAATGGTCGAACCGGGCCACGGTATTTTTCGAGTACCACGAATATTTCGACCGCAAGGGTTTTCTGATCCAGTTGTAGATGCAGAAATGTTTCGAGTCGTATTTCCTCAATTGGATCAAGTCGGCGATGGTGTCTTTGACGTTTTGTTTGGACGGTTTAGGAACGTAACCCGGGTCGATGAACATGCTTTTGAGGAAAGCTGCATGGACAGTCAGAGCACTGGCAAAGAAGAGCATGTTGAGAAACCAATGGCTATCGAAGGACGAGGCCAAGAGTTTGGTGAACCAGGTAAGAACCACCCAGAAGGCACTAGCGGAGAAGATACCAGCCATGTAAGGGGTACGCATTAAAGGGTTCTTGGTGAAGACGTAGCATGGGACGATGACTTTCATGAGAAGCATTTGATTGAGCAGCAAGAGGGCCATCAGGGCGAAGAGACGAGGGATGATCCAGTCTTGCGAGAGACTCAAGAGGTGCAATTCGAGGAAGAGGAGGAAGTACGGTTGGAAGAACGTGACTATTTTAGCGACTTTGGCTGTGAGTAAGGGTTTCTTTGAGGAACCGTCGATGTTGTAGCCGTTTTCCTTTAACAGGGTTTGTAAACGCGGGACGCAATTCATGTCGTTGGCGACAGCGAAGGCATCTTTTCCGTCCGAGGTTTTGGCTTCAATTTTGGCTCCGTATTCGATAAGACTCTTGAGAACTGCCGGTTCACCTCTCATTAGGGACCAATGAAGGGGGGTGAAATCTGTCACGTCCTTCAGATGGACATCCAGACCTTTTTTAAGTAAGAAGTCCACCGTCAAGGTGTCCGCCTGGTACAGAGCCCAATGTAAGGAGGTTCTATTGGAGGGGTCTACCGAGTCGATGGGCACGTCCGTGTAATGGACGAGGTAGATGACGAGCATGATATTGGATGAGTGAACCGCCAAATGGAGACAATTGAACCCTTGCGAGTCTCTTATTGTCGGGTCCAGACGCAGCGCTCTGATGAGGTAATCGGCGATGTAGACCAAGCCGTAACGACAAGCCCAATGGAGCGGAGTGGCGCTCAAATCTCCGCCTTGGAGATCGACAGGGGCGCCTTTTTCCACCAAATACTTCACCACAGATAAGACATTGTTAATTGAGGCCCAATGAAGCCCGGAAACACCGTCCTTCCCGACGGTATCAACGTTAACCTGACCTTCTTCAATCATCTTCTTGACAGTGACTAAATCCCCATTCTGACACGCCGTCATATATTGACTCACCACAGGATCCTCAACATCTTCAATCACTTGTTCTTTCACCAGCTCTAAACTATTCATGGACACAGCGTCCTCCATTAAGTCGGTCATGATCTATAGTATTACTTAAGGTTTTGACTTGATTTTTTTTTTTCTCACCTCCGTGCGGCTGAACTCTGAGGTCACGATGAGGCACAGTAAGTATACTACTTAAGACTACTTAATACTATAGACTTCAATTTTTTCGCCTCCTCCGTCGAGGTGGTTTGACGTTGCATTAATTTGAGTGCCAATGGGTTGTTATCTGGTTTGGTGATATTTTTGGTGATCACCTTTTTATTGGACTTGGATAGTAAAGTGAAGGACACTTCTTTGGCCTGGGTGGGCAGTGGCTGGTGCTGGGGCTGGAATTTGGATATTCCCAACATTTCCTCGAACTCCAGGTCCAACAGGTCCTCGGAAAGGTGAGGAGAAGGCACTTCTTCCTCAACTGGTTCCGGTTGTGTTTGTTTCTCCTGAGGGGCTAGAGTGAGGTTCAGTAAGGCTTCCTCTAAGGAAGGTCTCGATCTCCGCTTCGGGATATACCATTTGTCCAATTCGTTCAATTTGATTATCGTCTCCACTGGGAGAGGTTGTTGTTTCGTCAGACAATAGTAATCGAGGTAATGATAGAACAATGCAATTTGTGGGAGACGAGCAGGGACGTCTTTCACCAGGGCCAAGATCAGATGGATCAAGGCGATACGGAAGTAATCGTCCAGGGGATCTGAAGGAGGTTGGTTGGGACCTGGTTGCGGATGTTGTTGTGGATGACCATAACAAAGAATACGGTACATAACGTTGTATAGTGGTTGTTCTGGAAGCAGACTATGGATCCAGAGTAACAGGAAGTAATGGACGGTGACCAACCGACGTCTTGCGTCTCTGTAGTCGTTGAGTTCTAGACCTCGTTGGATGTCCTCGATGACGGTGTCGATGACGTCGTTGAGGAGGTTGCTGAATTGTGTGAGAGTACAGACTAACTGGGCAAGGGGGGTTAATTCTTCAACGTTGAACAAGTGAGGGTTCAGCAGTAATTCTTGGAAGAAGAGATAACCTTTAGAAGATTCTTTGAGTGTTGAGACTCTATTGAGCCACATCTTGGGTTTGGGGGTGTCCAAGAAGAGCAGTTTAAGACCGAGTTCTTCTTTGGACAATTTACGAGGAGTAGAGGTGGATTTAGGAGCCAGAGTTGGACGTAAGATCTGGATGAGATTGTTGATGGCGTAGCGGTCGTTATTGGTGCTCAGACCTTGCATTTTGTCGTTTAGGAAGGCCATCATTTCGGTGGTGAGGGGTTTGTAATCGGGGTCTTTATTTAATAGAATCGAACACCCACCAAAGATGGTCTCCAATGCTAGAGTGGCATTGACCAGTTTCATGTTGGAGATTAATCGATAGAATCTCTCGAATATGATGAACGACGGGATGAGCTTGAATTTGATCATCTCTATGAAGAGCTGAGCAAAGGACAAGTTTTTGAGGCTGGTGATGGAATCGTCTATGTACTGGACAAATTGCAGGACCAATCCGGGACTCCCAGAGTCGACGATGGATAAAAATCGACAGATGTAGACATACTTGTGGATGTCTACCTTCGTTGTGATCAGTTTTTGTATTTGTGTGACTGGGATTTTCTTCAAGGAGTTACTTAAGAAGATGGCCAGTAATTTATCAGCCTCTTCGATGGAGGAGACCCCGGTTAGAGTTGCCAAAAACTCCTCTACAGACAAGTCGGTGGACTCGGTCAGTATCTCTACAAAGGGAATATCACGGTAAATCTGTCTTTCCAGAGACTCCGGCCATATGAACAGGTCCAGCAGTTTTTGTTCCAGAAGATCGATTTCCTTCATTTGAAGGGGACTCAATTGAAGGCCGGTGAAGGCCATGAGGAGGTCCAAAATCTCCAACCGTCTTTCACAAAGCACTTGGAGGGATTCTAAGTGTTTTTCAAAGGACGAGACCGTCTTGAAAGAGACGGAAGTCCGTCTGCTTCGAGTTATGTTCAATTGGTCGATGTACTTGGAAGTGGACTCATGGAGAGCCACAGTCGCCAGACTAAACTCCTCTCTCTCTAAATCCACTGGCAGACCGAAGTAACTCTTAAGATAATTAAGAAGGAACAAGGTCCAGTCTGGGGTTTCCAATTCCAACGCGATGATCTTGGTAAGGAAGGCCGTCTTCACTGACCGTTTCGAGTCCCAGCCGTCCGGGATATCCTCGACGATACCGCACAGTTCGAATTCTGTGAGCAATCTCACACTGTTCTTGAAGCTGGAGAGGTCCTTCAGGAGACTGAATAACCTCGAGGTGATCTCGTTCGTGTACATTCCACCGGTCTCTTGGTGGAACAGCGACATCACTTCTATGGCTACACGGAGTTCCGTTGGTTTACGACATTGAAGGAGGCCTTCTAGGAGCAGTTCAAGAGTCTCGTCGACAAACTTTTGCCATCCGGTGGTGGAGAGTTCGGCAACGACGACGGGAGAGTCGAAACTCTTCATGTTCTTCAACTTGTGGATCAACTTCAGATTCTTCTTTAATGAAGAGTCTTTGGGTGGGTTTGGGCTTGGTAAGTTGGACCAGGCGGTGGAATTAGCTGCTCGGAGGTCAGATCGGAGACGATCTAAGGAGGTGTCGTTCATTGGTCTGGTGTCTGGTATCTGGTATCGTAGTGTGTCTCGGCTCGGCTTTTTTTTTCAGCGATGAGACAGAGAAAGACAGGGGCAGAAGTCAGATCAAGACAGCCAGACTGCTGACTTACACTTCAGGCTCAGGCTGCAGACTCAGACGTCAGACTACACCACCACCTTACTAAATACTTACAAATACTTACAAATACTTACAAATACTTACAGATACTTCTATATACATTAACGACGGACTCTGTGGAAGATACGGCCCACAGGCAAGCCGTAGGCTTCTCTGACGTTGGCGACGTTTCTATCCCATATGCTTCTATACAAGTGGGCACCCACCGGGTGCAAGTCATGTTTCAGGACGAACTCTCTGATGTCGAAGTTGTGTCTTTGTACGTCGTTCTTGGTCAAGCCCAAAGGTTTCAGTTGTCTGAACACCCAGACGGCCAATCTGTTAGTAGGGGCGTTCTTCTCCGGGGTGGCTGGCAAGTAATCGATGATTTCCAATGCCGGGTTCTCCTCCACCATTAAAGGAGTAATTTCTCTCTTGACGTTCGAGAGTTCAATGTCTTGTAAACCCCATTGTAACGTTGTGGAGAAGGAATTTGAGTCCACCTCTGGAATGTCTGGATTGACTATGAGGATCGAGTACAAACCACTTTCCACCTCTTCAAACTCCGTGATTTCAAACAGAGGCGGCTTCAAAGTCGTGTTCGAGGACAAAATCTCTCCTGGCTCGACCCATTTCTCCACGTTGGTATGAGGAAATTTCATACGGACATCGACTTCCGGGTCCAACGTTGGTAAGGTGTCTGGAATGACCTTCATGGTCTCCAATCTTTGCATGATCAACATCTTGGAGAAGTTTTCCCACTTTTCCTTCAGATAATATCTGTAGACGGGCTGAGTCAAGTCCATCGAACTGGTGGCATACCGGGCATTGTACAAGACCGTAGGGTTGAACTTCTCGGCCTTCACTACCAACTTCTCGATCTCCAGTTTCAACTGGCTTTGTTCGGAGACGTCACTCTTACCGAGCTTGGCTTGTAATTCTTCCACTTTCAGATACAAATTCTCGCTCTCCTTCTCGAGGATCTCGTAGGCTAAGGGATAGACTTCATCCATACCGATTGGAGAATCGTACTTTCTCTTACTAGAACCACTCTTAAGAGAGATGGGTCCTTTGGGTAAGGAGGGACTTAAGAGTGCCTGCCTCACGGCAGAACTCTTGACGTTTAAGCTGGGAGATCTCTTGCTGAAATTACTCCAGATTCCTTTACTCAACGACATGGTGGTGGTGGTGAAGATAAATTTTTTCATGAAAAAAAGTGAAAAAAAAGAGTGGACAGGGAAAAAAGAGTGTTGGGCGGACAGTGGAAGGAAGTGGAAGGAAAGTGGAAGGAAAGTGGAAGGGAAATGAGAGGAAAAAATAAAAAATGGGTGGGAAAAAAGGGGGTAAGAGATAGAGGTACAGGTACAGGTACAGATACCGATACCGATACCGATACAGATACAGAGGTGCAGAATTACAGCACGTTAACTGACTGGCTGTCGACTGCGACTAAGTACTTGTATTTATCTGTCTCTCTCTGCCTTGTCTGCCTTATGCCTGTCCCCTTCTACGTCCTTCTATGTATGATATCATTAGTATAAATGTATAAATGTCTGGCTCTGGCTAGGTCTAGGCCACCTTTGGCATTTGGCCTACTCCGACGGAGGCTGATAAAACTCTATCTTCAACAGCTGTTCCGTAAAAATCCTGCTCTTCTTATACTCCGAAGCCAACCTGTCCTCTGTCGTCTGCACCGACGTATTGACGGACGACTTTGGGCTCGAGTTAAACGGAATAGTCCCACTCGAAGAAACACTAGACACCGACGACGTGGACTGTTGTCTGGCCACCCTCCGAGGATGTTGGTCTACGGGAAAAGTATGTTCCTTCATTCTCAAATGTGGCAGAGAAGTCTTACGGTATTGAGGCACCGAAGGGGGTGTTGGAAGTTGTTGTGGAAGTTGAGGTTGAAGTGGCTGCGGGATCAGTTGTGGGAGTCCCGGGGCATTGATGAATCTCATCGGAGGTTGTTGGATCATCATCTGTGGTTGGTGGTAGGGCATCGGTTGGAAGCCGTGTTGCATTATGTAAGGAGAATTGGTGGCCGATTTGGAGTTGGTTGGCGGTGGATAGAAGTGGAAATGTTGTTGGGATGGTGGGGCAGATGGCGGAAGGGAAGGTGGTGCCATCGATTGATAGATCATGTGATCGAACTCGCTGAACGATTTCGATCTCGTCCGTTTGTGAGTTTGGGGGTTGGTAGTTGGCACCGTGAGAGAAGAGGTGGAGGCTCCATGGACCAGATTACGGATCAACTTCGAATTCATGACAGGCCTTGCCAGAGGTCTTTGCAGAATTTGGAAGAGTTGCGTGTCGATGGCAGGGTCGGCTTTCTCCGAGGAGAATCTCCACACAATAGAAACCAATTTCTCGTTCTCCACGTCGTCTTCTCTGATGGTCTGAACAATGACAATATCTCCAACAGAATCCTCTTCCGAGCCGTTCAAAAGCCAGGTCAAATACCCGGCCCAAAATTGCGATTGGAAGGGAACCTTGAGATTGTAACTGTCCTGGTGCTCAAAATGTGGATTGACTTTATAGCCGATAATGGGCTCTATCTTACTAAACATCATCTCCTCCTTCTTGTAAATACTAAGACAAGATTGAAGGTTGATGAGTCCCGGATTGTCGTTCCGTGGAATGTGATATAACAACTCCGTGGCAGCCACAAATCTGCCCTCAGTCAAATCAAATGTGCTCTTGAAACTACTCTCACTCATATCTTCACCCTCTAAATCAACTGCCACCTCACAAAGCATCACGTGATCGACATTAAGTAAGGACTCATGAGTGAAGGACGGTAATAAGGGGTTTAAATCCTCGGCCGAGTCGACTTTGAGTCTTTTGATGGGGTGACCCGATTTGTCAAAGTTGACGAAATCGTGACTTTGCGAGTTTGCGAGGTATTTAAATGCCATTTTGAACGTGTTGAGTTCGAATTTACATGGTTGTGAGGAACAGTGACCTTGTAAGGTCAACTTCTCCACCTGTTGTTGCATTGTTTGGGGTCTCGAAGCGTACAATCTGTTCAAGATGTGCACGTTCTTCATTGTCTTGGCCTTCAATTGGTTCGTGAATTGCAATAATTGAACCATCTCGTCGTCGTCTCCAGCACGCAACTTGGCACAGAGCCTCGTGACATCATTCATGTTGAGGTTCTTGCCGTAGTTCTTGACAAGATACTCCGAGACGTACATGTTACGAGGTATCACTTTGTTGTTCGTTTGGCCGGCAAATTTCTGCTGGTATCCGAGATAGAAGTAATCGCAGAACAGTTGAAGCAGTTCTTTGATCTGGGTGACCAAGGTCGGATCCACCTCGGGACTTGCCTGAGGGGTATTAAAGGAGGAGCCAGTGTAATCGAGGGGGGAGATAAGAGACTCGGGAGAGTCGAAAATCAGTGTCGTATCATAAAGAGAAGACCCAAGAACATCATCCATCCATTTCTCGGTATCAAGGAAGAAGGGATCAATCGCAGTATCAATACCAGTTAATTGTGAAACATGAGTAAGATCGGAATCTTCTCGCCTGGAAGAGGCGGGAGACTCACCACTAGCCTCACGAGGACTATGAGTAGACTCGAAATTCATGGTGAACGCCTGCGTTTGCACTATTCTGACCTCTAGATGTTTGAAAGAGCAAGCCTGTATTTGGTTTTATCTTAACTATGGCGATTTTCCTCGAAACGCGATCAAAGGAAAACAAAGAAAAAAAAAAGAAAACAGAAAAGGCGCTCCTCCTCCTCGTGGTAGGGAAAAAGAAAGAGAAACTAAGGATTTAGTAAGGAAAAGTACTAAGGAAAAAGTAGGAGCGCTCTGGGCACTGTTATGTAAGAAACGCGATGCTGGATCACAACAGAGAAACACTCAGATCTGAGACAGGTAGTGTCAGACTACAGTGGACTAGATGTAGAGTAGCAGTAGACTAGGAGTAACTAGGAGCAACTAGGACTAACTAGGACTAACTAGGAGTAACTAGGAGTAACTAGGAGTAACTAGGAGTAACTAACAGTAACTAACAGTAGCTAACTGTAGCTAACACAAAGCTAACAAAGCTAACAAAGCTAACCTAACTAACTGTAACTAACGTAACTAAAGAACTAACAGTAGAATAGCACTAACTAGCACTACACCAACTACGGGACTTCTACACTTTTCTCTCTGTCAGATTATCTATATATGGTCGACCATTCATATCACAACTACAAATCACCACTTCGGATCAAATAACGTGAGAAACCCAGACAAACGTTCCGAGAAAACAGTATAACAGCCGACACCTCCCATGAGAAGCCGGTTCTTATCCTTGCCAATCGGAAGTTGACAGGTCTCTCACATCACTTGAATCCAAAGTTGAGTAACTTGTCAGACAGCCATTTGTACTCACCCAAACCATATCCCTTCCGGAGGAAGTACATACAGTGGGTCAAGATCATCGCTCCTTTCAAGGCCAGATGAAAAAATCATCGGCACGAGAGAAAGGCAAAAAAATCATAGTAGATGACTAGACCGCTAAGGATCATAGACAAGCTAAATAATATTCTCACTTTCTGAGTACAAAGGTATCTACCTCATCAACCAAGTTGGATTCAGTGGCTCTTTAGAAGAGTCAAAGAGAGACGTGACCTATAGAAATGATCCTATGAAGTACGTCGACAGAGAAAAAAAAAAAAGAAGAAAAAAAAATTTAAAAAGCGAGGGAAATCTTGCTCCTTTTATATGGCATCGCATGGTTATGAGCACTTTTCTGAAAAATTTTCCTTAGTACATACATAATATACCTTTCTTTTTAATGTCTTTTAGGGGTTGAGGTTTGTGATAGGTTGAAATTTTCCCTTGGCCATAGTTTTAGCAGGGAGGTGGTTAGGGATTGGGGATCATTTGGGTCTTCGAAGAGAGTGAACAATTGGTCTAGAACAATAGTTAGCACTGATACAATGAAGGCATTGAGTCTCTTGGTGATGTTATGACGGTCGTTTATAGTGGCGAATTCGATGTAGAGTAGATGTAGGAGGGGCATTGTAGAGCCGTAGATTATTTGTACGGCTTTGAAGAAGAGCAAAATACAAAGTCTGGCTAATTTGAGACCGAAAGAGTCCAAAGGGGGTGTTGTGATCTCCTGAGCGACCAACGCCACCTCCGGGGTTTCTGGTCGACTTAATTGTGTCTTGAGAGTCAGAACTAACGAGTCGTCTTCGAGATAGGTCTCGAGGATCTTCAATTTGAGATTGGCATCGAGCGATTCTAGAACGGGGGTGAAATTGTACGTTGGTCTCTCCCTGGCCACTTGATTCAAAATCTTGACAAGGGCCATGGAAAAGAAGTGGCTGAACAACTCGTCGTCGGAGATGATCCGTTCGTTAGTGAAGGATTTCTCTAAATATTCGAGAGCATCGTCATATTCAATTCGTGGGGTAATTGGTACCGGAGTGAAAGATTCGGAACTTCCCGCATCGTGCTTCAAAATATTCTGCACATTGAATTGGTCATCGTCTTCTTGTACCACTGCTTGAACCCTACGGTGAAGCATGAGCTTTTCCCTCACCTTATCATTAATACCCGATGCCCTGACTTCGGTCTGCTCCACCGGCTCAATCTCCGGCAATATCCCAAAGAAGTCCAATTTTTTGGCAGTCCCTATAACATTCTCAGACCTCGGTGTAAAGGGAACGTAATCATTCACCTCACAAACCACCCGAATGCCTCTACTGATCAAGCTGGTCATAATCGTTAAAGTATTATATATTTGCTACTCCTGCCTTTTTCTTTTTTTTTTCTTAAAAAGCCTCAGTTAAGTAGCCTTTTTCCTTAATGTACCTGATCCCCTTTTGGGTCAAGTAGGTCAACTTTTCTGTGTCGTCCTCGGCGATCCAGACGGAGCATTTTTCTTCGTCGTCGGTAGTCAATGTTGGGGAGTTGAAATCGGCCCAATAGAATTGACCACAGTCTTTATTACGATATACGTTATCGCATTGCCAGAAGTATTTCCCCCTTTTGGAGACCTCTTTGTACGACCGTCGTAAGATCATATGAATTCCGCATTTACATTTAGGAGGGTTTTCACAATATTTGGGCACGTAATAACGCATGGTCAAGTTGAAGCGGGTTTGGCCGCTGATTTGGTGGTGAGAGATGGGTGAAACGGAGGGCAGTACTCCATGCTTAAATTCCTCCTGGGTGCCCAGATGCATTACAATGAGAGTGTTATGGGGTAAGGGGATGGAATAGATGGGGTTAGGGTTCAGTTTGACCGGGTGGAGTTTTCTTAGACGGAATTCTCGGGTTGAGCCGAGGGAGAGAGATGCTATCGTGGGAAGAGGACCTAAATAGGCAAGACGATCCGAATGCCAATCGAGGTCGTTCGCTTTTGTCTCATAATAATTACAAAGAGAGACACCTCCTTTCCATTCTGTCTCTTGGTAGGGAGACAATTTCGGGCGGGAGGCAAGCAATTCCTTCACTTTATCCTCGATCAACATCTGCATGATCAGCATATCGTCCGTGTATTGACAAATATCGTCCGTCACGGACTCCCCGTTATAACTGACACTCCTCTCTTTGTTAAGGAAAGAGTCATCACTCGAAAACATGCCTGAAGCGTGTCGGGAAGAGCAGGGTTTGCCGTGGATGTAGAAATGTTTGGTCTTCATCTTGTCGGTGTTCTTCATCAAGAACGCGAGGATGGAGTCGGCTATCTCCGGGGGGAGGAAGTTACGATAGAAGGTGACGTTGGGTAGTGTTGCCTCGACATCTTCTTTAGTATAGAGGACCACAGTCTTTGTATTTGACTTGTTCAACTCGATCTTCTGTCGTTTAGTCGTACCTAAGAGTCCACTTAATGAGGACTGGTATTTGGCTGGGTGATCAAGACTGCGTTTTTTGGGTGTTTCCCCAAACTGCTCGGCTAATATGGATTCTGTCAAGGCGAGAGACCCGTCACATGAGATCAAGAGCTCGAGGATGATGGAGCGGTCTTCGATCTGAGGAAATCTCTCCTGCAACGTTTTGATCTTGTCTTCGGTGGACATGTAATGCAGTATTCTGACTTAGTATGTTCTGGTGTTATTCTGGCCTAGTCTTCTCTTCTCTTCTCTTCTCTTCCCTTACTACCGCCCCCGATGCGCGTTTTCGTGTCTTTTTTGTTTGTGTTTAGTGAAAAAAAAATTAGCGGTATTATTTACATAGTAAGAGCGGTAGTATTAACAAACACTCGTTAAAGCATGGGAATCACCGGGCTTCTTCCTCTTTTGAAGGACATTCAAGAGACCACCACGTTAAGCAAATACCGTGGGATGACATTGGCTGTTGATACGTATGCCTGGCTTCATCGTGCTAGTATTACTTGTTGTATGGAATTGGCTCAAGAAAGGGCCACCACCAAGTATATCAATTACGTCATGAGGAGGGTGGAGATGCTCCAGCATTTCGGCATTACACCGTTCCTCGTCTTTGACGGGGATTATTTGCCCTGTAAGCATAATACCGAGCTCGAAAGAGAGAGTCGGAGGAAGGAGAATCAAAAACAGGGGCTAGATCTGATCAAGCGGGGAGACCACAAGAGGGCTTTCCTGTGTTTCCAAAAAGCATGTGATATCAGTCCGGCAATGGCCAAACTGGTCATTGAGGTGTTGAAATCCCGTAATATCAAGTACGTCGTGGCACCGTACGAACTGGACTCTCAGATGGTGTATTTGGAGAAGAGTGGTTTGGTCCATGGAATCATTAGTGAGGACTCGGATTTGTTGATTTTCGGGTGCCAGCGATTGATCACAAAGCTCAATGATAAGAGTGAATGTGTCGAGATCCATCTGAGTAACTTCAGTAAGTGTAAACAATTGCCCTTGCATTATTTGAGTCCCGAACAAATGCGCATTCTTGCCCTGTTGAGGGGTTGTGATTACACTAAGGGGATTTCCGGCATCGGGGTGGTGAAACTGTTTGCCTTGGTGCGGAGGTTCGGTACGATGGACCGCATTTTCCAGCTGTTGAAGTTGGAGAACAAGTACAAAATCCCAGACGATTTCATGGCGGAATACGAGCTGGCCAACATCTCGTTTTTGTACCAATTGGTGTTTGATCCTGTTAGTAAGAAAGCGACACATTTGAACCCGCTCCCAGTGGAACCGGTGCCTTTGTTACGGAGTTTTTCGGGGGAAAAATTGGACGATGATGTGCATTGTAAAATAGCTTTGGGAGAACTCCATCCGATGGAGAAGACTCCGTTGATCTCAAGAGAAGTGCTGATTTTACAAAGAAAGGGATTACAAATGAGATCGTCGTCATGGACTAATCAATCTCAACAACATGTGACCCCGGCAAAGAGGGCATATTCGACACCTGTAGTGGCTAAAAGGACAATAGACAATTTCTTCACCAGAACACCAGTGTCTTCGGTGAAGAAGCAGAAAATAATCCCTACAATAACGCCAGTCCTGAAGACTATTACCATGCCACCCACACCAAAGACAGTATCTAAGAGTAAGTATTTTGGCGGAGACCTGGATCAGTTTCTCGAATTGCCGGACGTCGATAAGAGCTCTCCTCATAAGGGAGGGTCGAGTGAGTTCGAGATAGACGAAATCGACTCGGAGGGAGAGCAGGAAATTTTGACCCAGACAGAAAGAAAGCCATTGGCTGATATTACAAATAAAAGGGTGAAGTCATTGGACTTGAAGTCGTTTATGTATAGTGGTGAATAAGTAGAGTATCCCTTTTCTCTCTTTTTCCTTCCTTCCTTCCCTTTTTCACTGCCTTTATTTTTCCTTCCCTTTAACTTCTTCCCTCCCTAATTTTTCACTTCCTCTGTTTTTCCTTCCTTCCTTCTTTTTCTTTTCGCTCCTTTCTTTTCGTTCTCTAAAGTACACGCTACACTAACAGATCACATGTCCCAATACGGCGGCGAGATACACCAGGTGACTCAGAAAATCGGGGAATTATCCTTCAATCCACCCGCCAAGCCTGGATCCTCTGCTGGTTCACGTCGTAAACGTCCTCAATACGTCGTGGACGATGTTCTTCAAACACCACAGACGCCCATGATGCCCACCTTTGCAGGTACCGCGCCAGGGTCAATCGCCGGCTCTGTCGCTTCAGCGTCTCCCTTCAGTCCTCCTCTGATGGCCTCCCCCACGATGAGTTCTTTTGCTCCTCCTCCTCATTCTTTATCACATGCTCTGTCAACGATATCTCTTCCTCTGACAGGTGGTGGATTTGGCTTGGCTCAACAACATCAGTTCCCCTCGCAAATCTTCGAACAACCACCTGCCTCCATTGCCCAGGCCCTGCCTCTGAACTCCACGATCTCACAGATCCCAGAGACGGGCTCCAACCAGGTATACACGCCCGAGGCTTCTTTACAGATTCCTCAATTGAGATATGATCTGGCTCGTGAGTGGAGTCAGAACGAGGAATTTCGCACGTTCGAAAACGTTCACCCGCCTATGGTGGGAGTTCAAAGTCCAACGTACGTCGATCAAGGTGTGGCTCCACCTAATTACATGAGATTATCCATGTATTCGATCCCAATGACAAGTGATTTGTTGAAATCCTCCAGATTACCATTGGGCTTAATGGTGAAACCCTTCAATGCCAACGAGGAGATCCCCGTTGTCGATTTGAACCATTTGGGTGGACCTCCACGGTGTCGGAGATGTAGAGCCTATGTCAATCCACAGATGCAATTCACCAGTTCTTATAAGATGGTGTGTAACATGTGTCAATTTGCCAGTGATTGTCCAAGCGGATATGGACTGCAATTGGACCCGAGTGGTCGTCGTATCGATTACTATCAACGTCCAGAATTACATCGTGGAGTCATTGATTTCGTGGTTCCTCCTGAATATTACGCTGTGCAAGGTTCTGCTCCAGAGGCCTTGAATTACGTCTTCTTGATCGATCTCAGTGCAGCCTCGTTGAACCAAGGGATCAACAAATGTATCGGAGATTGTATCAGACAACTGTTGTACAATGGAGGTGAATGTAACTTACCAGAAGGAGCCAAGATTTGTTTGATCGGTTACGACCAAAAGGTGTTCTTCTACAACTTGAGTGCGTCTTTGCAAGTTCCCTCGATAGCTACGATGAGTGACTTGGAAGATCCGTTCATCCCGTTCTATGAAGGGTTGTTTGTCGATCCCCTCGAGTCTCGGTCGATCATCGAAGATACCTTGACGATGATCGAGTCGAGAGACCATTTCAAGCTTCCAGAGCCTTGTTTTGGCACGGCCTTAAAAGCCTCGCTCTTGGCTTTGGAATCTTTGGGAGGAGGTAAGATTGTGTCGGTGTTGTCCAGTTTACCATCGATGGGAGCTGGAGCCTTGAAATTCAAGACGGCTCAGAACCAAAATGCCATTGAAAGGGATAGAATCGCACTCAGTGCCGACTCACAATATTACCAACAATTAAGTAAGGATTTGGCTCTTTGTAATGTTGGATTGGATTTGTTTGTCATTGCCTCTTCCGCTGTCGATTTGGCCAATACGGCTTTGCCTGTGTTCAAGACTGGGGGTAATTTGAGATTGTACCAGAACTTCAATTTGGACAGGGATGAGAGGAAATTGGTGTTCGAGTTCAAGTCTGTCGTGGTCAATGATGTTGGTTATCAGGGACAGATGAAGATCCGTTGTTCGAGTGGTATTCAATTGCAAAAGTATTACGGTAACTTCTATCAGAAAGACGAGAGTTCGGACCCGGTTTTGCCCGTCTTGAACAATGAACAGACGATGATGTGTGATTTCATCTTGGACGGGAAATTGAACCCGAAATTGGATGCCCATTTCCAACTGCTGATCTTGTATACGGATAAGGCTGGTGTGAGAAAGGTGAGAGTGATCAATATGGTTTCAGCCGTAGCACAGAGAATAGGAGATGTCTTTACCGGGGCTGAACAGGACACTATCACCAATTTGTGGCTCAGACAACATTTACTGAGATTGCCTCATGCCACGTTGCAGACGGTTAGAAACTTCTGTAACTTGGAGTTGGTCAATGCTTTTACTCAGTACAGAGCTTTGGTTGCCGGTAGTGCCGTTCATCCACAACAATTTGTCGTGCCAGAGCCGTTGAAACTGTTGACCATGTACACTTTACTGATTCAGAAGACTCGGATCATCAAGTCTCTGATCCAGAATGCCGATCTGAAGGTGCTGAATTGGCACTTGTTGAACTCGGCTCCGTTTGAGAAGATCCTTTACAATTTGTATCCGATGATCGTTGCGGTACATGATTTAGAAGAGACGGAATGTACTTTTGATGAGAAGGATTACTTTAATGTTCCGCAACAAGTTAGACTGTCGGGACAATTCATTCAACTGGGAGGATGTTACTTTGCCTTTAATGGGCAGAAATTACTCTTGTGGATCCACCACCAGGTGAATCCGTTATTGTTGGAGGACTTGTTTGGAGTGCAAAAGATCGAGGATATCAATCCGTTGATGGACGAGATGCCTGTTGTGGGCACCCACATCTCCACTCAATTGCACAACTTGATCAAGTTTGTCAGTAAGAACTACTTGAATGTGGAGTTCGCTCCTGTCGTCATTTGTAGAGTTGGAATCGACGGAAGTGAACAGGAGTTCTTTGAGATGTTGGTGGAAGACACCACTCCAGACAAACAATACAGTTATACTGAATATTTGACCCATATCCACAAATGTGTCAAGGACAAGATGGCCAATGAAAAGCCAAAGATAGTGGAACTGAAGAACCCGGCTGTGGATATGAACTCGTTGACCCAAAGGTGGATGCATTGAATGTATATCATAGTAATAAGAGTCGGTCGATACTGTATGTAAGGATAGTAAATTAGAAGTACTCAGAAGTATATTGAGTTCTATCACTCTCCGTATATTCAGTTTCTCCCGCCTCATTTTCAAAAATGCGGGTTTAGCTCAGTTGGGAGAGCGTTAGACTGAAGTCGCTTCGGTGCTGCAATCTAAAGGTCCTTTGTTCGATCCAGAGAACTCGCATTCTTTTTTTTTTTTTTTTTTTTGTTCCTCGAGGGCAAAAAAGAAAAGAGGCACGGGTAGTACGTGATTTAGAAGAGTCATATAATGGTCGGAAATACAAGGGATGAAATGTTGAGAACGAGGGATTTGAGTTTTAAAGGATGTAAGGCGGAGTACGATGGAAGTAGGGAGCAAAAAAAGTGCGTAAATTATAGGACAAACAGGGATGTAGATTGACATCTACTGCTATTTGTATGGTAAGAAAAGGCACAAAAACCTGCCCCTGCCCAAAAATGGGGTGATTTTTCGGTTGAAATTTTTTTATTTTTTTTTTCTCATCGGCTTCGGTAAAATCGTATGATTCTTTAAAAAAGGGGGATAGGTTTAATAAAGATAGTAAAAAGTAAAAAATGTAATTTTGATTTGAGATATCAAATAAATAGTTGGTAATCAAGATGTCTATCAACTTTGATGAATATGATCAGATCTTCTCCAATCTTGGAGATGCCCAGGTGAAGTCGGAATCTGAGCCGGTATTCGCCGACTTCGATCCGGTGATGATGAGCTTTGCAGACGAACGGTTGTCTTCCTCCACGTATTCGACAGAATCTTCTCCAGAAGATATTTTGTTCGGCAATAGTTTCTCTCAATATGATGATATGAACGTAGATGGTATGTTCAATGTGCAGCAACAGCAGCAACAGCAGCCATCTCCAGAGTCCTTCCAATCGTTCTCTTCCCCAGATTCGGGAGACCGTTCAGGAGACCGTTTAGTGCAACAACAGCCGAGTCAACAACTCCAGCAACAACAGGAGAGTTTGAGTAGACAGATAAGTAACGATACGTTGAAGAAAAGACGGGGAAGGAAGTCCGTGGTGGTTAAGCAAGAGGAGGGAGCTGTTGTTAAGCCGGGAAGGAAAGTCAAGGCTTCTCACAATATGATTGAGAAGAAGTACCGGACCAATATCAATTCCAAGATCATTGAATTGAGAAATTGTGTTCCCTCGTTAAGAATAGTGATTTCGAAGTCACATGCTCATTCGCATTCTCCAAGTAGTTCCAACAATGAAGAATTGGACGAATTTGAAGATGGGTATGAAGGATTGGGTTATAGTGACGACGAGAGGAAATTGGACGGGTTGAAGCCGGCTAAGAAGTTGAATAAGGCCACTATCTTGGCCAAAGCCACCGAATATATCAGACATTTGGAACATAAGTGTGATGTCTTGACGAATGAGGTGGATAAGATGAGATCGTTGATGCTGAATTCTGGCCAACCAGTACCAGTAGAACAACCTTCTCCTCAATCTATGTCGACCACTCCAAGCTCGGACAGAAACAGTCTTACCAATAACTTGATAATGGGAGGTTTGACCTGTTTAGTAGGGGCTTCTACTTTGGACGATTTCGACACTTCGAGCTCCGGTTATAGAAGGGGATTATTCTCGGTTCCTATCCTTAGTTTTGGTTCTTCCAACTCACCAATCATGCTCAAACCTTTATTTGGGTTACTCAAGCTCTTTGTCGTCCTTGGAATGGTGCTGTATTTATTTGAACCTCTCTTAAAGGGAGTACAGACCAAGAAAAAGACCAAGGGTGAAGAATCCGAGTTCGGTGTCGAATGGGATACCGTCATCTCCTGGTTGAGATACTTGACCAGTCCTAAATTATTTATTGAAGAGCAGTTGATGATCTCGGAATCGGAAGCGGCTCGGCTGTTGGTGCCTAGTACGAGAAATCTCTCCTTGAGTAAACTCGGATCCAATTTGGTGAGGATGAAATATTTCAAGGACTCCAAGATCGATGACGTCAAATTGTCATTATTGAAGTCGATCTACTTGAAATTGATGTCTCAAGAAGTGTTTATGTTCAAGTCGTTGCTCCTCAAATGGTCTAGATCCGAATGGGAAACCAGTAGTTCGGCCATTACCGAAGAATACCAAGATGGAAATATTAGAGAATTGACCAGCAATTATTCGGAGATTTTACAAGATGACATCATCTTCAAACAACTTAGAACCACCACCAACGACAATGAGTCACCATTCCACTTGATAACGTCTCTCATTATCGATACCCAATTCGACAAGTGTCTTCAATTGACTTTGGAGGGTGAGAAAGATGAGGTCATCTCCATTTTGAATAAGAGTATTAAGATGGCCCAAACGATACCCCACAACCAGTTCTCCAAGTTATTCTTATTGAAGTCCTTGGTGGAGCCTTCAGTTTCCAATGTCGAACAAAGTTTGCAACTGTGCAAATTGGACGCCAACCAAACCAACGTCAACGCCTTGGTTTGCAATTTACTTCTATTACAATTACAACAAGACGAGAACAAATCCAAATTACTCCTCCTATTGAAGAAGTTGTACTTGGAGAAATTGGACTTGTTCTCCTTCGTCTCTATTTATACTGTGATGAACCACTTCCCTAAACATTTGTTGGAAGAAATGGAGATCGAGACAGACTCCTCCTTGTCGGACTCCTCCATCGAATACAGGGAAAATCACACAGTAGAATACAAATTGAACCAATTAATATTGTCAATAATGGCAAGCTTGAGAATCTGTTTGGGATCGCAAAATAATCTCAACTTGGATAACGAGCTTAAGTCAAGCTTGGTGCAAAACTTAGTTAACGAAATTAATGAATTGGATTGTTAATCATATTTTGACTATCTGTAAGAACTTGTATCTACTTATCTGCCATAAACCTATCCCATAGGCCCACAGGTCTGTGGTAATCCTTTCCCTGGTCCTTCCTGATTTCTGTCTCCCCTTTTTGTCTCCCCTTTTTGTCTCCCCTTTTTGTCTCCCCTTTTTGTCTCCCCTTTGTGTCTCCCCTTTTTGCCTGCAGTTTTTCCTTTCCCTTACATTTTCTCCTACTTTTGTTCCTTTACATTTTTCCTTACTTTCTCTTACTTTTTCCTCCTCCATCCTTATCTTATCCATCTCACCATGAACAGACTCCTCACTTACTGCACCAGACCCCATCTAAGAACCCTATGTACCACCAGACCTTTACTAGGACGTTCCATTGATAACTCCTCCATCCTTCTCAAAGCCTCCCAGCCCCGCCAATCTGCCCAACAACTGCCCCTCCAGAAATCAGGTACTTATACCCAACTTCCCGACGATTCCCAGTTCATCACCCAACATTACGAAGAGCTCGTCAAATTCAAGAAATACTTGCAAACCAAATCGCCTCCCATGACTTATAAAGACTTCAAACAGCCCAACGACCTCGTTCTGGAACTTTCCCAATTCATCGAGTACCAATTGAAACCGGGCACTTGGCGCTTTGACTTGCCCCACGAAATCGAGGTGGAGTTCTTTCTTAAATTCCTCCATAATTTGAAGATCCTGCTTCGTCTTAACGGTGGTTACACCTTCATTTTAGACGTGCTCATCCTGAACAAGGAATGTTTCGATCAAGTGGAGAAGAAAAAGAAGAAAAACTAACCCTAAACTCCAATTTGGTGTCTCGGGTGTGTGAAATTGGAATTCCTGACAAAATTTTACCCCATCTCAGCTGGTTCCCATAGTCCGAAGTGTGTCTGAACTTTAGTTGTATCAAACTATATCCGTCCAACAACGACCCCCTCCTCATGAAGGGGAGTTTGCGCAACCTGATTTTTCCTCTCACAAAAAGAAGTAGCAAAGAAGGCACTTCAGTAATTCGATGCTAACTGTGAAAGTGAGTCGTAAACTACTTTGGATTTCACTGGTATGGCATTGGATACCAGTAGAGATGGTATTTGCGTCACTAAAATCCCTACCTCTGTTCCTTTCTCCCTGATGTTTGTATAGTTTCGTATTTTGCTCAACGACGATAAATGATATTATGATCAGAAGAAAAGTGTAGGGGGTAACCAGATACTCGGGATGTTCTGAGGACACTCAGAAGAGCCAGTAGAGTCAACTTGTGTGTCTTGAAAGAGACTTTGGAAGAGAGTTATTCCACTCTTTTCCCTGTTTTATCTCTTTTATAACTTTTAATACCCCCAATTAAAATTTAGTAAAGCACAGTCACTAACTCTACAAAAGTACAAGCAACCCTGATCGTCCAGAAAACACTCAGAAACACACTTCATCTCACCTGAGCCCCATCCATACCCAATCTATACACTCCTAATTTCAATTAACTCCACCATCCACTTCCTCTCCTCCCTTCCATCACCATATATCCCACAATCCCACCACTTCTCTTATAAAGTCCGTGATAGTTTAGTGGCTAGAATTACCGCTTGTCGCGCGGTAGACCGGGGTTCGATTCCCCGTCGCGGAGTTTTTTTTTTTTTTTTTTTCAACTCAGAAACCTCAAATACCTAAACTCCGTGTGGCTACTCTACTGATAGTGAGAATACTAGTTTGTAAATACACCATAAATCTTAACCTATACAAATACATATACCGAAAGAAAAACCTATCATCAGTTCATTAAAAGCCGAAGTCCGGAAATTGGGACTTGAAGTACTCGATCAGAGCGTTAGGACGGGCCGTCACCGTGGCGGTGGCCGTCTTGTGGTTCTGATTGATACTGTAGAAAGACTCGTCCATTGGGGCAAAGTCCTCTTCCTCGTAGATCGAGGTTGGTAAAGGCAGATACTGCGTTGGCAGGTAGTAGAAGGCGTTGAAGGAGTCTTCTTGTTTCTTTTCTTCTGGCTTAATGAATGGTTGTGGAGAGTCCGTTGTCGAGCATGGAGTCGAGTTGTTCGATGGTTTCATTTCTAATGGAGGTGGGGTATTACTGATGTCGGCATCTAATAAGTGAGATCTCTTACCCGTCTTCTTCTTCGAAGAGTCTCTCTTCTTGTAATCTTGTGGTAAACCTGGACATTCTCCGCTTTCGATGTGTTTTTCTACCCAGATTTCATTGTTGGCGAAACTACTTCCACACAATCCACACCATCCCACCATCCCCAGTCTCAGCAGGGACTTGGTTCCTTGTGGATATTTGAAATGTCTGGCCTTCAAATGGGTCTTGTAAGTATCTCTTCTACTGAATCCTCCTGTAGCATGACACTTGTGTTCGCTCTTGGAGTTGTAGAAAGGACATCTGTACAGTTTGGAGCTCGAATGTTTCTTGATGTGACGGGTCAAATAACCTCTAACCTTGAATTTCAGTGAACAGTAATCACATTGGTGATATTTACGTACTCCCGTTTCCGGGTCGATTTCTCCATCCAGTTCTTCTCCATCTTCATCCAAAGAGTTATGAGAGCTCTGTGGAGACAACGTGGCTGAATCTGGACTTGCTAATTGTACTCTCTTGATATCATTCTTGACTGAGGTAGGGTTGCTGGTCCATTTGAAGTGGTCATTTACTTGAGGTTCACCAGTCGAACTCAGTTCCGACAAAGGTGAAAATTGTTGTTGCAGTTTGGCCAATTGTGCTTTAGCCAATTGCTTATCAAAGAAATCCACACTTGGTAAATTATTAAGGACATTGTTGTCATTCACAGCACCGCCCGATTCGACAAACTTCCACTCGATTTCACCGTCAGCGTTCTTCACACTCACCAACTTCGAATTAAGAGCATGGGAGGAACATTGTTCCGTGAGTCCTTGCAGTTTCAAGTTCTCAATCTTGAACACTGGCGGGAACAAATCTTGTTTAATAGCCGACTTCTCCGCGCGATGTCCTTCCAAAAATGACTTCACCAGTTGGTAAGCAATACTCAAGTAAAAATAGAGCGTCGACAAAATAAAGCTTTGTCTTAGTACATTTTCAACCATATTAATCCATCCCTGACCATGATTAACGGCCTTTTGATCGATTGTGATCATCTTGATACTCTGCTATTTGACTAATTAATTGGTAATTTAAACACCTGATTGACGGTTTTTTTTTCTGTCTTTTATAAAAATTTTTTTTTTTTTTTTTTTAAAAGTAGTGTACTAAAGAAAAAAAGAACGCCTTGAGTGGACCGAAACGGAAAGTAGAAGCGAGACAGACCAAGCCAGGGTCTTGAGTCTCGATTTGGTAATTAGGGATGAATCATCTTGGGGGGGGGTAAAAGCAGGTGGAGATATTCTCCGAACGGCATTATTATACATGTCTCAATTCTATATCTTGTTGTTTTGGGGGGTTTTGTTCTTGGTAGCGGTAATAATTGTACCATATGATGTCCAATAGAGTGATAGCCAAGCCTACGATATTTATGAAATTTAGGCGGTCGCCGAAGACGACGCTGCTTACGGAGATGGTGAGTAATTCTTTGAAGATTCCTGCAATTGAGAGGGTCAATAATGGCAGATGTTGGAGGAGGGTGAATTCACTTAAGGTCATGCAGAACAGGAGCAAACCCGGGATGATGAGTAAGAGTATGGTGACGAAGATTCCTTTTTCGGACCAAATGGGGGCCAGGAAGAAATTTCCCCACCCTTCGATTAAGCCACCAAAAATGATCATAGCGAAAAACATTCCTGGTGAAAGGTAAAAGATGGTGAGGATGGGGTTTTTGGTGTGATTATTTCTTCTGAGGAGGATTTGGGTGAGGGCCCATCTTAAGCCGGACATACAAGCGCTTCCCAATACTAAGAAACAACCGATGAAAACTTTATTAGATCGGGTTTGATTGCCACTTTGAGGGTTCTGGACCATCATCATCACACCCAGAGTCATGATAAAGACAATCAGACAAAGACGAAGGGAGAGTTTCTCGAGTTTGAAAATCACACCCCAGAGAAGAACAAAGACAATCAGAGACGATTTGATCATTGTATAGAGGGAAAGAGTGATGAATTTGAAGGAAAAATTGCCCAAACCGATATCCAACAGTGAACTAAGGGAACAGGGCAAGATTTGAGCAAGATATTGAGACTTGGACATCCAATAGGATTGGTTGTGGAGTTTGAATCGGTCCGAAAAGATAAGAACCAAGGAACTGAGAAGAAAAAGAATCAGCTGGTGACAACTCGTGATAAGAATGGGGAAGGAGAAATGCGTAGAGGGCTTGAACATCCACTTGTTGTAAACGGAAATGGAGACCGAAAAGGTATACCAAAGAAGGATACTCGCCACGACAATGAGTTGATTCGATTTGACAGGTTCGGAATGGGGGACCTCCATATCGGGATCCTCCGCTACCGGCTCATAACTACCGGTCTTTCGATGGATCATGAGAAGTAAGGAGGGAAGTGTTTTATTACCAGCTGGATTTTTCTTAGCAAATGCTGGGATTTTTCTTAGCAAAGGCTGGGATTTTTTCGTACGAGTGACGGGACTTAGTGAATTTTTGGTCCTCTATTTTCTGCTAGTACTTTAGTTAGTGGAAAAAAATTATAGAAATTGGGAGTAATTTACTAGGAGTAATTACTATTTACTATGGCTTTATTTTTTTGCTTACATTTTTTTGCTTGCATTTTTTGGTGTATTTTATGGCTTGTATTTTCTTCTGTCTTTGCCTTGTATTTTGTATGTAATTCTTTTTCCTTGTCTTTCTTTGTATGGCTGTTTTAGTCCTAGAGTACTATGCCAACTACCTCCTGTCCCTAGTAACGAGGCTTATAGACATAGCCACTATACCTAATTTATTTCCCCCTTCCTCTTTCCCTTTCCTGTTTCCTTTCCTGTTTCCCTTTCTTCTCCTTCCTTTGCCTTACTATACACGGCCACCAAATACAGGGTTCACCTTTACTACCGCTGACGTAATGTACTATTTATAAATCTTGGAGGGAAAAAAAATTTAAAAATTTTCTTCATTCGGATAAATTAACGCCCTACCAACGCCATTACCACAACTTTCGTTCGACCCAGATGACACCACTAGCTTCCGGACTAGTGATATTGGGATGGTGTGTGTTAATTGCCCAAGCCGCGTCGACTTCCTCATCTCTGTTGGCTGCTGTGCCGACTCTTTATCTCACCTCTTTGGAAGATAAGATCTATTATACGAATGTCACCATTGGCGGGCAAGAGCTCTCGCTTCGTCTTGATTTGATCGAGGAGAAATCCTGGGTCATGGATTCCGAGTATTTCATCTCCTGTGATGATCGTTACGATAGTTCCGCGTCTAATTATTCTCTGCTTCATCATTATGGAGTCGATTCCGAAGAACTGCTGGAAAACTTATGTGCCTCCCAGGGCGTTTATAACGTGACAGACTCCTCCTCGGCGGACCTCTCCAACTCGGATCAAATTTACGACGTCGAAATGAACTGGATTGCCTTCGAAGGTTACACAGTCACGGATTTATTCGAATTCTCGAACCAATCTATGGAACTCAATACCACTTTTGTAGTGGTCAATGACACCAATGTCTTGGCAGGAGGATTGGGAATGGCTCTGGCCGATGAAGAGGATCTCAATTTTCTCCAAGGACTGGTCAAGTCGGGACTCATTAACTCGACAAGTTATTCCTTGTATTTGGGACGTCTTGACTCGGAGTCGATAGAGCTTCATTTAGGAGGTTTGGACACTTCCAAGATCAAGGGAGACTTTGTCGAGTACGACTTCATTCCGTATTATACTTTGTTAGACGACACTCTCAAGAACAACCTTCCTATTGTTCCCTTGACTGGGATTAGTGTCACTAGTGGAGGGACTGGTATTTCTCTGCTGTTGGGAGACACCGGGTATCAGATTCCTCTGCTCTTGGATTCGCGCACCTATTATTCGTATCTTCCTTATGACGCAATCATCGATTTGCTGATGCAGATGAATCTGGACTATTCGAGTAGTTTGAACCGGTGGATCGTGGATTGTAGTATCGGGTATTTGGCCCTGACAATCGACTTCCAATTCGGCAACTTGACGATCAATATTCTGCTCTCGGAGTTGATCTATGATCTGATAGACGAAGATGGGCAATGGCTCACGTTCCAAGACACGGGATATTCGGCCTGTTTCATCGGTGTGTTACCAAGTGATGAACAAGGGTTTGTGGTGTTGGGTACGCCGTTCTTGAGGTCCATTTATTTAAGTGTCGATAACGAGGGACGCAAATTGGCTATGGCTAACCTGTATGTTCCAGCCTACGATAGTGGACCTTCGATCGACGACGTGTTATCGTCAATGGCGTCATCTTCTTCATCCTCATCCTCATCCTCCTCCTCCTCCTCATCCCGCCACTCCACGACTAAGGTTGCCAGCGAGAACAAAGCTGCTTCCGTTACATTAGTCTTATCATCATCACAATACAGCGAGAGCGAAACTTCGAGTACCTCACAGACCCAATGGGGGACTACACGGACTGGAATCTCGTCTGGACACATTCCATTTGCATCGGCCAATAACATCACTTCATATAGCACACTTACGTTGACTACATCGTATGGTACACAGTCTCGGTCACCTTCACTGAACGTTGTTGTATCCAATGGAGAGATCATTTTAGAGAGCACTTCTGGATCGACGATATCGACCTCGACACAAACGGCTAGTGCTGGACCACTGGGAAGTACTAGTAATATGGCGAATACCTTGGCCATGTCGAGTTTGGGAGGAGGTTTGGGATTGTTATTGTTCAGTTTATTATACTAAATATAGGGCATCAGAGACCCTAGAATCACTGATTGGACCAACCATTCCCAATCAATGAGATTAAAAGATTTGTCCCGTTCATTGTTTTTTGACGAATCATTATTGACATAGACTAAAATGCTTGTATCTTTATTTTGTTGGATCTGTAGTTGTACCAGTTGACTGTCCTTACATGTGATTGGGGTTGGGCATCGGAAGCATTTGAAGATGAAGTTGGCGATTTTGTCCTTTTCGACGCTTCCGGTAGATGGTCCTAATTTACATATGAGGTGGGGTTCTTGTAGGATGGTGTTGTTCTGTAGTTGGTCTTTCAATGTAGCCTTGGAGTGGAGTAGATTGTATTTGAAGTTGAACAAGTCGTGGCTTTTGACGACTCCCTGGAGAAACTCGGCTTCACCCGAAGGAAGTACGTATTTGTCAAAGTCTGATACGGGAGTGTCGTCGTGGATGAACCGGTCCGAGAGGACGGGCCAGCCCAACAGGAGCAGTTCTAAGTATTTCAGCGACCGACAATATCCATTGACGGAGATACACAGAGCGAAGGTGTAATCTTGGTATTCCGGGGCAATGACAAGACGGTCGTCTTCGAGAAAGAGATCACTTAAACCTCCATTGAGGACTGTTCCTCCATTGGCTAGTATTAATTGTGTTAGGAGTTCTTTTTGGTCTTCTGTAGATGACGTAATGGTGAAGACACATTTGTTCCAGATCAGGTCGGCCGACTTTAGGAGAGGTTCGATGGGTTTGATACGGTTCTTATGAGGACTCAGATCGAGTAAACCGCGAGCTCTGGAGTGCCGGTTGAGAAGGATTTTGGTGCTGTTCAATTCGATAAAGTCTCTCTTTGTCCAGATTGAGGGTACAAGATAGAGGTCCGAGAGGGGGACCTTTGACTCCATAGAGTTGGAGTCGATCTTGTTACGGATACAGGGTTTGAGGTAGACTGTGTCGTAACCACGAATGCAGTTGATTTTGTTGGGAGAGTCCGACATTTCCATGGCCAAACCAGTGACACAGTGGATTTTCCTCGAATCGAGTAATTTGACTCGATCACCAACCTTGAGGTCGAGAGGAAAGACGTTCAGTTTTCCTTGCAAAGTAACAACCAGTCCTTCATGGAGAATAAGATATCCATCTTCAAGAGTGTCTTTGATGATCGTGGGCCAGAATTTATCTCCATACCGAGCCCAAACACTGGTGGGGTAAAGTATGTCTTTATTGGTTAAAGGATGTGGTTCTTCTCTAAGAATGACGTCATCTGCCATTGTCATGGAGGGATGAGAGGAGATGATTTCTTGTGGGGAGGAGGGGTTTGATCTGGGTTTGGACATTTCGGGGGAAGATTGGATCAATTTGGAGATTGAGGGGGAGGAATTGGGGACTTCTTGTACGGGACTGTTCCAACTCTTGGAGGGAGTTTGGAGGTCTGTCATTGCACGGAGAAGTTTATTGGGTCTTTTCGAGCTGAAGTCTGAGATTTGACGACGTTTGAGTCGGAGATCGTCATAGATTTTAAGACTGTCTTCCAGGAAGACACTCGAGAATTCCTCCTTCTCCACATCGGAATTGATCTCGTCAAAGGACAAATTTTGCAAGCCCTCACGGGTCTTTTCCAGTGTTCCCGGTACCTCGATCTCACTAATGGTCTTCCTCACCAAAGGTTGAGAAGATTCCACCTGAAATCGCCACTCCAGCTGCTTGAAAGTGTCGTTGCCTTCCTCGTCTTCCTCTTCATCTCCTAGCACTATCAGCAGTTGTTGTGACTCCGTTTCATAATCCATGGATTCCTCCAGTAAATGACGTTCTCTGATCCGCCCAAATAACTGTGCCGGGTCCTTCTTCTCCATCGTAATGTCCCTCCCAACCGGGGTCTCCAGAAAGGGATCCACCACTTTGTTCATAAAGGGAGTCGCCCCAGTAATGGTGTCGTTCATTTTGAAAGACACCGAGTCGTCAATCACCTGCGTCAGCCCATTGTCCTCCTCCGTCCGAAGTGTACTCTCAATCACCTGAGTAGGTCGATCATCGTCCTGTGTCTCCATCGTATCGCGTTCTGAATAAAAAAAAAGACGTGAAAAATACAGTAATAAGCTATTTTCATTACATCGTCACTGCACTTCAAACAACTTTACATCGTCACCGCACCGCACCCACCACGGCTATACAAGTAGAGTGTTTTTTTTTAAGCCGATATTATTTCGCAATAGGAACAGGAAATGATGAGCAAAAAAAGATCGACTAGATAAACAATAAAATTGAGATGAACAGGGGGACCCAAGTTTAATAGGGAAGTACGATCCGGGCTTAATACCACGGTAGTACCGCATATCGACTTGAGGTTTTTTTTTTTTTTCTTTCTTTCCTTTTAGGCAGTTTCGCCTTGTTATCTCCTGAAAGAGATAAGCAATTGCACATGCCGGCGAAAAAGTCCCGCTGTCAAAAAGTGACTGAGTCGACCCAATAGAGAATAATGATTCAGTTTGCACCGACTGCAGTATGACGCGCATCGTGTCTATTGTTTGGTATTAATGTAATCGCTACTACCACACCGGCCTTACCTTTCGTTTATCTATTTTAAATCCGGTCGGCATAATGATCTCCAGGGTCAAGGATAATGGGCCAAATTAATAAGATGGTGCTTTTCATTGATTGCTTATTAAATCTCGTCAAAGTATTCGCTTGTCATGCTGTTCCTTGTAAATGAGGGGAGGGACCGAAAAAATTTCGATTAATCAAGCGAATATTTCATGTTGGAGCGAATATTATGCAACCAAATGTAATATTTTAATTCAAAGTGATTGCGGCAGCAAGTCGACTGAAATAAGGTTTCACATTGTGCAGCGATGTTCGACAAAATTCGAATATTAAATAATATTTGGAGGTTAATCGAGTTTTTTTTATTGGTAAGGTGCCGATCTTTTGTTTCAAGGTACTATGGATGATCCCTGTTCGCATCTTGTTATATCCTCCATATGAAACATGTCTTTGCTATTTGAATTTAATTTTCCTTACTAGTCTAAGCCGCCGGGTTTTTTTTGTTAGTATTGAGAGGAAAAAAAGCATAATCATGCATTATCATACAGAATTATGTACAATTTTAAGAGGAAGACCGCATTAGAGCGTAATAATTATTTCTCGTTGGTGTTCAAAAGAGATGCAGGAATGGTGAGGGGCCGCAGAGTCTTAAAAAACTCTGGGCCCTGATGGAGGTTCAATTAGTCAAGATCAATTTTACGATGACCTTCTATCCACCTTAAAGTAGTTTGTAACTCGCAAAATAATATGCCTCTCGGTATTACGATTAGGTACATAAGATATTACATACATACAATTAACGGGGTAAAAAAAAAAGAGGAAAAAAAGGAAAAAAGGTTCACTCTTTAAATCTGTTTTTTAACTCTAAAAAATATTCGCTTCGCCTGAGCGTGCGGTCTTTTTTTTTTGTCTTTTTTACTCCTTTCTTTTTCCCTTTTGGTGTTAGCTTGTCAAAAAGAGTTAAAAAAATGGTAGAGCTAAGATCCCGAAATATAAAACCAGAGTCGGATCCTGTTTAGACGTAAAAAAAGCAAGCCAACCTTTTACATCATCATAACCAGGGGGAAGCAAAAATTACGCCAGATCGAACTTTTTTTTCTGTGCACTAATGGGCATTAAAATGATGACTTTGAATAACGACAGGATTTTACCAAAGACGAGTAGTAGTAATAATAATACCGGTGGGCTCACCCCCGCCCAGACCCTGTTCAAGCAGTCTCCTCGCTCGAGGCAGATACGACTCCCCATGGTGGCACCAGAGGATCTTTCTCCCCGCGCAGCTCTGCTGCCGTTGGTCTCTCACCTGAGAAGAAGTACCGAGCCGGCTCCTATAACGAGTCCGTCTTATAATTATCACAATCCTCCGGTTTTGGTACGAGGTTCCACGGCTGGTCCTGGAGTGACACTTCCACCAATTTCGTCGATCGGGTCGGCATCTCCGACGGGGTCGGACTCGAGGTCGAGGGAGCATTCTTTTGCAGCTCCGGGGCAGACACAAACTCATCCACAGACTCAGTCACAGACTCATCCACCAACTCATCCTCCGCCTGCACCAGAGCCTGTAACTGCACCTCCAGCAGGACCTAGCGGTCCTGCTTCCGGTCCTGCTTCTGCTTCTGGACCATATCCACCCCAATATTCCCCACCATACCCCATCTATGCCACCATCGCACCCCCACAACACCACGACTATTTCATGTATGGACACCAGGGACCACCACCTGGACAATACCACCAACAACCCATGATATACCAACCCATTAATTACATCCCGCCGGGGAACCAACTGGCACAGGCACTGGCTGCAGCACTGCTGGCTGGAATGATACCCATTGGAGCTCATCACATGCAACCTCAACATCAAATAATATATCATCCACATCCGGGGTTGACATTTACTGGGGTGGAGACTCTGAAAAAGATTCCAAGAAGAAGAACAAGAACGGGATGTTTGACCTGTCGGAAGAGAAGAATTAAGTGCGACGAAAGGAAACCTTATTGTTTGAACTGCGAAAAGTCAAGAAAGGTATGCTTAGGCTACGAACAACCACCATTCCAAAATAGAAACAGAAGATTCACCAAAGATGGCTTGGAAGAGGAAGAAGAAGAAGAAGAACCACAACAACAACAACAAGAAAAGAAGGAGGAACAAAAAGGTCAGACGGGAGGAGATCTGTCTCCCATAGGACTGCGTTAATGTAATGTAATGTAAAGGCTTTTTTATGTATGGTATAATTAATTTAGGTCGCGGGCGATTGAAGCAAGGATAGGATGTAGGAATATTTACTTAGACGGGAGGGAAATAGTATGAGTAGGCCAATTTAGAGTGCTTGGTCAGTGACACAGTGTTTTTCGTTTATCACACTGTGCAGATCTGCGATCTTGCAGCAATCTTCCCGCTAGGCGAAACCAGAAAAAAAAAATAAAAGCTCTCTCTGTGGACCTAATCCCCTCTGTTTGAGGTACGCGAAGGAAGGGAAAAAAAAAACAAATTTTACGGCCTCGGCTGTGACCTCCTAAATAGATAAAATTGTGCTTTACGAAGGTTCGGACTTAATTTAAGTCTGTGCAGCGACTTACATAACTGCGTTTATAGTTCAGAGGCAAGCGTGGGGAAGGAAGGGTGCAGGGTAGTGATAGAAGAGAGTGAGGGTGTTACAAGGATTAGGTAGTGGTGGAGGTGGTGGTGGTTTGAATGTAGTATTAGTTTTGTGAGTGCGGTGAGAGTGGTGTTGTTTGAGTTGTGAGTTTAGTTTTTCTTTTAGTGTATTTTTTCGGTACAAAAATTACAGTCAAGCGCAGTTTAAGTGCAGCTTAAGTACAGCCGAGTCGTGTGTTTTGTACCAATAAATACTAGTGAAAAAGTAGCGAAAAACAGGATGATGTGTTTTTAGGACCAGATGAGATTGAGTCAGGTGATAATAAGTGGGCTCTGTGTTGGCGGAGTTGTCAATGGAGACATCAGGGGGGTATCTGACGATGGTAAGTAAGGAGGTGGGGTTGAATAGTGCGGGGTACTGACTTAAAATAGACGCCTATAAGTATATTGCTGACGCCGAGGGGAAATGGCGGTGTTTGAGTGATCCGAGTATTGTGCTTGATTTTACGCAGGTGAACGACAATTACTGTGACTGTCCCGATGGATCGGACGAGCCGGGGACGGCGCTGTGTGGGAACGGTGTTTTTTGGTGTCGTAACGCCGGGTATGAGAGCAAGTGGATTTCAGCCTCACAAGTGGATGACGGGATCTGCGACTGTTGTGACGGCAGTGACGAGGCGGGCACTGTCAATTGTGTGAATACGTGTCAGGAGTTGGCAGAGAAGAGTCGTGTGGAGCGGGAGGAACGGGAGAAGGTGCAGGTGGAGGGGCGGAGGAGGAGACAGGAGATGGTGGAGAAGGTGGAGAAGGAGAGGCGGGAGATGATTGGGCGGATTGAGGAGAAGAGACAGGAAATTGAAGTGTTAGAGAAGATGGGAGGAGGAGGAGAGGAGGAGGAGAATGTGCTGGAGTTGCGGTTGTTGGAGGAAGTTTATGGAAGGGAGAGGTTAGTGATGGAGGGACTTGTACGGGATGTGGAAGAATTGGAGGATATTTTGAGTCAATTGAAGGTGAATTTCAACAGCAATTTGAATGATATCGTGGTTAAGGAGACGATAGAGAAGTTTGAGGAGTATTTGGCTGCTAAGATGGAGTTTACGGTGGGGGAGGGGAAGATAGTGAAGGAGATTATAGAGAGTGGTAAGGTGGGAGGAGAGGAGGTTTTGAGTCGGTTGGAGAAGGAATTGAAGGAAGAGAATGAGATGAGGGAGGAATTGGGGAAGGTTATTGGGAAGTTGGAGGAAATGATGACATCATTGGTTGGGGGTTATAATCCGAACTTCAATGATCTGGCAGTGAAGGAGAGTATTAAGAGTTTTCAGAATTATGTTCTGAATAAGAGGGAGGGAGAGAATGGCGGTGGGAGTGTTCTTGAGATTGTGAAGAAGATGATTGGAGCTGGAGGTGGAGATGAGGACAGTGAAGAACTCGGGGCCTGGAGTCTTGGAGATTTGTACATGATATTGAGACACCGGTTCTATGAGTTCCTTGGGATTGAAGGGCCCAAGATGGTGTTGGAGCCGGAGAGAGTTGAGAGAGGTGGTAGAGAGAGTAGTGACCAACTCAAGAAGGAAGTTGAGCTGTTAGAAAGAGACTTGGAGTCTACGAAATACGGTCCAGACTCGATCTTGAGAGCCTTTAAAGACGAATGTTTCAGCAAGAGTCACGGAGAGTACTCGTACAAGTTCTGTCTTACCGATACTATCCACCAAGAGGGGAATGGACATCACGTGATGATAGGAAGATACGAGGATTGGGAGAAGAGGGGGGAGAATTTGGTGTTGAATTATAGGGGAGGACTGAGGTGTTGGAATGGGCCGATCAGGGAGCTGAAGGTGGAGGTGGAGTGTGGGATAGAAGAGGAGTTGGTGGGGGTGTCGGAGCCGGAGGTGTGTCAGTATTATTTTAGGTTGAGGAGTCCGATGGCATGTTAGGCGGAGGGATGAGGGACGAAGGGTCCGCAGGGCCCGCAGGGCCTTTCGTCGGCCCTTGCTAGTAAGTAGCACTGAAGCTGAGAGTAGGCTGAGGTGCACTGGCATAGACTGAGGCGGGCTGGGTGGAGCTGATGCTGTCTGCTTCTACTGCTTACAGTGACAGCTATCGCTGTCGCATCTACTTCTAGTATCTACTGTTCAGTCATCACATCACTACTTTACTATATAACTAAACAAATACCACTTTATCGCCTACCACTTTTGCCTGCAAAAGTCGTTTCGATTTCTTCGTCTGGATCAAAGGGAGAGTTTCCTGAGGATGTTGCAAGGATTCGAAGAAGTTGAGTTTCTCCTTGAATTGCTGGTTGGAAGGAGGGAGCGGTTTGGGACGGGAGGACTTGTAGCGATGGAGGACCGACTGGAGGATCTCGTCTATTTGGATGATTTGGAGGTGACGGATCTTCTTGCGGAAGGTGATACGACCGAAAGTGGGGTCCGGTTTGAGGATGTTACGTTCCATGAGGGAGGTCTTGGAGGGTCTTGACAGGAGAAGTTTGGCTAGCGAGCGTTTTTTGACTTTGAACAGGAGAAGTTCGAACATTTCCAAGCGAGACCAAATGCTGGGTTCGACGAGGATGTAGAGATGGGTGTAGCGGATGATACGACGGGAGTAGAGGTTGTTGATTGAGGGCCGGTATTGAAGCCAAGAGTTGAGCAGGAGTCGTGTGCGGTGCAATCTGAGTTTGGCGAGGTAATGGAGAGCGAAGTGGGAGATGAGGTGATGACATAGTTTATTGGAATGGTTGAGAATGGAGAGTTCGTGGAGGTCGAGGAAGGAAAGGATGAGAAGGATGAGATCGAGGGGAAGGGAAAGGAGGGGGAATTGCGAAATGGGGAGGGGGTGGTTGTATGAAAGGTGTGTTAGGTGGTGTATTATCTGAGTCATGTGGGGTTGTAGAGATAAGGAAAGGAAAAAGGGAAAAAGGAGAAGAAGTAAGGAAAGGAAAAAGGAGAAGAAATAGTAAGTAGGAGAAGAAAGTATAGTGACTAAGGAAAAATAGAGCAGTAAGGAGAAGAAAGTAGTAAGAAAGGAGAGAAAAAGAGAAGAAAGTAGTAAGTAAGGAGAGAAAAAGAGAAGAAAGTAGTAAGTAAAGACAGAAAAAGGAGAAGAAAGGACAGAAAAAGAGAAGTTTAGAGTGAGTGAGTAAAGAAAAAGGAGAAGAAATACAGTATCTCCTTATATTCATAAGGAGATCTTTCTAATCTTTTTTTCTCCGATGAGGTGGAAATTTTTTCAAATGGGCCGACTTAACTCAATAGAAGCCACAATGCCAGGAGACAAGAAACGCGAAATTGAGACAAATGAGAATACCAGACAAGACAAGAAGAGTCGGGCTGAATTAGGGGCCAATTATCGGGGCTATCGGGTGGAGAAAGATGGGATTGAATTGGACGTTTTGAAGTTGGAAGAGCTCGATGTTAAGGCTTTTCAGAAGGAGTATTTATTGGGACACAAGCCTTGTGTGATAGACGGGGTGATACCGGAGTTGGATGTGGAGATGTTCGGGTTGGATAGAATAGGGGGTGTTTTGGGAGGGGGTGCGGATTTGCAAGTGGAGTCGAAGGTGGAGGGGGGATTTGGATCGAGTGAGAGGAGGAAGAAGATGGGGTTTGGGGAGTTTTTGGGGAAAGTGCGGGATGCGGGGGAGGGGGATTGGTATTTGACGACACAATATAGTGATAATGAGGACAGTGAGGGAGAGGGTAGCGATGGAGAGGGCAGCAATGGAGAGGGGAGTGAAGAAGAGGGGAATGAAGAAGAGGGGAAGGGAGGGGGAGAGGGGACTGACGATGGCAGTGACGTGGAGGGCCTCGGAGAAGAAAAAGACCACTTTTTTGACGACGAGAGTGACATTGACTTGGAAGGGTTCCAAGACGACTATGTCGATAGTGAGGAAGAGGAGGACTCCCGTCTAGCCAAAGACGATCCCTCGGTTCTCCAACCTCCTCTCGACCAGATCGAGGACTTCCCCTTGCTTCCCTCCCTCGTGTCGAATCTCATTCCCCAACAAATCAATCTCTGGATGGGTTCGACTAAGAACCTGACCTCCTTCCAGCCCGACCCCTCGAAACCGCATTGGGGGCTCGGCCGACATCTCTTCGACCCGGCCAGTACCACCTCCGGCTTACACCATGACCACAGTCATAATCTCTACATTCCTATAAAGGGAAGGAAGCGATTCACGATTTTCAGTCCGGCCGATCTGGAGTCGCTCTACACGGTCGGCGACATCCGGAAGATATTCCCCAATGGAGTCATTGATTACGAAATGAACGAAAACGCCCCAAAGTGGAGTGAAATAAGATCGGATGGACTAATACAGACACAGAGAACCTCCATCTCTCCCTCTACTGTTAATGACCCACCTTCTTTTAGTAAAATCCCCCCAGGTTTCCTCCATCTCGACGAATGTAAAGACCAGGGGTTACGTAAGCAACTTCGGGCCGATTACGAAAAACATTTTAGCCGACTGGTTAATTTGAGAAAGATAGAGGTACAATTAAAACCTGGACAGATGCTCTTTTTACCATGTGGATGGTTTCATGAGGTGACTAGTTATGGAGAGAGGGATAAAATTCATATTCTGCTCAACTACTGGTTTTTTCCTCCAGATAAGGAAAGCGACACGAATCATCCTTATCTGAGGATCTGAGTCACTTTTTCGCAGTGTTCGGGCCGGAATCGGCACTTAACGAAAGAAAAAAAAACCCTTCCCTGCATTAACCGATTAGGAAGGTAAGTGACTGTGGTTCGATGGGCCGACGAGGGAGGCACCTAAGGATGGATATCTATCCATCCTTACTATTTCTGCAGTGGTATAATGTCAGTGATGAGTGAATCACGTTCTCCTTCCTTCAAATTACTTCTTTTCATGTATGCCATATTCCATAGCATTTTATTAAAGAGCAGAAAAACTTGGGGAATGTCGTGTGTATTAGAACAATTAACCCGATTGGGAGAGGTAGTGAAAAAAAAAATTTTTCATTTAGAAGAAGAAAAAATAAACCTCATAACATCATCTTTAAGGTCAAGACAGGGTATTTTGTAAGAGAAGACCGGTCTTGAAATTAAGGAGAGTTTGAAAAAAATTGTTGAATTTTTGATTCAATAAGTAAGTAGGAATGAAGCAAGAGAGGTTAACTATGACAGAAGACTAATTTTCACAGCTACTTTATTTGACGTTTTATTAGCAGTTTTTCTTTATTAAGGAGAGACGGATATCGTATTTGTGTTGCCCTATATAGGTTAAAAGGTTGCTTAGAAAGATAGCAAACGCACACAAAGGATCTCACGTATACCTCGGTGAAGAAAATTGGGCTAATAATCACACACTTTTGTCTTTGTTGAATGGGAAGGGATACTATTAAGATGTCTTCTTCTGTTGCTACTCCCGGGGAGGATTCTCGTCCCGGCACTCCCACTGGGTCTCATAGTGACTCTGTACAGTCTTCTCCTGGAGGGAGATCTGTTTCTCCTTCATCTTCCACCTCGTCGTATTCGACGGCTCTGACTTCTGTCACTGGAGATGAAGGGGGTATTGCTCCGGATCTGCTCAATAGAAAGAAGCAGAAGATGACTCAAAAGACGTCTTCGCGGATTTCGTCTGCTACGGGGATCTCGTCACTGGTTCCTGTCACTGGAGAGAGACTTAAACCGGAACTGCATCCAAGTTTGGAAGATAGTGTCTTTAATACCATCTTTCACATCTTGTACGATTACGATCCGGAACTGAAGGGAATGACCGTCAAACAGATCTGTGATGTGTTACTGGAGAAACATCCCGATTTACTGAATCTCTCCACCAAGACCTCCAACTTGGTCAGTGCCAAATTGAACCTGTATGTGAAGAGAGTCGAAAAGGGAGAGAGGGATATTATCTATGCTCTTTCGAGAGATTGGGCTGATCTGTCCCCAAAGAGAATGGTGTATGTCTATAGAGGTCTCTTGACCCCGGATTATTACATCACTCTGAAGAAATTGTGGCTGAAATTGGAGCTGGAAGGGACGTTATTCCCGGACAGATCGAAGGACGAGGAGAAGAAACTCAAGAAAGAGGAGAAGAAACTTGCTCGTTCCGGCCAAACTGCTACTTCTTCTGGTGCTGGTCTTGTTAATGGAACCCCAACTGTGGCTCTGAATGGCTCAGAATTAGGTGAAGGTTCCAAACTGAGAAGAGCTACAATGTTCGATTTGGGACTCAATAGAGGTGCGGCTTTAGATACGGGACTCGATTTCCGTATTCCAACCTTGAATGTTCCTTATCAAGTGGCACCAGTGACCGCTTCGTTTGTATCTGCTGATTTCACTCCGTCGGTATCGACGACTAAGAGTGGAAGTAACAATACGACGAAACCGGCATTGCCAAAGACTAGAGACGAATTCGATTTGGATAGCGATTTAGACACTTTTGACGAGTTCGAAATCACTCCAACAATTCCAGGAGAACTGAAAAGATCCAAATCAATGAGTTTCATCCAGAAGAAGAGTGTTAAACACGTGACTCTGCTGCTGCTGCTGCCAAGAGTGCCAAGAAGCGTTCAACCATCCCCACAACTGGCCTTGTATTTTAAAGAGCTGACCGTGGTGGACTTGGATGGGAAGAAGGTGAAGAAGAGACTGCAATCTTTCGTTGTAAGTGCTAGGTGGTTACAACAAGTAAGAGAGCAAGATATCGGAGTTCCAGAAGAAGTGTCATTGAGCGAGTTGGAAAAGATGTTCACCTGAAGATCATTTCTAGCAAGTGGTGACTCTTTTATTGGATGACAAGCGGGAACTTGACTATACATAAAAGAATAGCTATGAATGATATGATAATATATGTCTATTTGCTTTTAATAAATATGGGCACTAAAGGGCTTAAGCTGGACCTACCTCCAAGCTCAGATGCCGTCAGGTAGAGCTCTGACCGGGCCACCTGTAGAATATTACGACTGGCACTACCAGTATAGTGCTACAGCTGTCTGCCGTGGCTGTCTGCTACCACCTACGTCATCGAGTACTTTGGACCTCCTCCTCCCTCAGGAACCTCCCAATTGATATCCTGTGTAGGCACCTTAATATCACATGTCTTACAATGGATACAATTTTGGGAGTTGATTTGGAACTTGACTCCCAATTCTGCCGTCTCATCCTCGACATACTCGTAGACACCCAGAGGACAGAATCTTTGTTCTACTCCCTTCCAAGTCGGCCAGGACAGATCTCTATGTTTGTCGAGATCCTGGTCTGGAACTCTCAAATGACACTGTTCGTCTTCCTGGTGGTATGTACCGGTTCTCGAGACACTGGTCAAGAGATCGAAGGAGATCTTTCCGTCCGGCTTTGGATATTCAATCTTAGGATATTCCGAAGCCGGTTTGGTGAGAGTCAGGTCCGATTTGTGGTGGCCCAAGGTGAACGGTTCTGCACCACGAGTCAACATCGTCACCATTGCCGAAAACAGCATACCTCCGATAAGTTTCAAGGGACTTCCAAAGGAAGGTCTCACGTTCCGGACCTCGTCCAACTCTTCGTAAATCCAAGAATGACGGAAATCGTGTTCGTAACCTTCGAGATCAATGACATCATTGGAGGAGTCCTGGAGTTGTCTATAGATATTTTCTGCCAGTAACATTCCTGATTTCATAGCCGTATGAGTTCCCTTGATCTTTGGCACGTTCATGAATCCAGCCGAGGCTCCAACCAAACATCCACCGGGAAAGTTCAATTTAGGTACCGATTGTAAACCTCCTTCGTTCAAGGCTCTCAGCAGGTAGGACAAGCATTTCCCTCCTTCCAAGACGTCTTTGTAGAAAGGATGGTGTTTCATCTTTTGGAACTCCATATAAGGAGAAACCCATGGGTTTTGATAGTCCAACCCAACTACAATTCCTACAGCTACAAGACCATCTCCGAAATGGTACATGAATCCACCTCCATAGACGTCCAGACTCAAGGGATAACCTAAAGAATGAGCAATGTATCCCTTCTTGAACTTCTCCGGGGCCACTTCCCAAACTTCCTTAATACCGAGACCATACGTCTGGTTCTCCCTTCCGGCTCGAAGTTGATATTTATTGATGATTTTCTTCGTGATGGAACCATGACAACCTTCCAGTAAAACTGTGGCTTTGGCTCTGAATTCCATTCCTCTTTCGAACTCATCACGTGGAACTCCCGATTTGGCAATTCCCATATCCTTCGTAGCGACACCAACGACATTATCACCTTCGTAAACTACGTCACTTACTGAGATACCCGGATATAATTCGACACCAAGCAGTTCCAGTTGTTCGGACAAATATTTCACCACTTCACTGAGAGAGACAATGTAATTCTTACCCTTGTTGATCATCTGTGGAGGTTCTGGGACTGGATAATCCGAGTCCTCGAATAAGAATTTCATATGTTCTTCTTCCACTAAGGTGACAAGATCCGGAGGAAGAGGGATACCAGTTCCGTCTTCGTTTAAATATTCACTATCCGGGAACAATTCTTTGAGAGCTCTTGGCTCAAGAACAGCACCGGAGACGATATGGGACCCCATATCGGGGGCTTTTTCGAGCACCACCACTCTCAATTCGTCAGCCTCATCTAACTGTTTAAGTTTGATCAGAGTAGCTAACCCGGCAGGGCCACCTCCGACAATACAAACATCGACTTCGTCCAGTTCCCGAGACATCGTAAGCATCTCCTGAGCTTCTTCTGACATATCCTCGAATTTCGTCTCCATTGAAACACTTCTAAGTGGACTTCCATGGAAACCTCTAAACTTAGTCATCGGGTGACTCGTGACTAATTTTGTAGAATGTAACGAAACACCAAATCGAGACCGATTTCGTCCCAAATTTCTCAACAACACATGTCTCAACATACTCAAATACGTATATCACTAACAAATCCCGACTCAATCACGATCCTGGCTCTCTTGTGATGCAATATAGAAATTACTACTCTTATCGTGACGGTGAAAAATTTTATTTTTCCCAACCAATTAAAAGGGGGAAATTTCTAATCTGGCATTAAGCGCTTGGGAGTTACTTACGTAAATTAAGGAGAAGTCTTAATTCAAAGCTTCGCAAGCTCTTCTAACTAACCTACCTCTCTCTTCTAACTCTCTCTCCTTTTCTCCTCCTCCTTTCTCTTCTCTCCCTTCTCCCTCTCTCCTCCCTTCCCTACCTCTTTTGACTCTGCCCTGACTTTTTCCTAGCTGAGCTTCGGTTGAGCCGCACCGTCTAACTACGCCGGATGAGACGAGGATTTGACTATACAGTATGTATGGGTATGTAGATGTTAGGCGATTATAGCTGTGCCTAGCTGTGGTGTTGGTCTTTCTATGCCACAGTAAGAGGTGGCTTGTCCACCTCTGACTCCTGGGCAGGCCATCTCCGTAGAGTTGGCCTCTCCCGTAGAGCTGGCAAGCCAGCTCTACTTAGTCCACCACCACCTTCAACATCTTCTCCTCATCATCTATATCATCCAACATATCCTTCAGAATCAGCCAGTCGTCCGACCCGTCCAACAGCACGTAATCTTCATCCTCGTCCTGGTATCTAAGCCTGATATTAGGATTCCCCGTCAATATCTTGTTACTTTCCAAGTACTTCAAAATACAGAGTTTCAAGTTGATGAAGGTCCATTTACGACCAATTGACATGTGATATTTCTGCCCCTGGTAAACCACCTCCAATCTAATCTCTTCCTCCAGTTTATCATTCAATGTCATCCCGTTGATGGAACTTGCCAAGGAATCGGATCCCCTGTTGTTGAGCACCATTGGTGAGGACACCGATCTCTGTTGTGTATAATAGTTATGTGACGATGACCGGAGATGTTTCGCCGAGTTGATGAATTGCTCATGGAACGAATTACGTACACTACTCGATCTCGAACTGCTTGCTGGAGATAATTTGAGATCGTCATACGAATCACGACCGTTCGAGGGTTTCTCTAGAAGTCCCCTCAAACAGATTTCCCATTGTGATCTGATTTCTTCTGTCTTGAATTTAAGTAAGAAGGTACCTGAATCCCTCGATCCTGTCCAAGAGATGGTGAGGAAATAACCTGAATGGCCATTGACTTGGTTGCTCGTTTTCACCTCTTCAATGTTGGAGATGAAGATTCTTCCCTTGAGATCGAATTCGTTGAGTTGTGGAGTTAATTGGGACGAGGAGGAGTTGAGTGAGGCCGAGCTCTTCTTTCTATTTTGGAGGATGTTTTTCTTCAGTTGTGGATGTTGTTCTTTGAAGAAGAAGATGATCTTTTCGAGTAAGTAGACGTGGAATTCACGTTCCGACCCGGCATCGGTGACTCCCAACACTGCGTGATGAAGAAGTTCACCGAAATTGTCGATACTATAACCACGCCAATCCCTTACTCTCAATATAAGATCCCTCTTCACGTCTTCATTTTCTGCTCTTCTCTGTAATTCGTTGACCGAGTTGGCCACTTCCTTGGCCAGGACAAGGGCCCGGTCGAGTTCTCTCTTGTTGGAGAATTTCGGGTTACTCAGTTTGATGAGTTCTTGTAAGAGAAGTGGATACTTACAAAGTCTCTGGATCGGTTTAATGAGGAAACTTTGTAATTCGTACGGGGCATCGATGAGTTGCGAGCTCATCTTAAGCAGCAGCAGTTCACGATTGATCAAGTCGATCAGACCTACTTGACCAACAGACCAAGGAGAATACAGTTTGAAAGGGTACGAGGCCAGATGGAGGATCACCGAGCCGATGCGTTGGAATTCTTCATCCACACTCAGATTCACTTCGAGACCAACTAAGAATTTGCGTTGGAAATCGACGATTTCATTGAGGTTCGGGAAGAGCAGTCGGATCGTCTCCGAGGAGATCAATTGTTTGTCTTCCAATTCTTCTTTATATTGAAGTAATAACTCCAAGTCTTGGACATATTTTCTCTCTGTTTCTAACAACTCCTTCACCACTTTAGCACGGGACTCTGTCGGACTCACCTCGTCTATAGTTTCCCTTCTTGGAAACCGTTTTTGATCGATATCGAGGACGATATTGATGGCGTTGATGATTTTGAGGAGATCACTCGTGTTCCGACTAAAGACGTCACTGACTGTGAAATCTGGAATGTCCAACGTTTTTTTACTATGGACGATGAAATTGAGCACGTTACGTTTACAACGATTGATGTCACTCGATTGAACGTACTCGATCTGATCTTCGAGATTGAGCGCATTGTAGATGAGACACAAGGGCAGTCCTTGTTCTATTAATTTGCTCACCATCGTCACCGGGTCACAATCCATTTGAGTGGGTAACCGCCCAGCGGCAAAGGTATGGGCGGTATCGACAAGATCGGCACCAGCGGACCAATTGCGTTGGTGTTCAAGTTGATCAAGGGCAAGACTCTGTTGTTCAACGGCAACTTCCGCATTGGCGCGTGCAACGGGGAGATAGAGCTCCATGCCAGGTACACTCTCCAATCGACGAATGAGATGAAGACAGATGTAATAAAGGGAATCTTTAGCGGAACTCCGCCGATTCATCAGAAGTTGCGGAATACCAACGGGAGCACTCGGAATGAGCCCGGAATTGTTACGGTTGAGTGACGCTGTGGAGGATACGGATATGGATCGGGACATGATGTGGTGGAAGTAAGAAAGGCGGTTATTTTTTTTAGGTAAGGCAGGATGGTGTGACGATGTAAGGACAGGACAACAGGACAACACCGAAGGTGTTGGACTAGAGAAGCACAGCGGGGTGGAGGGTAGGGATTAGATACAATATACACTAGGTAGCAGCAGGCTACGCCTGCTGCTGAAGGCAATAGCCGGAGTTATCTGACTTAGGGCAGGCTAAGTAGGGCTAAGTAGGGCTAAGTAGGGCTAAGTAGGGCTAAGTAGGGCTAAGTAGGGCAGTAGTAAAGCACTCGCAGGCACTAGTAGAGCAGTATACTGGCTGAGTAGGGCTGGATAGAACTGTAGAGTACTTGAGACTACTATAGAGCACTATAGAGCAGGTTAAAGCAGGTTAGAGTAGTACAGAGCACAAAAGAGCAGTGAAGACTTGAGTGGCACACAGAGCAGTAAAGGGAGCTGAAGAGCAGGAAAGAGCACTGGATAGCAGTGGAGAGCACCAAGAGCACTGTAGAGCAGTAAGAGCACTGTAGAGCAGTAAGAGCACTTTAAGGCTCTACTGGCTCTGCTTCCCAGAAGCTCTATATGACTCCAGGCACTGAAAGCACTTGGAGGACTTTAAGTACAATGTGGGGATCTCTAGGAGCTCACGCTAGTGAGCTCCGGTGCTCGTAAGGCTCTGGCTTGGGCTCTGAGGGCTAGTGAATGCTAGTGAACGCCAGAGCTCACGCTAGTGAGCTCCAGCTCGCTCTGACTGGCTCTGACTGGCTCTGGTTGACTCTAGTGAACGCCAGAGCTCACTAGCGTGAGCTCCGCTTCGTGGTGCTTACCTCACCGCCCTCAGCCGCCTCCGGCGGCTTCAGGCTTACAAATCCTTCTTCTGCTTCAACATCTTATTCAGCGTCCACACTGTCCTATCCAACACAAACCCCACCGTAAGAACACCCCCCACTGCACTACACAGACCCAACAAGAAACTACTCAACGACTTGACATACTGTTCCCTATTAATCACCTTCAATGGACTGATTTCAAAATGGAAGAACACCAGTGGAAGTCCTCCCTTCAGATGAAGAGTATTCGGATGATCCTCGTCTCTTCCCCCACTCAATGGTCTATCATGATACGTTGAGGAGAATTGGTTGGTCTCCACCTTCTTTCCGTTCAAGAATTCGTATCTGGTGGCCACCACCTTGAGGAAATAAGAGAAGAGATGCATTTTATCTCCGATCTTGACTTCGTATCCATCCAAAGGATGAGTAGATGAGACCACATCGTTACGGGTCTTTGCTACTAAACCTTGTTCCGGGTCTGGACCGAAGGAGAAATGGTGGATGGTGTGGTCGAAATCGAACTTGTCTTTGTGTTTGTCGTAGAGAGACAAGTCATGGACGTGTTTTCCCGGCACGGTGAGGGAAGAGCCGGCACTGAAGTGTAAATTACCAGCGATTCTGTTGACTTCTGCAGTTCCTTTGATCCGACAACCTTCATCTAACCTCTGATTGATCCGTTCTACATAACCTGACAACTCACATTGTTCAATTCCTTCACCGTCGTAGAAGGCCCACAGAACTTGAGCATACAGAGCTTTGACACTTTCACAGGTATTACAACACACCTTCTCTTCCAATGGAAGTTTGTCGTTGTCGTCCTGGGAGATCAGACCGTAACAAGAGCCACAATAATTCGGGTCACTCGATTTGGTGAGTTCGCGGATGTCCTGGTTGATGATGAACTCGCTCTCTTCGAGTTGTTCCCCGGAGGAGGAAAGGCGGTATTTGGTGAACCCGGACTTGAGTACATCCATCTGAAGATCACCACTGACATCCATAATGTCCATAGAAAGAAGTTCACATGGGAGATGGGGGAAACTGATGTCTACATTGATATCAAGCTTCTCGTTTCGTTCACGATCCACAACAAGCTCGGGACGTGTAGTGATGGTCCGATAGAGATTCCATTCATTGGTAATGAGAAGTGCAACGGTAAGAAGACAAATAAGCGTAATAACTCCTCCACTGGTAGTACGAATGGAGGAATCTTCGACTGTCTTGGCAAACAGATCTATGGAAAGTAACCGTGGTTTAGCCATGGTGAGAGAAAAGGACAGAGAGGCAGATTGAAAAAAAATATCCCCGAGCGAATTACGAAAAAAACAAGACAGGGACTTGAATGGTAGTGGAAGACAGGGACTTGAATGGTACCTGAAGAGAGGGATAGAGCTGCAGCAGTTGTATTGTATGAATTCTACTTACAGGTGTGACTTCGTCACACCTGTCTGTTTTTGTCTGTTTTTGTGTGTTTGTTGTGTCAGTGACTGTGTGTACTGTCGTTCCTCAGTACTGTAGTTCTTTACTAAGTACTAGCCGGTTGAAGATCATGGTATATAAAATATAAGTGATACTTAAGTAAGTGTGGACCAGTTCTTAGATCACTTGAGGGTCGCCTGTTCTCCACCTCTTACTAAAGGGTAGCCCTGTAACGTAAAGGCTGTGAAGGAGGGATAGTCTTGTGACGGTGTAGGTAGTAGCAGTAGCAGTAGCAGGGCAGCAGAGTCAGGCTAGGCCTGACTCTGTAGTCGGGCTTGGGTGCTAGCCTGGCCCTGTAGTTGACTCTGAGCTGGCCCTGAGCTGACTCTGAGCTGATTCTGAGCTGACTCTGAGCTGACTCTGAGCTGACTCTGAGCTGACTCTGAGCTGAGAGTGTACATCATATCAATCCACTTACCCCGCTTACCCCACTTACCCCCACCTCCACATCCCTACAACTATCACAATATTCCCTCAAAGTACTTACATTGCCCACCTCCATCATATCCACCATATCGCATCTCAGCAATTCCTGTTGCACAAAGTTCTGGAACTCGATATCGAACAAGTACTGTTCAATATCGTCCAACATCTTGAGGTTTCTGAGGAGTTGGTATCTCTTCAAACTGACCTGTTTCAAGGATTTAGTTATTTCGTCGTCGTGCGACTTTCTATTGAAAGCCGAATTGACTTTGAACTGTTCAAAACAGGCTCCTTCAGCTTTTGGGTTCAGAGTCACTAAATCCTGGAGATCTTGAAGATAGACTCCTCTCTCCATCTTGGTGTTGAGATCGGAATCGAAATTATTCACCATCCGATTGGCACTTGACACTGTCCAATACAGGATGGAACTACGCAGAGAGAGTAACAAGTTGAAGCCGAAACTGGCTCCCAATAACAAGATCAAGAGATAGTTCAACTTCAAGGAGTTCCAGAAGAGGGAAATTCTCTTCCAACCGAACCCCAAGATGGCCAGAAAGACTCCTATCAATCTCCACCAGATCAGTTTGAACAATTGCCAGACGACGATCTCCATGACGTCGTCATTGGCCACGACAGGTTGGGCCATTTCGTCTTTGGTGATCTGGCCGTACATTCTGATCAGCCGGACTACTTTGGCATGGGGGCCGATTTTGTCTATGGCTGTTTTGATATGTTTGTCGAGGTTTTCCACTTTGAAACTCACGGCTTTGTATTGGAAATGACAGGTGATGAACAGACCAAGTTTGGAGGGAGGTTTGAGAAACTCCACCTGGGCATAGATAAGAAGTTTACTGTTGTGCACGTTAAGAGAGTAGATGATGATACGAGTCACCATTCGATACGTTCCAAAGCCGGGGAAGTGGAAGTATTGGGTCTGTTGGAGGATGTTGTAGTACTTGGAGTTGACGAGATGTTCGATGCGTTGGTTGACTCTGGTTTGACGGAGGTCTCTTGAGTCGAGGATGGTGTCGGTGGTGAAGGACCGAGAGAGAACTTCCGATTGGTTCCAGAGCGTTTTACTGATATTCTCATTGCGGGCATCGATGTAAGGGAGGATCTTTTGAAGGACGAAGCAATCGTCACCTAAGAGACAATGGAAGAGCAGTTTAGAGGGGAGATCATAGACTTTCTCCCAGACGAGTTTCATGTCTTTGTTATAGTTGATCTTCATCTCGAGAGGCAGATCCAAGGTTCTAGAACTGACCACACTTGGATAGATTTCTCTCTTTGTTTCGTAGTTGAGTTTGAGACGTTGAATCTCCAGTCGCAGATGGACGGCTCTTAAATGTTCTAGATCCTTGAGGAGGGAGGTTACAGGTTTACGGTTTTTGTGGACCAATCGCAATTGTTCGGTGATGAGTTTACCCGAATCAACAAAGAGTCGCAGTTTGAGGGAGAGTCCACTCACCTCGTACATCTTGAGCATGTCGTAATTGTCGTAGCTGGAGTAATCGAACAGGGCAAGCGAGCGAAGTTCCCGGTGGATAATACTGACAAAGCCGAGAGTGTTCATGTAGAAGTAAAGATTGGAGCTGGTGATGTAACAACGTCCGACGAGTTCTTGTTTGGTGTTGGGCATCCAAATTCCCCTGAACAGCAAGAGAACGTATTCGTCTTGCGGGATGGAATTACCTAGAAGGGAGCGGAGTTGAGCATCATAAGGGATGAGACGTTTAGGGTAACCGGGAGGGAGACGAGAGTCTAGGGAGAAGGGCAGACCGGAGGGAGGAGAGGCCACTTCTCCGAGAAGATAATAACTACCCCAATTGACTGAACCCCAATTGTTCAGAGTGATCAGAGAGGGGAGATTGGTGGAGTCGATGTACAAATTCAGAGCCACAGTCAGAGCGGAACTCAGAGTACAGATCGGGTTGTTATAGACACTACTGGAGTCGTATTGGACAGTTTCACCGAGGGATTGGAGGTCGATGGAGTTCTGTGTCGTGGTGAGTTCCATGTCTGTGGAGGTGGTGGAGGTGCAAGCGAAATCTTTGAAGAGGGGGGAAAATCGGTCTTCATAAGGGGAAGTTGCGATTTCCGTCTCGAGAAGACTGAGCCAATTCTTGAGTTCGGTAAGACTTTCCAGTTGGAGAATTACGTCGAGGTAAGGACCTTTGAGTTGGAAACAGAATTTACGATCTTCCTCTGGACAATATCGGACAGAACAATGACGTAAGCCGAACTTGTCTAATTCCTGGACACTTGTCTTTGAAGGGGAGAGACAGAGTAAGCCGAAGATGCCTGATTTGAGGAAACACCATCTACGCACCCAGACCTGTTTTCCTGGTTTGAGAGAGGTTTTCATGAACAACCAGGCATGTTTTTCCAGATTGGGAGGAGAGTAATTACGAAGTAAAGTGGAGGGGTTTATAGAGGCGGAATTGTACGCTTGGAGGTCTCTTGACGGGGAGAGTGTCTTGAGGGTCGATTCGAGAGTCTTGGTCTTCGACTCGAGCATATCGGGACGGAGTTGAGCATTTGTCTCGTGGACAATTTGTTGGAGTTCATTGAGTCGTTTGGCATAACGGGCAAAACTGGAAAAGTTCTTCGTTCGAAGTTGGATCGTGAGATTACGATTCCAATATGACGTCATCAACTTGATAAGATTGAAATTGATACTTTCGATGATATCGGTGATAGCGACGGAGATATCGAGAGAGACGGTGAGGTATTGCAGTCTTATCTCTGCCAATTGTAAGGCGTCTTCTAATAACGATTGAGGGTCTTTTGACTTGGCTAGACTATTGTAGCGACTCAATACGAGATCGTATCTGTTTTGGATCGTTGTGAAGTTCCTTCTCAACTCGTTAAACTGAGCCAATTGCGGCTCAAGTTCTTCTGTCATTACTACCGTGACAATATCGTTTGGAGTTACCATTTTGAGCATCTCCTTCAGCAGTTCACGGAACCCCGTCGAGGTGAAGGACAAGTCCAAAGTGGTATAATCACCATCGATGATCCCTTCGGCTGTAAACATCGAGCCGAAGATCTCATCCAGCTCCTTAATACGACTCTCCAAGAGAGCATATAATGGCACGGCCCGATTGGCATAATCTGCCAATAACGAGCTCCACCGCCCGAAATTGTCCACCTGTTCAAAACAATAATTGACATACGCCCGGAACGTGGGCGAATCAAGAGCCAGCTCTTTGAAACTCACCGATATCAACTTGACTGCCCGAGACGGCCCGACTCCTCCTTCGGGACTCTCCGTCTTGGTCATCACGTGATCGGCGGTGACCCCGTCTTCGTCATCTTGGTGGAGAGCTAATTCATGGTCCAATGTTAAACTGGTCATCAGTTCAGTAGAATTAGAGTCCATGATAGTGTATTCTCACTTGTGGTATCTTTGTACTGACTTAGTGCTTCTTTGTACGTTTCGGTCTTTTTTTTTTTTGAGCCGCATTTTTCATCCTCGGCCCGGAAAGAATGCATTGACAGGGAAGGTAGTGAAATAGATGGGGTGGAGGAGGTGGAGAGGTGTTTTGAGTGGTTGTGCTGTCCGTAGCAGGATCAGCAGGGTTTGGTCAGACTTTTGCTGGGGTGGAGTTGGGTTTGTGGTGAGGGCTACTGGTGGGGGTTAGGTTAGGGGGTTAGGGGGTTAGTTGCTGAGCCGGATTCGGCCGGAGGATGGTTAGTGAATGAAGCCTGCCACAGGCGAGTGCTAGTAGCTTAAGGGATTACGACTACGCCTGCGGCGGGCTTTTTTCTGCCCAGCCTGCGGCTGGAGGTGTGGGGTTGGCTTTGTGGGTTAGAGGGGCTAGAGTTCCTTCCTTGGCCTTCGCCCGGAGGGCGACCAGAAAAAGGCCCGCCGCAGGCGTAGCCAGGATCTTGAGGGATGTGGCTTTGCTCACAGCAGGAGTTTTCTGCCGCAGACTGGAGAGAAAATACACTTATCTAGATTGGGGGCTAGCTTTTGAGCCTTTGGCTTTGGATTGGCTTTAGTTACGCTTTTTCTAAGATAGAGCCTATCTCTATCCACGATCTGCTCGGCCAGAGCCTTCCCTACACCACACACTATCAATACAAGCCCTAGCTTACTATATACACTATACGTTCGAAAGAACCAGACGAACTTTCTCGTAATATTCCGGCTGCACCACTTCAGCCACCTCTTCCTTGGTCAACCATTGAAAGTCCTCCACCAATGAACTCTTTGGCTTGAAGGCCCCCCCAATGATGTGAGATTTCAACAAATATTCTCTCTTGACCGGCTCGGAAGTCGAATCCCGTCCAAGTACTTTATCCTTTGAATACTTCAAAACCAGCACTGGTGTTTCACTGACCAAGAAATTCTCCAACAAATGGTCATTTTCTGCTTCTAATTGCTGTTCTACTTGCTCGGCCAAACTCTTGGCCTCCGATTCGAGCTCAAAGGCCGGGAATTTCCATAAACCTCCTTGCTTCGTGACTAAATACAAGGTTCTACTCAAACGTCTTTCCAAGCTTTTCGTGTCATTTTGACGGTCCAGATCACTTTCTCTAGAGTTAAGACTGATCGGACGAGTGACACTTTCCTCTGAATTGGTCAACCCGGAGGTTTCCTCTCTCGGTATCGTCAAGTCCTGCTTACGTGATCTCTCTCTATTATGCTTGACGTCCGGAATTCCCTTCGGATAATAAACTCCCGGTTGATAACTGACCGGGCCACGATTCAGGTCCAAGAACCGACGCTCGGAAAGCGTCCCTTTACGGAAATAGTAGTATTGAGGGAACGTCCACATCAACCTCTTCTCGAGCTCACTCTGGTACTGATAGTACTTCTCCTCGAAGTTGGTCAATTCCTTGGTCACAATAGGAATCCGACTCATTATGAGACCCCCGTAAATGGACCGGGCACTCGAAATCCCCCGCACCTGTTGTCCAACGTGTCGTGAAATCATCGTTTGTGGTCGGTATAGAGTGGTTGGAAAATTTTTATTTTTCACAGGCAGGTAATTACTGGATTAGGAAGGAAAAGAAGAATAGTAAGCTAGAGGGAAGTAAAATAAAGAGGGATAGTTTCTGCCATTTATCTGTTTTTTTTCTCTCACTTTTACTGGGTCTTTATCTCTCACTTAGTCTGCCATTTCTCTTTTTCTCCGCTTCCTCTGCCATTTCTCTTTTTCCTGTCTTTTCCTTCTTTTCTGCCATTTATCTTCCGTGTCTTTTTCTATGTCCTCCCTATATAAAGAAAAAAGTTTGCCCCTTTCTTTTCCTTTCATCAATCTCCGTAATCGTAATTAATATGAGTACCACGATCGAATCCATCGTAAAAGAGATCTCTGGGTTAAAAGCGCCGGGGGTTTCTGGATCTCGAATCAAGAAACTGACACAATTAGCCGTGGAAAATGTACTGGAAGAGAGTGATATAGTGAGTACGTTGTATTTGCAATGTAAAACCATGCCATCAACACATAAGTTAGGGATTCTTTACGTAATCGACTCCATTGTCCGGGCCTATGTCGATGAGGCGAAGAAAATCGGGTCGCGCATCGATTCCTCCGCCTCCGAGGGCACTCTGGCCGCTGCCGCCTACAAGATCTCCACCTATATCGAGAGTCTTGTCGATGATTGTTTGACCTCGGGCCTCGACGACAAGCAGAGGGAGAAAATCGGTAAACTCGTAGATATCTGGGACAGGTGTCACACCTTCGACAAGGCTACCACGGACTCGATCAGATCGAAGCATTTTAAGTCGAACACTCCAGCAGGCTCCCCTCCACCGTCAATCACAAAGGCAAGTGTGACGGATGATCCGATGGAGTTGTTGAAAAATTTGCTGTCAATGAATAAAGCTGGTGCTGCGCCAGCAGCTCCAGCAGCTCCAGCAGCAGCAGCAGCTAAATCTGCCTCCCCCCAACCCAACTTAAACGACCCCAATGCCATCTTCAACATGCTCAAACAAATGGGCAAGACCGATGTTCTGGAACCGAGTGTTGCTTCTAGAGCCAGTGGAGGAAATTACCATCAACCTCCACCACAACAGCAACAGGCTCCTATTTCCCAACAACCTGATTATCGTAGTAGAGACAGAAGTCCAATGAGATCGAACCACAACGATTACCGTGATCGTAATTCACGTAGTTATGGATCTGAAGAGCCTGAGAAGGAGAGGAACATCCCGGGGACTCCTCATTATAGAGAGAGAACCTTCTCTTGGGACCATTCCTTGCCACAGGACACGATCAAAGTGTACAGTAGAACCTTGTTCATCGGAGGAGTACCTCCATATATGGACGAGAGAGAATTGTCTTCTGTCTTGAGACCGTATGCCGAGGTACAAAGTGTCATTTTGAACTCGGAGAGAAAGCATGCCTTTGTCAAGGTGTATTCTCGTAGAGAGCTGGAACTGGTTATTAGTTCTTTTAATACTCTGGGACATCCTCAATTGAGATGTAGATGGGGTGTTGGATTTGGACCTAGAGATTGTTGTGATTATCAACAGGGAGTCAGTATGATTCCGATCTCGAGATTGACGGATCTGGATAAGAGATGGATTGTGCAACTGGAATGGGGAGGAACTGGCGGGACTCCATTAGCGAGTGGATTGGTAATTGATGAGCCGGATATTGAGATCGGTGTGGGAGTCAGTAGTAAACTGATCTCGAGAAAGATGCCGACAAACAGTGCTAGGAACGGACCACGGTCAAATAGACCGGGAGAACTGTTGGACAATGTCGTCAAGGTGGGTGGAAGTTACGATTATCAACATAACAATGCCAATAATCCGTTACAAAACTTGTTTGGTCATCAACAACCTCAACAACCACCACCTCAACAGTACCAGCAACAACCACCAAGTAATAATGTGAATTCGATTATGCAGAATTTGAGTCAAATGATGAACCAGCCACCGCAGATGGGAGCTCCAATCGCTCAGATGGGTGCACCTATTCAACAGGCCCCGGCTCAAAATGGACAAGGTTTGACTCCGGAATTGCTGCTGTTGTTGGCGAAGATTAATAATAAATAGGACAATAAAGAGCAGAGCAGCAGCGTCAGCTGCTGCTGAAGTATGTGATGTAGTGGCGTAGAGACTGAGCTCGAGTGAGCTGGATTGAGGTGGACTAAGCTAGACTAAGCTAGACTGAGGTGGACTGAGGTAGAGGCTAAGGCAGAGGCTAAGGCAGGACGAAGTCAGAAGCAGGCCAGGCTAAGTACAGCTGAAGACCCTGCTTGGCCACACAACCTAGAAAGAGCCGGGTGGTACTTGCCAGGTATACTTAACAGTCTTCGTTTAGCCACAGAGAGTGGGTAGAGTGTACGACTACTTAGCCACAATTACATATTTGCTCTAGTCACAATAGTCCTTAGAACAACAAGAAGATCTTTTCTTTAGCAAGTTAGATGTGTTCTGATGTTCTGAGGTAATAGAAAGTCAGACTTGTAGCAAGGATAAGCTTAAGAGCAAGTGTATAGAAGTATATAGAGTAAGTAGGAGTTAGTGTAAGTGAGTGTCAGTACTTACTTAGCCACAGTGGTGAAAAAAAATAGTCAATTGTGGAGAAGTTTTATAAGTGAGTGGTGAAACAGAGTAGACATGAGTAGTCTTGAGTGTATTGTCGATTGTGAGGTGGGTGAATATGACACATTTGATTGTTTAGATCACAATGGGGAGAAATTGTATGGTGTTTCGGGGATTTCCGAGGCTCTGGTTGAAGGTCTTTGTGAGGCTTCTTGGAGAGGCTTTCTTCAATGGCAGGAGAAAGACGTTGAAGAAAAGGCCCGGATTTTGAGTAAATTCGGTGAAAAATTGGTCTCGATAGAAGGAGAACTTCATAAAGATCTCCTTCTGACGGGAATTCCGGCATGGTTTGCCGGAGTCAATGTTGAGTTGGGCAAGGAAATGGTGAAGGTTCTGGTAGCTAACTTGAGATCATTGGACTCAGGAACCATCCCACGCAGTTCGTCGGGACAATTGAATTTAGTCTTTCGAGAACCTATAGGACCGGTATTCAGTATTTCTCCAGCGAATGCCCCGGTGATCTTAACTATGAGGGCTCTTTTGTCACCCTTAAGTGCCGGGTGCTCGGTAGTAATTAAGTCCGCAGAACAAGCCCCACGGACCTCGCAATTGTTGGTGCAGGCCTTGGTTGAAAGTGGTGTGCCAATTGGTGTGATCCAATTGATCCATTCCACTCCTCAAAAGGTGGGAAATCTCGTAGATCTGATCTTACGTCATCGTAGAATAAAGATGTGTAACTTCACCGGATCCACTCTGATTGGTCGAACAATTGCCCTGAAATGTGGCCAACATCTCAAGCCATGTTTGTTGGAACTTGGTGGAAAGAACAGTTTCGTCATAAATGATGACGTGGCTGATTTGGAATCCCTGTTGAAGACGGCCTTATTTAGTGGTTGGTCTCATAACGGACAGATTTGTATGTCCACTGATAAGCTTTTTTTCCACGGAGCAATTTACGAAAAACTGATAAGGGAGATTGGGAGGATTCTGGGGGAATTTATTGGGGAGAATAAGGAGGAATTTGAATTGAATCAGAGAAATAGTAGAGAGGCGGATAAGATTGAGAGATTAGTTGAGGATCTGGTTGGTAAGGGGGCACAGGTGATTTTTAAGGGGGGTGATAGGATTAGAGAGGGTAATTGTATAAGACCTATTATATTAGGAGGAGTCGAGGAGGGGATGGAGATTCATGAGACTGAGACGTTTGGGCCAGTGATTTGTGTTTATAAGTATGATGATCTTGAGGGGTTGGTGAGTGAAATGCAGGACCAGGATTCGTATGGGTTGAAAATTGCTTTATGGACTTCGAATCATTTGAGACTGGTTCAACTTCTGAGAAGACTTCCTTCGGGAGGAATTCACATTAATTCGTCGACAGTGATGGACGAGCTGTATTTGCCACATGGAGGAGTGGGAGATTCGGGGTTCGGAAGGTTCAATGGCCGGTGGGGGGTGGAGAGTTTCACGGTGTTGAAGACGATTACTTTGAATTGATGTGTAGTAAGTTTGGATTGAGTAAGTGTAGAGTAGCTGGGCAGGAAAAGCCCGTAGCTGGTGACTGCACGATCCCAGGGATTGGACTACGCCTGCGGCGGGCTTTTTTCTGGTCGCCCTGCGGGCGAGGGGCGGGGTTGGCTTGATCTCGATTGGGGGTAATTTTGAGCCGCATGCTTGAGTCAGTCAGTTTGGGGGGTAATTTTGGAAGGAGAGGTCCGGAAAATAAGGACAGGAGGAAGTGGAAGAGCAGCTGAGAATGCCCTGAAGTGGTTTAGAAAGAGCTGGAGCAGATGTAAAGTGTATTTTAGACATATAAAGTACATAGTTAAACTAACCCCCCAAAACACTTCAGTGATCCCACACCCCAGCCAAAGGCTGGCCAGAAAAAAAGCCCGCCGCAGGCGAAGTAGGACTCCAGGAATCAGCTTACACCCAAGACAGACCCTTTTAACCGTCAGCCTGCGGATGAGCGAAGCCAGAACAGAAAGGGGGCTAGAAGGAACTCCTGCCTCTAGCAAACCTCTTCAGCCTAAAATCCCTCCTTTGCTAGTTGGTCCAGAATATCCAAATAGAACAGAACCAGGTCAAACGTCGGAGGTTGCTTATAAATCCAATTACTCCACCATCGTCTCACCGAATTACACCAGTTAATCGAGTCCAAATGGTCGACGTTCTCCAAAGTGCCCAAATACTTCCCCCACATCGCCGACTTCACACTCACCATCCCGTCATTATCTCCCTCCTTATCATATATAATCCTCCAACTCAAATAGAACACATTACTCAAATTCGGACTGAATCGAGCTCCATAACTGAAATATTTTACGCCTTCCCGATTGGGCAATTTCCTATTAAAGTCCTCCAAATACTCCGTCGTCAATTCATGAATCGACTGTGGAATAATTTGCTTCAACAGGGTAAAATTATTGACCACATAATCCAGCATACTCGACCCACGATGAGGAGTCAGAACCGTGGTCAAACTCATCACCTCATAATTACGATTCTCTATTTTACTAATTAAATACCTCGAGTCCAATCCTCCCATGGAATGTGCCACCAAATTGACTTTCACCTTCTTCACCTCCTTCTCTCCAGCCTTATTTTCATCCGGATATATCTTCTCTAAATCCGACCCCGTCTCAATCTTTAAATCTCTTATCTTATCTTCAATAAATTGGTTCAATTTACACGACCTTTCTTCTATCGAGCCGAAGGGAGGAACTTTAGCTACTATGACAGTACAACCGTTCAGTTCGAGCAGATCTTTGATACCATACCAATAATCGAAATAGAGACCTTGAAGTTGTAGATTAAGTTCTTTTTGTTCTTCTTGACTGGGGGTGAGTTTCACAAGGGGAGGAATCACTATGAGGCGATCGAATCCCGATAAGCCATGACATAATACTATCGGGTATTTCGGGGTTTTGTAGTCGTTTCGTCGGAGCTTGAACTTCTCTTTGATCACTAGAGTGTCTAATTGGTCGACAATGGGCTTGGAAAGGAGCGCAAGTGCCCCAAATGTTAAGTACCGATACATAGTTAAGGTCTGACTATTTCAGTTGGAGGACAGCAAAAAAAGTTTTTTTTGAGCCGCACGCATTCTGGGGGTGCATTATATCAATTTACTTCAGATGGTCTATGCTCTTCAGAAGAAGGCTGGTTTATTTTGGGGGTCTAGGCTTTATCCCTGCAGTATGGCTTTCGCCTGCGGCGGGCTTTTTTCTGGCCAGCCTTCGGCTGGAGTGGGGGAGGTGTTGGTTGTATTTGGGGGGTTAGTATCCCCTTCAATTAAAGCCCACCTTCGGCCGCAGGCCGAGCAGAAAAGAGCCCGCCGCAGGCGAAGTCACACCCCAGGGATGTGACCAGCACTCCCCTGGTATCTCATTAGACGTACGGTGAAATCTTCTCGACCCAGCTTGCCGCTGGAGTGTAGCACTCCAGCCCAACTGTCTTCTCTTTTGGGGGCTAGACACCAGAGGCCGAAGCCCACCGCAGGCACAATCAGATCTCTACATCACATTCAATCTCACCTTACTTACCTTACTTACCTATATACATCACTTTCTCGTCAGAGTCTCTATCACTGTCAACGTTCTCAGTTTCAAATCCTCCTGGGCCAATTGCAACACCTTCACGTCGTCGAACTTGCCCAGTCGACTGAACTCCACCAACTCCTTCAATTCTCCTATGAACAGTCTCAATTTTGCCAGCTCCTCCTCGTCGACTCTTCCCTTCCATTGGTCCAACAGTTGTTCACTATCGAAACAAATCAACTCCAAATTATTCAACCGTTGGAACAACAGTTTCCTCAGCTCGTCTTCCTTACTCGTCCTTGCCAGTCCCTTAATCATCTCCTCCACTTCTTCTTTACTCAATCCCGTATTGCCCATCACGACAATCGACGAATCCTTCCCACTACTTTGTTCTCTCAGTTTCACCTTAATGATCCCATCGGCATCGATATCAAAGCTCACCTCGATCTTTGGTTCTCCCTTCGGCATCGGTGGAATCCCACTAAGCTTAAACTTACCTATCAATTTATTGTCCACCACCAACGGTCTCTCCCCCTGATAAACATTCACGTCGATCAGATTCTGTCCATCCACAGCTGTCGAATACATCTGCTTGATCGAACATGGCACAGTCGTATTCCGTGGGATCAATGGCGAAAAAATGCCTCCAAACGTCTCAATCCCCAACGTCAATGGAGTCACATCAAGTAAAAGAACATCCTTCACCTCCCCGGCTAAAACTGCCCCTTGAATCAGAGCTCCCAACAGAACCAGCTCATCTGGATTCACCGCATTACTAGGGACTTGTCCAAAGAACTCCCCAACAACACTCACAATCTTCGGCATCCTCGTCATCCCTCCAACCAATAACACCTTATCAATCTCCTCCGGCTTGATCTCCGCATCCTTTAAAGCCCTTCTCGTGATCCCCAACGTCCTCTCAATCAATTCCAGACTCATCGAGTCCAATTGTTCTTCCGTCAACACCAACGAAATGCTCTTTTGCCCGTCAATAAACGGAATTTCGATCCGAGTCTCCTTCACATGTGTCAACTCGATCTTGGCTTTCTCAGCAGCGGCTTTAATCCGTTGCAAAGCCAAGGAATTGGATCTCAAATCTACTTTACTCTCTTTCAATATCCACTCCACTACCACGTTATCGAAATCTTCACCCCCCAAATGTGTATCTCCATGTGTCAGTCTCACCTCGAACACCCCGTCCTCAATATCCAACACCGAAATATCAAATGTTCCTCCTCCCAAATCATAAACTGCCACCATTCCATCTTCCTGCTTATCTAACCCATACAGTAAAGACAGCAGTGTCGGCTCGTTGATCACCCGTACAACGTTCAACCCGACCAACTCGCCACTCTGTTTCGTCAGTTGTCGTTGTGAATCGTTGAAATACAGTGGCACTGTCACGACGGCGTTTTTCACTCTTTCTCCCAAATGCAGTTCCAGAATCCCCCGCATATGTCTAAGAATGAATCCTCCAATCTGTGCCGGAGAATACCGGGTCCCTTGAGAGGTTTCAAGCCAGGCATCGCCGTTGGAATGTTCCACAATTCGGTAGGGTAATTGAGGTAAATCTTGTTGCACTTCGGAGTCCGCGTATCGCCTCCCAATGAGTCGTTTGGTGGCGAAAAAGGTATTCCGATAATTGACCGTGGCTTGACGTTTAGCAGGGATACCGACAATTGGATCGTTGACGTCATTGAATGCCACTATAGATGGAGTCGTTCTAGCGCCATCGACGTCTTCGACGACCCGCGGTGAAGAGCCTTCCATGAGCGCGACGGCGGAATTGGTGGTGCCAAGATCAATCCCAATAACGGCGCTAGAGTTGTGACGGATAAATCGACTCACTCTACTACTGTATCTCGTAATATTACAACCTATCATAACCCCTATTCTGGTGTAATGAAGATGAGGAAAGAAGAATTGAAAAAATGTTTTTTTCTAAGAGGGATCTATAAAGGGAATTACTTATTTGGGAAGTCAAGTGGGAGAGGGATAAGTGTGGTGGGTGTGACACTTCAAGCAGGAAGCAGGGAAGGGAGGGAAGGGGATAGTGGTCGGTGCTCGGTGATAGGGTCATGGGGATTCTTAGAGGGAGAGTTACCGGCTTTTCTGTAGAGATGTGTGACGGCGAGGGAGGTATTAGTCCTGGGATAGCGGACTGAGTGGAGCTTTGGCTGGAGCTTTGGCTATTGGAGCCTGGCTTTGTAGCCGGCCGGGCTTAACGAGAGTCAGTTACAGAGGTGAATGTTACTGAGGTATGACTGTGGCCTGAGGTGGGATTTTTTTTACCATCTTGCAAGCGAGGATGGTGGTAACCCCCCGAGATGCTTCAGTGGCCCTAACACTCCAGCCGCAGGCTGGGCCGAAAAAGGCCCGCCGCAGGCGTAGTGCTGATCCCTGGGTTGTGTTGTCGCCTGCAGCGGGCTTTTTTCTGGTCGCCCTTCGGGCGAAGGTGGGCAGCACAGCTAACCCCCCGGAGAAACACTTGAGTGCACTCCACACTTCGGTCACAGCCTAGCCAGAAAAGAAGCTCACAGGAGACAAATTCCCTATCACAAGCACCTTTCCCACACATCCATTCTCCCTCCAAGGTCCTGCGGCTCAAGTCGGACCTGGAATTGGTCTAGAATTGGTCTAGATCAGCTCAAGACAAAAACTCCTCCCCCTTCCTCAGGGGGAGGCTGGACAGAAAAATACCACTACAGCCGTCACCCCAGGAACCTACTTCACACTCCAAGTGAATCCCCACCATCCCGGCTGAAGCCGAGACTCACTAACCCCCCAACACTAATTACTCCCCCAGCCAACCCCACACTCCAGCCGCAGGCTGGGCAGAAAAAAGCCCGCCGCAGGCGAGACCTTCACTCCAGAGATAACCACTACATCCGGCTGAACGTCCGGCTGAACATCCGGACCTGCCTGGCGGTGCCTGGCTTTGCCTCTACGTAAATTCACACTTACTCATAATCAATTAATTATAAACAGCCATAGATAAAAAAAGGTCTCCAGCTAGATGGCTCGACCTACTTCGTCAGCTTACACTTAAGCCTTTGGACAATCTCTGCTGATATGACCGGACTCTCCACATTCGTAGCAAACTCTCAGAGCTTCACCGGAACCGGCTGGACATTCCTTACTGATATGACCCTTCTTACCACAAGCATAACACTTAACAGCATTAGCTTGACAATCACGGGCAAAATGGTTTGGTCCTCCACAATTGTAACAAGTGGACAGAACTGGCTTCTTGGAAGAGTAACAGTTCTTGGAGACGTGACCAAATTTACCACAGTTGTAGCATTTTTGAGACTGCTTGACTGGTTCTGGACATTCACTTTGTACATGACCAGTTTGATTACAGTTGTAACATTGCTTCAGAGTGGTCTGTTTTGGTTCTGGACACTCAGTGGACTCATGGCCAGGTTGCTTACAATTGTAACACAATCTCTCGTCTTGCTCACAAACCTCAGCATAATGTCCAACTTCTCCACACTTATAACACGTTCTAGGAAATACGGCAGCCATTTTTTCTCTCTCTCTCTTCTCTTCTCTCGTCTCAGACTTCTGCTCTCGCGTCCCTCCAATGGTAATAAACTTACTTAAGTAGCTTAATTGAAGTGGTGAAATTTTTTTTGAAGAAAAAATTTTCCTAAGAATAAAAAGTAGTGTATTTTGTGTTAATTTCGACTAATTTGGAATTGTAGTAGAATGCTGATTTTTGTAAATTGCATCACTAATTTTGATGATTTGATTCAGGGCTTTAAAATCATGAGATCTTATTATATCCAGTCCTGATGCAATACATGTAGTAAGTATTGCATTGTTAGCCAGTTCCCGTTCCGTAGGGTTCGGTTCCGCAATGACGTCACCGATGAACTTCTTTCTAGAAGGAGCCAAAAGAACGGGAATTCGGCTGAAAGTGTAATAGTAATTAGTAGAGCGGAAGGCGAACTCCTTGAGTCTAGATCCACTCTGTGTAAGAGCAAGGTTTTGGGTATTGGTCTTGGCAAACCCAATTCCAGGATCGAGAATGAGTTGCCATTTTTTGATCAAGGGCAGTGCTTGGATTTGGTCGTGGATTTCGCTCAGAATTGTAGGGAGGAGATAAGCGTTATCTCCGCCAAGCGGGGCGGAGTTAGGAGATACTGTGATGTCAGTCTGTTTAGGAGATGGAGGAGATGAATAGTTGGTGAGAGAGGACATCGATTCGATGTTACCCCGAGTATGGTTGAGGATGTAACCAACGGGGTATTTCGACACCACATCAAAGATCTCCGGATCAAACTTACCACCACTGATATCGTTGATTATATCGACTCCGGCTAAGACCAGTTTTTCTGCCACTTTTGCCCGATACGTGTCAATAGATAAAATCACCTGCGGGCTCAAATGCCGGATCATTTCAATCACCGGGAGAACCCGGCGCAATTCTTCTTGTTCCGATACCTGTTCCGACCCCGGCCGAGTACTACAACCGCCAATATCGATGATATCGACACCCGACTCCAACATTAGTTCGACAGTGGCACGACAATCGCTCAAATCCCAATTGCGCCCACCGTCCGAGAACGAGTCCGGGGTCACGTTCAATATCGCCATATTGAGCGTCTTGCTCGAGTCGAAGACGAGCTTCCGGTCGTGCATCAAGGGCAAAAAAGTATCGAGTCCCGGCGATTCCTGAATTGAGGGGTCTACCTCGCGCCTCTCTAAAGTGGAAAGTAAGGAATGGAACGAACCCCCCAAAACGGGATGAACGGCAGTCTCACTCACCAACTCACACAAGGGCAGTAATACAAAAGTCCGCTCGGTAATCCCAACATGCGGAATGGTCAAATCGTCACTCTCAATCACGGCATCTTCATACAATATAATATCCAAATCCAACGTCCGAGGACCATTATTGATCACTTTTACACGACCAAAATCCTCGTACTCGATTTTTTTCAACGCGCGCAAAAGGTCGTGCGGGTCCAATTTCGTCTCACACTTAAACACTCCGTTGACGAAGTTTGGTTGGTCCAAATGGTACATTGGTTTGGATTCGTAGAGACTCGAAGTTTGTACTACGGTGATCCCCTCGTCGGCCATTGCCGGAATCAGTTGGTTGATGATCTGTGTCAGTCGCTTATCGTTCGAGCCAAAGGCAATGAAAACCGTCTTTGTGTCGTGTCCCGATTGGAGAGGTCCCGATTGGAGAGGTTTAGTGTTTTGTGCACGACTTTTCTCTACCGAGACACCGACACCGTCGGTGAAATAAATAGCGTTCGGTTTAAGGACTTGAACTTTTGTCCATGAGACATCTGACGCGTCCAAGACCAAGTCCAGAACATTCTCCACCAACAGCTCCACGGTCAAAAATTCCGCTTTTTCCACATACGACGACACCCGGGCGACGATGGCACTGTAGTCCAATGTGGACAGTTCGTACTTCATCTCGATATCGAGTTGTACCATCTGTTTTTGTAATCTCTCGAAATCGTATATGCCAATCACCGTCATCAATTTGAGAGAATTGATCGTAAGAAGCGTGTGCGGCTCATTAAACTTTTTTGCTAACAAAATTGAGCCGCACTGCATCTCCGATTTTGAGTTTTCCAACACGACTTTTTTCTCTGGCAGGGAGATCTGATTTAATACCGAGTCAGCCACAGCGTCCAAGGAGCCGAAATTGTGGGATTCTTTGGCTCTGAAGTAATCTAGAAGCCCATTGGAGATCGTTGCATAGTTAAGTGAGAAGCGGAGATCGTCGTCCGCCGCGGCCCGGCGGAAATCGGTCTTAAGGTCGAGACTGATGTTAAGAGGTTGTAATGAGCCCCGATTCCAAAAGTCGTGCCCGACTATACAATTCACCCGGAGGTTCTTGATGAGCACATGATCCGTGAGCCCTTTTTTCGCGCCAAAAGAGCTGTAGTATCGCCTGAATACCGTTCGATACATGTCGTGGTGTACTGATGTTATTTATATAGGAGAAGATTTTTTTTGAAGGAAAAAAGGTAGTGCATGAAACTACCAATATCGCCAAAAAAGGAAGTACCAGCAAGGTGGAAGGGAAGTTTTGGAGACAGTGTTGGAGGTAGTTTTGGATAGGGTGGGTTACAAGGTATGCAATGTAATGTGAGGTGCATATGCTATGTTCTTGGCTGGTCTGCTTTCGGCTCGTCTCCTGTACTTGCAATACTTCTCTACCTTTGATACTTCTTGCACTACCTTACTTTTGATATTCTTTCCACTACCTTTAAATACATTTTTTTTTATGTTCTGATTATTTTCAACCACCAGAATGTTTTTGCGGAGTGTGCGCCAATTGCGGAGCGGAGTGCGTGCGTATGCGCAAGCGCGTGCGCGCGGCGGAGCGGAGCTGAGTCTTAGCGATGTATTGATTATTGGCGGTGGACCTGCCGGATTGAGTCTTGCCTGTGGGTTGAAACTGTCACCTGTTACCAACCACCTCCAGGTCAAGGTCATCGAAGGGTTGCCACTTGTCGAGGGATTGAGACGATTCCAGGAAGAACCGCCTTTGGAAATGACCAATCGGATCGTTTCCTTGACTGCGCGCACGGTGGATCATTTGCGCGAGATGGGTCTGTGGCAATTACTCAAACAGGAAAGAACGCAGGATTATGACGAGATGACTATTATCGATGGGGCAAGCGGCAGTTTATTGGAATTTGCCCATGGCAAGGGCATTCTGACGATGTGTGAGAACGTCAATATCCAGGCGGGGCTTTGGGCTCGGCTCCAGGATTTCGAGGGAATTGAAGTGATTGACGGCACTAAGGTGGTTGATATCGAGCGACTCGACAATGGGATGCCCTTGGTCAAGTTGTCTGATGGACAACAGATCCAGACCAAATTGCTCGTTGGATGTGATGGGGCAAATTCGCCCGTCAGAAAATTTGCCCTGATCGAAAATCGTGGATGGGCATACGAAAAATGGGGGGTCGTTCTGACATTGGGGCATGAATTTACTTTGAATTTGCCCACTCTGTGGCAACGCTTTGTCAAAAACGGGCCCCTTCTGCTCTTGCCCTTGCCCCAAGACCAACTGACTTTGGTTTGGTCCACGACCCCGGAATTGAGTCAACTGTTACTCAAATGTGACGAATCGATCTTTCTCTCAATGGTGAATGCGGGCTTGAGATTGGATCAAGACGAATTGGATTTCTTGTATGACTTGTTACTTAAAGAAGATTATCCTCTGTTGAAAGATGCCCTTGATTGGAGATTGAAAGTTGCCCTGGAGGGCATAATTTCGTCTCCAATCGAGGGGCAAGGGCTCGGAAAGGATTTGGAAGAAAAGACAAATTTTTTCCTGGACCCTGTCCATGCCCCTGCTTCGGAAGGGCTGCCCCCAATCCCCACTATCAATTCGATGATAACCAATTCAAGAGCCAGATTCCCACTCAGATTGAGTCATCTGGATACGTACATCGAAGACCGTGTGGCTCTTGTTGGCGATGCCGCTCATACCGTGCATCCTTTACTGGGACAGGGACTCAATTTGGGACAACTGGACGCCCAGGCTTTGGTAGAGGCAATCGAAAGGGGCATAGAAAGGGGGCAAGATATAGGGCTGCCCTTGGTTCTCCAGCCCTATTTTGCCGACCGATACCCACAAAATCACCTCATGTTGGGCATCTGTGATAAACTCAATAAGCTCTATCTGACCAATGACCCTCTGGTGGTGTCCTTGAGATCCTTGGGAACAGATATCCTCAATAATTTACCATTTGTAAAGGACTTTCTTATAAGGCAAGTTAGTGGGAAGTAATTTGTCTTTTTGCCCTGCCTGCCCCTGCCCTCCCACTTAGTCGTGTAAATAATATCAAAGATCGATTAGATAAAAAAATCTCGAAAAAATTTTAAAGCCATTTTTCACTACCATGACACAAAGACGAGCCGTGGTTCAAATCCCCCACATTTTGGACCAAATTGTAGCTCTGTTACCCCAAAATGACCAGTACCAACTCCTTTTCATCTGTAAAGCCTGGTACTTGGCCGTCATTCCTCGGCTTTATCGGCACATCTGGCTCTGCGAATCGCGCACCCCCTGTGACACCCCCTTTTCGACAATCCGCTCCACAAAACACAAATCGGCTCTTCATAAACTGCGGATCCTTCTAAATGCACTCCAAGCATCTCCACAACTCATCAAATTCATCAAAACGTTTGATATCGCCGACGATTGTTGGTTTTACGAAGTCGTGCATCTTTTATCAAAGTCCATTTTAGGCAATCCCAACCGCCTCCAAATTTGGAAATGTCATCATGAAGAACCGGTATGGAATTTGAGCTCAAATAAAAGATGTTGTCGGTGTCTGAGACTCGACTATTCACTGTTGAGCAATTGGGTGCTCACCAAAGACTCTCCTCTACGGTGTTGGCTCAATACCAAAGATCACGTGACCAATGTTCGAGAGTTAGAAGTGCAGGGAGATGATTGGAACGTGCCTAATGACCCGATATTGACTCTTTTACTGTCAAAAGTAAGCTCACTTACCTTGCTTTACGATCCCTACTGGTTCATTACTCAACATGCTAAAAAGGTCGTGTACAATTTACAATTTTTGTCTATAGATCACGTGATCAAAGAGGGAAGTTTAATGATGATGGAGATAGGGGAGATACTTTGTGGGGAGAAAAGGATGATTCAAGGTAGTGAGAGACTTCGGGAGATTCGGATGAGGTATTATTTTGAGAAATTGGAGAGATTCGAGTCGATGTTCGAGTCGATGTGTGACGTTTGGGCGGAGAACGTCCACCGGTTGGGCCGGGTGGAGTTGGTGGTGAGTTTTAAAGAGTTGGAGGATGATTGGCGGGGTCGAATTGATGGGGTGATGGAGAAAATGGGGCTGAAAGTGGGGGTTAAGGAGAAGGTGGATGTGGTTTTATTTAGTAATTGGATGCAGTTGGAGGGGAAGTGAGGCAAAATTGGGCGGGAGAAAAAAAAATTAGGCGGAGTCTCTCCGCCTAAGCTGTCCGCCAAAAGAGGGGGTGAAAAAAAGGTGAAAAAGAATCCTACACGGGGTGCCATCATTCATACATTAACGACATATACACGATTAAATAGCGATGAAATAATGAAAATACTCAATGAAGCAGTGCAAGTCCATCCGAGGCTGATCTCTGCTCCTTTCCATTCGCTTCCCACCATCCTGTGGCGTTTTTTTCCGAAGCGGGGTAAGCAACGCGGGGTAACCTACAAATACAGATCGCGGACGCGTTTGACCGGTTTTTCCAACATTGAAAAGCCCGACAGGTCCGTCCAGATGAGACTCAACTTGGCCGGGTGAAATTTGGCCTTCCTAAACGGGCAATTACGCAGTTCGATGCGATGTACCACTTCGTCTCTCTGGACGTCGTAGATCACGATCGACGATTCCAAGGTGACGATGACGTAATCGCCGTCCTTGTTGACATCCAACGAGAGCACCGGCTCGTTGAAATCGGCCAAAGTCCGGAAACAGAGCAAATTATCAGTCGAAAAGAACTGGATCAACCCGGCCGTGCTCAGAATTACACAGAACACCCCTCTTGGATCGTACAGGATGTGGGTAAATTTCGTCCCTAACATTCCGGACTCGATAAGATGATAGCGTTGTACTTCGAAAAGACTCCGATACCGGCCCATGGGGGCCGGTAACGGCCGAGCCGTGAAGAGATTTACGCTGCAAAGACCACCTTCCAACAGCAACAAGAAATAAGCCCCACTGTTCAGCCAGGACACCCCGTATATATTACGGGTCTCCTCGTAACTGAGCACCAACTCGTAGTTCAGGCCGACGTCGTAGAAGTAGCACACGTTGGTCGTGCTCACCACCAAAAGTGTTTCTCCGTCGGGGGAGAATTTAGCACAATATGCACGACCTTTTGGGAGGACGAGGGTGTGAAGAATAGGGCAAGCTGCTTGTGTGGCAGCGGCCGCTGGAGCGGATATCGAGCTAGCTGGGGCTGAGGGGGCTGATGCAGCTTTTGTGAATTGTCTTATTTCCACTTCCGGGGCGTTTTTGAGGACACAGAAAGTGGAGTCTTTTGTTGGAAGAAATTCGATTTGGTGGACGGGGGAGGTTGCCTGGAATTGGGCGGAGAGCGCATTTTTTTCCTTCCAATTTTGAAGGAGATGGACGGAGCGGTCTTTTTTGGAGAACAGGATAATGGAGCCTGTTGGATTGTATGTCAAGTCCAAAGGAGACGCCGGATTTCTTGCGGAAAAAGGTGCAATTTCAGAAGGTTTATATGACTGTTCAGTGAGTGACTTGAAAAACGCGGAATTGGACGTCATTGGGGGAGTTGGTGGAGGTCAAATTGAAGGTGTTTCGGGGAAGTTAAGTGGAGTTTTTGGAAAGAAAAAAAAAAAAAAAAGTCGGCATTTTTTTTCTTTTCCTTCCAATTTAGAAGGAACAGTTCCGCTCACCAAGGATCAGCTAAATAAATCGTGTTGATTCGTTGGAGAAATTTTGGAATTTCTGGATTTTGAAAAGAAAGTGATTGGAAATATGGATCTGAATATCCCCAAATCGCGATTATTTACGAAGAAACGTCGGCGGGAGGTGGTAATTTATGAAGGTTCGTCGTCGAAGAGAGTATCGGTGGGAGAGCTAAAGAGGGCGGAAGAAAGTGGGAGGAGCGTCGGTGGAGGCAGCGAGGGGAGTCCCGACGGAGGTAAGGAGGGTGGAGAATTGGATAGTGACCATTCAGACCTCGATCTGGAGCTGATGTTTCAACGTATCTTGAATGCCCCGCCTAAATGTGAGCAAAAAAAGTGTGAGCCGGCCGGCGAGCCAGCCACCGAACCAGCCGCCGCGCGGCGGGAGAGTCCAACGGAGCCTCCGTTGGAACAAAAAAATACAATCCCCGAGGAAAAAACAAGTCTTTCACTAGCCGAAAAAACCCGCCAAAAGTACCGCCAAAAATCGTTCCATCCGCCGGAACTCTCCGCCCAAGACCTCCTTACCAAAATACACCCCCATTTTTCACTCATCCCTCAAATCGTCTCGGGAGAAATCCCTTCTTATTATTGCACAATCCTCAACGATCTCCATTCCAAATCGAAGTCCCTCACCATCAGACCAGAAGAATTTCAACGTCTCCCCTTCGATCGACTCAACTGTGGCTGGTTGGGCTCCAAAAGACTGTATGTCCTAAAGAGGGAAATTGAGCATGAGTACACGACTTTATTAGGGGGTGTGGAAAGAGGGGTGGTGAAATGGATTGGAGTCGACGATTTCATATTGTATGGATTGGTGCCGGAGGTGGTGAGTTACTATGTGCGAGAGGAGTTTAAATTGAGTAGTTTGGACAAGCTGGTGGAGTTGATGGAGGTGACGTGGGATTATGGGAGGTATATAATGGATGAGATAGACCCGGGGGAAATTGGGCAGAGCTCTCCGCCGAAGTCTCCGCCGAAGTCTCCGCCCGAAGGGGCGAAGGCTCTGCCTGGGAAAAAAAAGTTGAACTTTGTGCAACAAATGCTCGGATTGTCGGAGTCAGAGTCAGAGTCAGAGTCAGAGTCAGAGTCAGACGCAGTCTCAGAAGCAGTCTCACCTTGACTTTGGCCTGGCTTTAGCCAGGCCAAAGCAGGCCCAGATTTCCGTTTCAGCCTTGCCAAGGCGGCCATCCAATTTGCCCGATTGGGTTTTGTGCATTCCTGCACGACCTTCGCTTAATTTCGATGCAGGAAAATTGGATGACGTTTTAGGAGATTGGACAAGCGGAAGATGACGGGAGGGTTGTAAAGTGCAAATGGGGCGATTTGGGGATCTAGATATAGCTTACATGGTTTAATGGATCAATGGATGAGTAGATGGAGAAGCTGATCTTCTCCATTTCCTCATCGAGGAATCGAAGATTGGAGAAGATTCGACGATTTGGGAAAACACATGATTTTTCCGTTCTGAAATTGTTGTGAATTTTGGCAAATTGCGAGATTTCTTTTTTTCGGAATGGATGACCTAACAGACTCAAAAAAGAAGAGAGAGAAAAAAAAAGTGGTGCTTATTTCGGTAAATATATAAAACTGCACAAGGATTCCCCAAGATGGAAGTATAACTCAAGTAGGTAAAAAATTATGAGTGAACAACAACAACAACAACAGCAATTTGATTGGTCTAGTATGATCTACGATGTGTTTGGCAAGGAGAGACGTGGTACTGGGGAGCAGAGTAATACTACCAGTACTACTACGTCACCTCTGTTTAGCCCCTTACTGTATCCGAAGCAGCAGGGATCTCCTTTGACTACAGTGATGGAAGAGGTATGGTTGGATGATTTTTTGGAGGAGGGGCAGGAACGGAATAACGATGATCCGGAGAGGGGTAATTTTTTGCGTCAGACGCAATCGATGAGCAGTTCTTGTAATTCGATTTTTTCAGGGGTTGATCTGAACAATTCGACGAATTCCTCTTTCCAGAATACTCCTATGATCAAGCTGGAGAACAAGTTGGAAGATATTCCTACTTTCATCAAGCTCGATGAAGCTGGAGATGATAAGATGACTCGGAACTCTTCGATTGACTCCATGTTCAAGGAGATCTTCAGTGATTTGGAGGAGAATGCGGCTCAACCGGTCGCGGATTCGACTTCCACGGACCCGGTTAAGCCAAAGAAGAAAAGAGCCCCACGTAAGAGACTCACCGACCACCAAAAACAAGCCCATAATAAGATCGAAAAAAGATACCGGATAAATATCAACCTGAAGATCGCCGGATTGCAGAAAATTATTCCGTGGTTATGTGGCGAAAAAACACTGTTCGAAATCGGAGACGAATCCAACGATAAAGATATCAAATCGGACGAGTCCCAATTGCCGAGAATGAATAAGTCCATGATTTTGGACAAACTGACGTTGTATATCTTGCACTTGCAGGAAAATGAGAGATTGCTTCGGAAGGAGAACGAGGAGTTGAAGCTGAAGTTGCTGATGATTTAATGATTATGATTTATAGACGATAATAGACGATATGATAGAATTAGTGTAGAGGGGGGGACTTACTGACACGGACTTTACAGATCTTGCTACGTCGTTTCTTTTATTTGTTCCGCCTCTTCCGTCTTTGCCACTTACAAGTATCTCCAAGACCGGATAATTCTGCAAAACCAAAACCAAAACCAACACCATTCCGACATTCTGATCAAACCCCTTGGTTGGTACCTTAATTAATAATCTCGTGATTTTTAAATACGTCAATGCACACTAAAAAAAAATATAGCGTGATAATTTTTCCGATCTTACTACAGATTTATCCGGCCCATGTTTTTCTTTTTTTTCTTGTTCGTCGGTGTTTGTGCATCGGAATCCTATTAGTTCGCTTTTATCGGGCCCCGAAAATTTTTTTCCGTTCTGAGAAAAGTGGTGCTTCATGCTGGAATTGGAAGGGAATCTCAAAGTGGGGACTTCCCCTCTTTTTACTACTGTTTTAACTACTTGGTCTTGGCCGGCCTTGCCCTAATTGTTGGGCCCAACTCTCTTATCTTCCCCTCTTTGTTGTCTTATCTTTTGTTTGGTTTTACATATTTATCCGTGCTAAAAAAGGAATTGCTGTTTTGGGAAGTCAACAACAACAGGCAGGGATAAGTCAAGGTTCAGGACTAGGATAACATCAGAACGATCACACCACAATTAAGATCACACCACATTGAACAATGCCTTACATTAAGACCACTTCAATTTAATTGGCCATACAATTCCCTGCTTATCCTTTGTACCACCCTGTCATCTCTGTACTTTTTACACGACCTTTTCGATCCTCTCCTCATTTGTCTTCTCCTCACAAATTTTCCCCTCACACACTACTTTTCCCCTCTCTCTCAGTTTCCCTCCAAGGCGGTTTTTAATTGTCAGTAATTTTTCTCTTTTTTTTTTTCTTCGTATTTTGCTAATTTTTCATCTTTCCTCCTTTTTTGCTGCTTTCTCTTCATGCGGCTCAGGCTTAATTACTACCGATGGAAAAAAAAGAAATTATGCAGGAAAAATTTTTTTTAAGGCCAAACAATAAAAATATAAAGGCACACCCACACTTCTCTTCTCAAAGTTTTGTGAATTGCCACTCTTTGTTGCTTTGGATCCGGTTACATAACAAGATATACAGTGATAAAATGAGTAGAGAACTTCGTAAATCCGGTAGAATGCGCAGAATGTCTCTGAAAGCCGTCGAGACCACCCCCAAAGGGGAGTCTGTGAAGCAGGTCTTGCCGGACAGAATTAAGAGACGGAAGCTTCAGTCACATACTCCAATTGACTCCGACGTGACCAATTTCAAGATCGTCAATATCAAATTCGAATCCGGAGAAGACAATTTGTTGTTCGACGTCCACGACCCAATTAGTACTTTGGACCAAGACATCTCCGAGACGGAAAAGAGACTCGACCAACTTTCCAAAGAATCCTCCCCAATTGCCTCACCACAGGTGGTTCAGGCTCCTTTACCAATTCAACCACAATTACCAGATACCACCACTTTGGAAGATTTCCTTCAATACGATTTAATACCACAGGATTGTGACCAAGACGACTCGGAGGAGTCGATCGGTTACGTCCCTCAAATCGCCAATTATCGCAGATTACAAGACGAATTGAACTGTAAGAGTTTGATTAGACTGATCAAGCGTGGCGTCCAGGGCGACCTGTTCTTGGCTGACGGTATGATGTTTAATCGGTTGTACTGATGTGTATATTATTTGTGTATATATAATGCTATTCCGGATGGGATGTGACGTAGGCAGGCTGGCGAGGCAGCCAGACTGGCCAGAATGGCCAGGCTGGGCTGCTGGACCTAGGCTGGTATATAGTTTAAGGACGGAGATCTCCGTTGAACGGCAAGAGCTGCAGAGGCACTACAGGCTCAGCTGGCTTGGCAGGTCTTGGCTGTGGTTGGCCATTGCTGGCTGTGGCTCGCTGCTGGCGAATGGCAGACTCCTGACTATGCTTTCGCCTGCGGCGGGCTTTTTGGTGGTCGCCCTTCGGGCGAGGGCCTGGAGTGGATTAATCTGCCACAGGAAGAGATAAGCTTGTAGTGGGCTCCCGACCACCAGCCGAAGGCTGGGCAGAAAAAAGGCCCGCCGCAGGCGTAGTCCGTACCCAGAGATACCTGGCCCTCTGCTGGAGAAGATCTCTCCCTAAGAAAGTGCCACCCTAAAGCTTCATGTGATAATGCATGCCCAGGGAGTTATGGATTTGACTCACTCCCGTCCGTACTCTGACCTGGTAATCCAGGTCCGTCTCTGGTTCAGGACTGTTAGAAGGTCCTCCTCCAAAGACACTGTCGTGGTTGATTGGGGATTTGGCATTGAGTCTCGATAACCGTTTTTCCTGTGGTAACACCAAATAAATAAAGCTCTCGCAACTCCACTCGTACCACACTTTCGACTCCAGTGAGGTCCGTCTCATCAAAAGCTCCACCTCCTGGTCATCGGTGAGGTAAATGGGAGTCTCGAAGGGGAAAATGATTGGGAGCCAACTCGTCATATGAGCCGGAGTCGGTTGCCATGGATTGTTGGAGATGATGACATCATCGTAGAGTTCCAGGGAGAAGAAGCCGACGATCCCGTGGATCATCCCTTTGTGATGACATTTGAAGGAGAGTTTTTTGAGTCGGTTCAAATTGGCAGTGTCCAAAGAAGAAGGGTGGGAGAATTGCCATAGTAATTGACTCTTCGAGCTGAGAATGTCGAGTTTACTAGGAGGAACGAGGTAGGGTTGGTGGAAGGGGAAGGAATGGGTCGACTTGAGGAGAGTCTGGTGGATCTGAGGAGCTGTCATGGGAGCAATGAAGGTGGAGACTCGTTGAGGGATGAAAATACAATCGGACAGACAACACGATTCTACGGGATAGAGACATTCCGGCGAGAGTTCGTTATCTCCGAAACTTCCCAAGAGTTCGCTAACGACGATGTCGTAACGGGTATGTGGTTGGTTGAAAGTACGCAGGTCCAGAAGGACCAATTTTACAGAGGAGTCCCATTTGTGGAGGTTGTGATGTTCGAGCACGGCGAAGACCGCGGGGTTTTTCTCCACCAGGGTGATGGAGAAGGAGGTGCCGAGTGTCCTGAGACGCATGAGTCTATCGATGAGGGGGCCTCGACCGGGACCCACCACCAAGATGTGGACATGTGATTTGGGGGTTTTAGTGAGCAGTTTCTTTAAGGCCAATTCATACAGATCGTACTTCAGTATGTCCTGTTCGAAGGTTTGATATGTGATGTTGTCGAGATGGTGATAGAGGGGTTGAAGTGGAGATTGAAGTAGGGGGGCCGTACGGTAATGTTGGTCGAGGATGGAAAATTGGGGGTTTTTTTCCGAGATCGAAGCGATGAAGGAAAGGTAGTTGGAATGCGAGGTATCTGCAAGAAAGATCAGACGATCTTCGAGGGTCAGAAACAGACAATCTTCTTTGATGACGGGATGATCTGAATTTCCGTGGAGCATCAAAATTGGGGGGGAAAGGGGGTTTTTTTGGAGGAATTTCCATAAAATGACCTGATTGAACTTGTTCAAGACCGGGTAATTACGCAGGTTTTTGACGAAGGTAGTATTTGAGATCAAGAAGATTCTGATGGGTTCCAAAAGCCAGCGATCTACGACGTGAGAAGGGACGTTTTTCTTCAGTAACAGAAGAGAAACGCTCAAGTTTGGATGATAAGAACATTGACACCGGACGGAATTCCACATGTCCCAGGTACTGAGAGGGTCGATTATGGGGACATCCAGCTCTTCACAAATCGGGAGAGAGATCGAGATTTGGAGGTGGGGGAATTGCCGAAGAGCAGTGTTAAGATTATTGGTGAAGATGGAGAGATTGGTGAGGATCTTTGGAGGAGCCAAGAGACAGGTGTGGAGACCGAGGTGAGTCAGGTAGGCGAGTTCGTTAAGAAGCACTTTGAGAGAGAACTCATTAATGAGGTTGTCCGAGGTGTCTAGCTCGATCCAGCTACTGATAAGGCCGATGATCTGTGAACAATGAGGGCCGGGTAAAATTGATACTTGAGCTAAGGAGGGAGATCTGAGGGGATCTTGAGGGGAATGACGGAATTGATGCTTGCAATAATCACGATAGTGGGTGTTCGTTATAGGAAGTAGCACTTTATCAAGGCCCAACTTCGAATATTCAGAGACAAGGAACTGATCTGGGGGGGTTTGTGGAGAGACGGCATAGTATTCGGAGAAGAGCGAGGGAGGAGGTTTTATTCCGATATCGACGTTGGAGGAGGTCATCAGAAGTGCGTGAGGTGGGTGGGAAGTTCTGGACTTTGGGTGATCTGGAATTGGGTGATCTGGAATTGGGTGTGTGAGAGCTGTTTCAGTGTGAAAAATTTGAAAGAAAACAACGCGTAATTTTGGGCATAGGGCAGGCAGGCGGGGCAGGGCAGGGCATGAAGAGCAGCGAAGGAAGGAAAAAGGAGAAGAAAAGGAGAAGAAAAGGAGAAGAAGAGAAGAAAAGCAGAAGAAAAGCAGAAGAAAAGGAGAAGAAGAGAAGAAAAGGAGAAGAAGAGAAGAAAAGGAGAAGAAAAGGAGAAAATCAAGGAGAAAATCAAGGAGAAGAAAAGTAAATCTCAGGCTGCAAGGAGAAGAAAAGAAGGTCCGGAGAAGATTAGTAGATCAGATCAGAGCCAGGCTATGCTGTTCTTTTGTGCACTACCTTTTTTGAGCTTTTTTTTTTCAAGAAATGAATGTCAGACGCGGTAAGAGAGAGATATAGAGGGAACGCGTAGAGGATGAACAAGCCACGGTACTTGACGGAAAGTGAGAAACAAAAGGTGTTTGAGTTTCAGGAGCTGATTCATTATTCGGCGCGGTATTCGGACGACGAGTACGAGTATCGGCATGTGATTTTGCCGAAGGGCATGTTGAAGGTGATTCCACAAGACTATTTCAATCCGGAGACGGGGACGCTACGGATCTTGTTGGAGGAGGAATGGCGTGGATTGGGGATCACGCAGTCGTTGGGTTGGGTTCATTATGAGATTCACGCTCCAGAGCCGCATATATTGTTGTTTAAGAGACCGATTAATTATGGGCAGTAATGAATGTGATGAAGCGAATGTAGGTCGGCCGCAGGCCGGGCGGGGCAATTGGCCCGGCAATTGGCCCGGTGAAGGCCGGGCCCGTAGTGATCTGTAGTTGTAGTAATTCTGCTGGCTTTGGTTGGCTGTAGTGTCTGTAGAGTAGCCCTAGTCAGGGCCTAGTCAGGGCTCTCTCTCTCTCTCTCTCCCTGTAGCATATAGGGGTAAGCAGGCAATTGGCCTGGAGCATCAGGCAGGGCAGGCTGCCCTCCCTGATTAGGCCTGGTTAGACCAGATACCATCCTGCCTTCTCTGTCCTAGTGCAGGTAAGTAGAGCCTAGGCGGGCTGCTAAGCAGGATTTAGGACTCCCTCCTCCCCCTCATCCCAGCCATTGACATGTCCTGGTTCTGGTCCTCATACCCTTCCTGCCATTCCCTTCCTGCCATTCCCTATCCCTCCAGACAGCCCCTATTTGAGCCGCACACGAGAGAAAAATCACACAGAGAGTAAGAGAGGGCAGTGATAGGGACAGTGATAGAGACAGTGATAGACACTGCCATTGCCATTGCTACCCACTAGCCTCCACCTACCTCTCACTACCTATCACTACTACCTACTATATAACTACATAATTACTCCACCCCATAAATCACATGCCTCATCCCTACTGCCATTCCTTCTTAAGTGTCACTATTTTTTTCTTCCTCTTCACCACCACCATGACACAGGCCAAGTCGCTCCAGAGTCTCGTTGAGCTCTTGGATTCCATCTTGACGACGCTTCCCCAACCCTCTAATCGTGTCACCGCTAGTCGAACACCCTCATCTGTGCTTCGGAATCCCGATCCCGCCTTCGATAAAGTGCGAACCTTGGACGTCCTTCTCAACAATGTCTTACCCCAAATGGCCCATACCCCGCCCTCAGACCCCGCCATCCTCAATAAACTGTTCAAACTGATCCAATTGATCGTCTCCCAAGACACCTTCATCATTTGTGCCCCCGATTCGAGCCTCCCCTTCGACCTCTGTATCGACCAATTATTGCCCTTTCTAGACGCGACGCGTTTCAAAGACCCGAACCTGCTGAAACTCGCAATGTGGCAAATTTGTGATCTGGCCAGGCAAAAACCCTTACGTAATTACTTTTCCGCTAAGCTTGACTTGATAAATTCCCTCTTAAGTTCGTCGCTGAGCAATTTATCAAAATTGTCCATCTTAGTACACGTCCTTCAATTCGTGCACGATCACCCTTCGTTGCAACAACCTCGGTTCCAGAACGACACTTTAGTGCGGAAGTTCTGGCTCGTCATTTCTCGGTACCTTTCCAGTCATCTGGACACGACTGTCTTGGATCAGGACGCGAGCATTTTATTACTTTCGATGTGGTGTAATTATCGTAAAGCCGAGGTCCAATATCAGCCACAGTTGGTGATTTTAGCCCAAAAAGTGGCGGAACTTTTGCATTGGAAGTGGCTTGGAGATCTTCCGGTGCTCCAATCGACACTTTCGTTGGTGTTACTCGAGGTTGTGTGGCTTGTCGGTGTCAAACACCAAAACAAGACTCTTCTTAAATACACCTTCAAATTACATCTCGTGCCCCTCGCGACGCTCCGCCCGGTCCTTCAGAACGCCCTCAAAGTGGCTATGGTGGTGTTTGGCCAACTGGCCCAAGTTGAGGTCTCGCCATTCGACGATCCGGATTTGGAAATCTTACGTCATAAAATAGAATCCTCTCCTGGCCCTGCCCCACTTCCCTCCAGTGAAACCTTACAAGGAATAGCTCGAGTTTCCCAATTAGGTCATGTCCTGCCATCGAAACCATGTGATTTACAACTCAACGACTCTTCTTACCTCAAGATCGCCAACAGACAGCTCTTGAGTGGAGAAAGTCTAGACCTGTATTTACAACTCCTCCACCCCTCCAAAGACGTCTTGGTTCTTGTCCAACAACTACTTACCCTCCGACGGGTCTTGGCATCCTTCCAACCGCTTGATATCACTTCGGCCCTCGACTTTCTCCGTACTTGTCTTGGCCATAACATCAGAGAAGTCAGACTTCTCCTGACTAAATTACTTCCCTATTACCTCAATGACAACGATGACGTCAATTTCCAACACCTCATCAACCTCCTTCAACAACTCAAACTCAATAAACACCTCCACCTTGCTGAGTCTACTATCATGGCATGGGCCGAGTTGCTGATTTCCTTCGGGATCAACGAAAAATTGATGCTCGTTTTAGTCAAATTGGTCGACTTCCTCGGCTCGGAAAACCAATTCCAATCCACTCTCCTGTTTCATTCGCTCCAGATCATCTCCTCGGCTAAGAAGAAAACCCCCTGGCAACTCCTTTCGCCCTTCTTACCACATCTCAGTGTCATCATTGTGCGGCAAATGAAGTCCAAACCAATGATCATACAAAAGATCTGTTCTCTCGTAGCTGTCCCCATCGACGTCTTCCTTATGAGGACTCAACTGTACACCCTACCCCATGTGCTCACCTACTACAAACATGACCTCATAGCAGAGATCAGTACCAGTCTCAAAGTGACTAAATACGAACTTGTCAAGAGAAACCTCCCTAAAATCATGGCCCATTTACTCACAATGGAACCAAAGGTAAATGAGCTCAAACTCATCCAAATCTTGGGCAACGTCAACGACACTTTCAAGTCTCAATCGCTTCAAGAGCTCATCTCAAATCATATCCTCATCTCATGGGAAGTACTCAAATTGTACACTCCGGAGACCGATAATCTCGACCGCATTAAAATGGCTCTCACTGTGGTGGCTTCCCAATACTCCGACGACGACCTCAAGACCTTCCTCAACAGGACCATCTTGGGAATCGTACAGAACTTCTCCGAGTCCACCTACGACTTGAAGGGTTTACAACCGTACATTGAGAAATTGAAGGCCCTTTGGGCCATCGACCTGTTGATTAGTATCTGTGGTCAGAACATCGTAGCAGCCTTACCTCAAATCACGGCCTGTCTTCAACTGAACTTGGAAACGAAGGAACTTCACTTGGAGACTTTGTATTGTCTTTGTAAACTCGTCGAGAACATCGACTCCTCCACGATGTTCGTCATGTGCGACTTTGTCTTGTCCTTGATCTTACAGAAGTGGGAACACTTCCAAGACAAGTCAAAACAGCTTTGTATGAAGATCATCTTACTCTCGATGAAACAGCACGAAGAGGTCTTTCGTCAGAGATACTACCATTACTTCTTCAGCTTCAGTTTCAACCCCGAATTACTCAACATCTACAACGATGCCCATCGACTCTTCCCCACCTCCACCAAATCCTCCTCGTACAACTTATTACACGACCTCACCTTACGGTGTTCTCACGATAACAAATTTGTCGTTCTTCAACTGTTGGACGATCTCATCCATTATTTCACCAAATACCAAGACGAGTTCCATTCGAACCTTGTCGAGTTACCAACCTTCATCAAGTACATCCCTAAATTGAGTTCAACCCTCCTCAATATCCTCTTCAAATTCCGTCTGATCGACTCCTTGGTCGTGGAGAAATGCTCCACCATCTACGGTCTTATCGGGTCCCTCGACTACAACAAGTTCCATCTCTCCTCTTCGGAAGACTCCACGGATCTCCCCGTAGTGATCAACCTCTTCCAAGACCAGAACGAAGTGTATCGGTTCCTCATTCTCTTTGTGAACCAGACTCTTGTGCCACTGTTCTGGGCCTCGATCGACCCTATCAAACAACTCTTCCTTCTGTATCTGATTCAAGAATACGCCAAACTCTTGGGATTGAACGGACTGGACGTCGAGACTCTCGATCGTAATTCAACCTCCTTTGTGATTTGGAACAAATTCAACCGGATTTCCCAATCCACTTTACTTCCCTTGTTGAACTCGAAGTACTCCGTAAACGGCTCTAAAGAAGATTCAGCTTCTTATCCACTCTATAAACCTGACGTCAAACATTCCAATTGGCTTCGGGACCTCACTCTCGACTTGCTTAGAAAGTCCAAGAAGGGAGTCAACTCCAAGCTGGAACGCATTTTCCACGTCTGTTCTTCCATCATCAAAGACCAAGATTTGGCTATCAGTAACTTCATCTTACCTTACGTTGCCTTGAATTGTGTCCTTGTAGATGACCAGGTGAGGGAGGAGATCAGTTTGGAGATCTTGACTATTATCAAGACGGACTTGACGGACTTGAAGGACTCGAACACGATCGAGACGTTGAAAAATTGTTACCAGTCGGTGTTCAGTATTTTGGACTACTTTCGTAAATGGTGCTCTTCTAGAAAGCAGAGACGGAAGAAGGACAATTCCGTCAAGAGTAGTGAGAAGCTGGTGGAGAGTTTTCTTGAACAGTTTCCCCAGGATTTGATAGCCAAGAGATCGGCTCAATGTAAGAGTTACGAACGGCTGATTCTTAATTTGGAGGAGAGTTTACGTAGTAAGACGATTGAAGAACGGGACTTCTTCTCCACGATTCAATCGATGTATGTGGAGATCGACGATCTCGACTCTTTGGATGGGGTCTTGAAGACTTTCTCGACACAGAGCTTAAACGACAAGATCCTCCAATTCCAATACAACGACAACTGGAAGACGGCCCAGGACTGTTATGAGCTGTTGAGTGTCTTTGACGTGCAAAGCGGGTCCGTAGATAACACCACCAATCTCCTCGTCTCTCTTAACAAGTTCAATCTTTACGAACATTGTCTTGAGAAGTTGGAGACTCTTTCTCATTCTCCTCTTCCTTTAGAATGGGTGAATCTTGGTCTTCATTCCTCGGTCTTTACGGGGAATTTGGACTCTATGAAGAAGTGGGTGTACACTTTTGATTCCACTGTCTCTCATCCCGACTTGAAGATGAAGATCAATTATGAAGTGGCTCGTAGTTTGATCTCTCTTAATGAGAGTTCCTTTGAAACCAGTAAACTCCACCTCCAAAACGCCATTCATTTACTGGGAGAATCTCTTGCCTCGTCTCAACAAACCACTCTTTCCAAGACCAGAGACATCGTCAGTCAACTTCATTGGCTCACGGAACTGCTAACGTCCGTCTCTAATGACTCCAGTCCTGCTCAATTCCACAACATCGTCAATACCATGGACACTAGGTTGTCCAACACTTCCAAAGACTTCCAAACCAACTGGCAAATCTTGACTATGAGAAGAGTCTTTGATACTCTTCATCCTAAAGATTTCACCAAGGAAGATATCAGTCAAGTGTGGGTCAAATTGGCTCAGACTCTGCGGCAATATTCCCGTCTCGACTTGGCTCGTAAACTGATCATGAACGCCTTGATCTTACGTAATTCCAATACGGAAGTGGACTTGGAGTATGCCCAATTATTGTGGGCCCAGGATGATCATAGTAGGGCTTTAAAGGCCATTGATGAGTTGAGGTTGAAAGATCTGGATGGAGTGGTGTTGAATAGGGAAGCGGCTATGATCCAGTTGATCTACACGGAATGGTTGGATCTGTCTGATAGTGGTAGTTCGGAGCAGATTATCGAAGAATATACGATGGCTCTGAGATTGGATACGAAGTGGGAAAAGCCCTATTATTGTCTTGGTAAGTATTATAACAAGATCCTTGAAAACCAGCTCATGTTGGATAAGGATATCAAGACAGAGAGGGATTATTATGGAGACTACGAGAAGGGACTTGTCTTCAATTATCTCCGACTGATAAGAGCAGGTCATACCTATGTCTTTGAACTGTTGCCTAAGGTGATCACCATTTGGTTGGACTTCTCGGCTACTTATACAGAGATGCCTCTGGGAATGCAATCGATAGAGATCACCACGAGAAGAAGGAAGAATTACGATTTGATGAGACAGTGTATCAAAGACGTAGTCTCTTCCACTCCAAAGATCTATTGGTACACGGTCTTCTCCCAATTGACGTCGAGAGTTGTTCATCCTAAAGCTCCTATTCAAGAGCTCATCATCGACATCATCTCTCGGATAACGTACGAGTATCCTCTGCAACTGTTATGGTCCGTCTTTGCTCAGTCCAAGTCGGCTAACAAACTGAGAGCTCAAACGGGGTCGTTGATCTTGAAGAAAGTTGCTAGTTACGACAAGACCAAGAGTAGTATCGTGGATGCCCTTCTGTTGTTCGACTCTTTGCTTAGTGTTTGTATGCAAGAGGTGAACAAGAAGGTGTCGGAGATGAATTTGAGAGACGACTTTGGGTTCAACCATCTGGTGACTCCGTGTGATCTGTTGGTGGTTCCGTTGAGAGAGAACTTTGAGATCAAGTTCCCCTCCAACTTCGAGTCCTATTACAAGAAGTATTCTACTTATCCAATCGGACCTAAAACCACCTTCCTGAAGATCGACGACCGAGTCAAGATTTTGGCCTCGATGCAAAAACCACGTAGAATCACTATCAAAGGAAGCGATGGTGGAATTTACAACATCTTGTGTAAACCACACGACGACTTGAGAAAGGACGCCAAGTTGATGGAGATCACTTCTATGATCGACAAGTTGTTAGCCAAAGATGAGGAGTCCGAATTACGTAAGCTTAGTATTGCAACCTATGCTGTGGTTCCCCTCAATGAGACGTATGGTATCATTGAATGGGTGGATCGTTGTCGGACGATGAGAGACATCATTTTGGTGTACTTGGCTTCCTCCGGTAATCTGATCGACTTCGGCTTTTGTAAAAAAGTTCTTGCCGATGACAAGAGTCTCGAAGAGAAGATCCGGGGCTTTAACAAGATCAAAGAAAGATATCCACCTATCTTCCGGTTGTGGTTCTTGGAAGAGTTTCCTGACCCAAAGGCATGGTACACTCTGAGAAATACCTTCACTAGATCCTCGGCTGTAATGTCCATTGTCGGACACATCTTGGGATTGGGTGATAGACATATGGATAACATTTTGATGATGGAGAAAACCGGTGGAGTCTTGCACGTTGACTTTGATTGTCTCTTTGATAAGGGTCTTACTTTAGCGGTGCCTGAAAGAGTGCCTTTTAGATTGACTTGCAATATGGTGGATGCCTTTGGTATTACTGGAGTGGAGGGAACTTTCAGAAAGTCGTGTGAGGTTGCAACCAGGTTGATCAGACTGAACGAAACAGCTTTGATGAACATCTTGGAAAGTTTCTTGTACGATCCGATTTTGGATTGGTCTTCCACAAAGAGAAGACGTAGAGAGGGCAGTCATAATCCTGAAGTGGTGCTCAACAATATCAAGAAGAAAATACGAGGAATAGAAAAGGATACCAGTTTATCCTTGAGTGTTCCTGCTAATGTTGATCTGTTGATCACTCAAGCCACTTCGATCGAAAATTTACTGCAAATGTATATAGGTTGGATGAGCTTCTTATGATTATATATAGCTGAATTTACCGAGCCATTCTCGTCCTTCAGAATGTTCAGCTGACATGTGATAGAACATGTCAATGTAATCAAAATCCTCGTTGATCACACTACGACGGATCTTGTAGTTGCACTTGTCTTTTGCACATTGTAAAATGTCGAATTGTTCAATCTCGTCTCCCCACAATTGTACCCGACTCAAAAGAGGAACCAAATGTTGGGCATGTTCGACATCCTCAATCTCATGTGGTTGACTCCCGTAAAATACTGCCGTTGGTGGAAGACGTTCGGTGGCAGTGGTTACAATAAAATGCCTCGAATGTAAATGCCAATAATAATACTTCCGAGTATAGAGACTCTTATTAGGACAAAAAGGACACACCATAATATCGTCATTGAAGTCATTTTCATTAACGGCCGTAAAGACAGGAGAAATATCACCATGCAATGGCAATTCAAGCTTATGCTTCGGAAACACAAGCTTCAAATCTTCGATATTTTGCTCCTCTTTCATGTCCTTAATAACCCTGGCAATTTCCACATGAATATGAGCCGTCTGAAGAGCCGACTGAAATGCCACCTTCTTGGGAAGACTCTTACGTCCTCCATACTTCAAAATACCTTTAATCTGCTGATCGTTCTCTTTCATAGTACAATGACTTCTAATTACAAGTTATATCACTATTTTAAATCTTATATATCACCCCCTTTCTGCAGGTCAGAGAAAAAAAAAAGGGATACTCTGATATCCGTGCGGCTCAACTAATCTGATCTGTCTCTTCCTGTGGAACACTATCACGAGGAGGAAGGGGTGGGATATCACGAGGGGGTAATTGTGGAGGTGGAGGAGGTTTGCGATGATGTACCGTATGCGAATCCATCGACGTTTTCTTGAACATATCCGCTCTATCTGGCGTCGTCGGTGTTAAGGGCTGTTCCACCGATTGACGGTCGGTGATACTTTCGTCCACCGAGGGCTTCTTCCGACGGTACTTGATCATCTCCGGAGGCGTATAGGTACGTTCTCTGTTGGTGGAGATCTCATCCGGGATCTCCTCTACACCACGGTTGTCCTTCAGTTTACTGTACCATTTCCCAATCTTCTTGATTCCCACTCCAATGTTCAGCTTATCCGGGATCTTGATCAGTCGGGAATCATCTTCGTCATCGGAGGTGTTGGTACGTAAGATGTTCCGCATTTTGCTGGAGAATTTGGACGTCGAAGTCTCGGAATGTTGGTCCGAGTGTTGGGCTGAATGTTGGGCCGAGTACTGGTCTTCGTAAACTGCCTCGGTCTCCAGGGTTTGGGTGGGATTGTGTTCTTCGAGCAAGTCAGGGATTTGGTCTTTCGGAACGGCAAATGGCAGGTCAGGGAGGTCTCTAACGGTGTCATGGGGCAAGTCCCCATCGACTCCTTCGACCAGCTCTTCAGTCAGACCCTCAGCTTTCTCTTCAGTCAGGCCCTCCGTCAGTAACTCATGCTCAGCCAGTCCTACATCCAGCTCCCCAGCCTCTTCAGTCACTCCCTCAACCTGTCCAGCCTCTGCCGATTCCTTCTGGCTTTCCGTCATCTTCGTCAACGCATTAAAACTAGTCGACTGTTTAATTTTCGAGAACAGCGAGATCGACGTCGACTCTTCCTGTCCCGGAACCGGATACGTATTTGACTTCGGGAGTCTTTGTGTCGGATACTCTTCACTCCCTCCATCATGTTCAAGTTCATCATTAGCCAATGTCTCGCTCTTCTTCAAAGTCGAATCCCTCCTCTGTCTAGACTTCTTGTCCCAAATACCTCCTCTATAAATCTCTCCCTCCGTATTGAAGATCGGAAATTCATCCATATACGGCATCACAAGACTGTCTCTAATCAGCTCCTTAAACTTGTTCCCAATCATCTTGGTCACCACATTGTACGTCAATTGTTTCGAACTCACGACCGGCTCAATCTCCAAATCCAATTCAGGCATCTTGGTAAATCCATACCATATTCTAGCCGACGGTGGTGGTTTGATCTTCACCACCAAGTCTCCATGTAACTTCAACAATTTCACCGTAAGAACCAAATTGACCTCCCTCGTCTTGAATCTAGCCCCCAAATTGATATTGGCCTTCGTCAGAATCTGGATCGACAATCCTCCTCTATAGAGTAAATTGAATTGCAATTCCAAATTCCCCTCCGGTGATAGCTCATTCAACTTTGGGAACGTTATAAAAGGCCCTGAATCCCCAACATCGATCTTCTCAATCTGAAAATCATCCAAAAACCCCGGCTTCTTGATTTTCATCAATTTCTGTTCCACCTTCGACTTGACAAAGTCGTGGAATTCCGACGTATTATGAAGTCCCAAAAAGAGTCTCCCAATCAAGGCATTGAGCCATTTGGTCGTCAATTGCCCCTCCGAAGAATTGAGTGTCTGGATCAACTCAATCATATGTTTCGTCTTGAAAAAAGACGTCTTCAGCATCACCGAAGGCTCCAACAAATCCTCCTCCGTGCCCTTCTTCAAATACGGTCTCTTCGTCAGCTTTATCAAACTAAAATACCAATCCTCCTTCTCCTCATTATAGTCCGTATAAAGAAAGAAATGGTCGCCCAGCAATTCCGGTTCCGGCCCGGAACCTCCTCTCAATATCTCCAAGGTCTGATCGTCCTTCTTCATAATACAAATTGCTGCTCTCTTACTGAACAATTGTCCCTCTTTAAGATTCCGAGGCCAAATAGTCACCATCAGATTGTTCAACACAATCACATGTTGAACATTCTTGCAACTCTCATCCTTATAAAGAAACAAATTACTATGTTTGAGCACAGCAAAATATCGATTTTTCTTTCTCACATTCTTCAAGCTGACCTTTCCCGTTTCCGGTTCCGGTTGCTCTTCCCCACTATTTTTGTCTCCCTTCACGAATTTGTAGAGATTCTTATACGTGGAAGGCGATTTCAACCCCGGCTTGGACTCTGAAATTTCGTCCTCCTCATTCCCGGTCTGGCCCTCTTTAGGTCCATGGTATTGACTCAATTGGTAATACTCCGTCGTCACTGTCAACCACCCGGTTCCGTACGTTTCCACACCATCACTAAGCCGATCTTCAAACTCGCCACTACGCAATTTGTCATAAACGATCTCCGGATGTGTCACTCCAAATTCATCTATCTCCGATTTGGTAGTGTCCGTCGTCTCAAAGATCGCCTCTTTCTGCTTCTCAGGTAGAGAAAGATAAACCGCCGATACAAATAAACATATCACCAAGGGTAGAAACGTGATTCCGCCAATGACGTAGATGTAAAGGTAGAAGAGATAATCGTTCATAGCAATGTATGGAAGAATGACAGGGAAAAGCTTAAATGGCTTTTTTTTTTCTTAAGTATGACAAGACACTCACTTTTCTTATGTACTGTACTTTGTACTCTTACTACTTGCTAGGACTTTTTCTACGCCTTTAAGTACTTTTTCTTTCTTCTTAACTATGTAATTCCGTCTCTCTTCTTAACTATGTAATTCCATCTTAACTATGTAAATTCACCTTTTTCTTACTACGTATTGTACGTCCTATGCCATTTCCCTTTGAAACATACCTCGACCCTACCATGTAGAACCACCTAAATCCTTCTTGGTGATCTCGATCTCGACCTCTTCCTTGCCACCACACTCGGTTCTCTACTGCGCCTGTCTCTCAAATTATCTCTCTGCTGTCTCTGTTGCTTGAACCTCAGCATCGGATCCAACGACCCCAAATCCCTCCTCTCCACTGGTCGCACCACCATATCCATCTTCATCAGATTACTCAACCGGTCCCTACTGCGGTAACTGCCCGACTTCGCCTTCTCCACCCCGCCGCCCTCGGTTTTTCGTACACTGCTCAGCACGATTTTCTTGCGCCCCAATAAGAAGTCATCTTTATCCACCGACTGCGCCCGCTCCTCAGCCACTTTCCGCTCCGGATTCTCGTACATCCACCCGATCTTCCGGTCCAGCAGAAGTTTCCGCAGAAGTTCCGGGTTGTTCTTGACTTGGAGATCGATCAACTCCTTCTTCTCCCGCTCCTTCACAAACTCCTCCTGTCGCTCCTGGATCTTCTTGTGTTCGGCAAGGGCGTTCTGCTCCATCTCCCACACCTTCTTCTGGTTCTTCATGAGCTTGGGATACCATGATTTCTTAAGATTTAAGTCTCCGGGGGCCATGATGTAATCTTCTCTATGTAGTCTTACTCTGTCTTAGTCGTCTTAGATTTTTTCTATGTAAAATTTTCTCAGAGATGAGCTAGACACGGTCAGAGGGTACGTCATTAAAGCGATATGGAGAATTAGACTCTCTAATTAAGACCCTCCCTGGTCAAGTATCACCCCCTGATTACATATATCCAATAAAAAAGCACCCTCGTCTAACAAAGATTAGACTTAGGCTCTACTAACACTCACCTCCGGATCTGCTACTAACTTACTTCCTCCTACATTCTGCCAAAAGTATATATATTACCACCCCTATATAAACCTAGAAACCGTGGATCTTGATGTTCTTCTTCTGCAAACCCAACTGGGAGGTCAAGAATTCGCTCACCTTCAATCTCTGGTCACCTTGCAACTGGATGACGTCACCCAGTTCCTCGTCCTTGACGATGTTACCGTTACAGGCGAAATCCTTCTTCAACAGCTTCAAGATTCTCTTCAAGTCGTATTCACTTGGCACACCTTGGACGGTGGTCAAAGTCTTTCTACCGTTTCTTTGTTGGATACGAATGTGGATGTAGTTGGTTGGTTGGGTATCATCATCCCCGGTGTCGGCGAAGGGATCTGAAGGGTTAGTAGGCTGGTGATGGAAGGGCGATACGTTCTTACTTACCAAAGGACTTTAAGTTCTGAATAGATGCCATATAATGTTCTCTATCTACTGATTGGCGTATGAAGGCGTATCGTAAAATTTTTCTTTTTTTTAGCAATGAAGAGCAGATTACGAAGATAAGGAGGGCGGTGGCCTCTTACCTAGTTCAGTTCAGTCGAAGTAGATCAGAAGTATATCACTCATTCTAAGGCCAACTCAATCTAAGTCTAGCTCAATCTAAGTCCCGCTCACTTTAAGTCCAGCTCACTTTAAGATCAGTTCAATCTGAAGTCAAAGTCAGTCCCACTTTACTACTTATCCCTGTCCTGTCGTGCACGTAGAGACAATTTCTTGCCGAAAAAAACAAGTCAGCGGGATTAAACGCAGTCATTGTACAACCACATAGATGAATCGAGCTGAATCAGACTTACAGGTCAGCATTAAGAAGGCATGTTCTTCTGACGAGACCGCGCCTAAGCGGAAGCATGTCAGATCGTGCATTGTGTTTACGTGGGATCATAGGACCTCGAAACCCTTCTGGAATGGGTTGAAGGTGTTACCGCTTCAAGACGACGAGATCAAGCTTTTCAAGCTGCTTATTACGATTCACAAGGTGTTACAAGAGGGTCATTCGTCGGCGCTTAAGGATGGGATTCGTAATCGTGATTGGATTGCTTCATTGAGACGTATTACTCATGGCAATGGCGATTACTCGAGGTTGATTAGGGACTACGACGGATACATCTTGAAGAAGTTGGACTTCCACCGCAATCATCTGGGCTTCAATGGGACGTTCGAGTATCAGGAATATGTGTCTTTACGTACTGTAAGTGATCCGAACGAAGGTTATGAGCTGATCTTGGAATTGATGGATTTGCAAGACCAGATCGACGAGCTCCAGAAGTTGATTTTGGCCTCTATTAGTCATTCACGCAATGCCGAGTGTAAGATCAGTGCCTTGGTTCCATTGGTCAGTGAAAGTTATGGAATTTACAAGTTCATCATCAGTATGATGAGAGCCATGTATAAGACCACGGGAGATTCGGATGTATTGGACAGTTTGAAAGAGAGGTTCAATGCCCAGCATCTGAGATTGTACGAGTTCTATGCGGATTGTTCGTCGATCAAGTATTTGATTTCGTTGATCACGATCCCGAAGATCCGTAATGAAGCTCCTAATTTGGAGGTGGAAGATGATGAACTGGCAACGAGAGTTGTGACTCCGGCAGTGATTGAAACACCGTCGGAAGTAGCCACGCCTTCGATAACGGCTCAACCAACTGCTGGTACGGACTTTTGGAATCAACAACAACAGAGTTACGAACAAGAACAACTGAGATTGGAACAAGAGAGACAACTGCAATTGGCCCAACAACAGATGTTACAACAACAGCAACAACAATATTGGTTACAACAACAACAAGAGCAAGAACAGCAACAGAGATTACTGCAAGAACAATTGGTACAAGACCAATTGGCCAGACAAAGTCAGGGTAAGGCAGCTGAGTTGGAGAGAGATTTGTTACTGTTGAGAGGACAATATGAAAAGGATCAATTGATGTTAGAACAATACGATCAAAGAGTCAAGACTTTGGAGCAGGAATTACAGACGATGATGCAATCACTGCAACAACAAATTGTTAGTAAAGATGAGTTGATTGGCAATTTGAACGAACAATTGCCGGTATGGAAGAACAAGTACGAGTCCTTACTGAAGTTGTATTCTCAATTGAGACAAGAGCATTTGAATTTGTTACTGAAGTTCAAGAAATTGCAGCAGAAATCGGCCAGTGCTCAGGAACTGATCGAGAAGAGAGAGAAGTTGGAGAAGGAGATGAAACTGAAGAACATCGAGTTGGCAGATTTGATCCGGGAGAGAGACAGGGCTAGAATGGATTTGGATCGTTTGAAGGGTGGTAAGAACAACGAGATCGAGAGGTTGGAGTTGGAGTTGAGAGTGTTACAAGACAAGTTGGACCAGACTGAGAGATCACAACTGTCGAACTTGACGTCGATCTTTGATAACCATAAGAAGGAGTTGGAGTCTGTTAGACTGCAAGTGTCTACTGTGAGTCCAGATTACGTCAAGCAATTGGAACAACAATTGGCTGAGAGAGATGAAGAATTGGAGATTATGCAACAAACGATGGACGATGCAATTAAGGAGTTGGCCGAGTCACAGAAGGAGAACGACTCGGCTATGGACGAACAGATTGACCAGTTGTTGGTTGACCATTTGTCCAAGTTGACTCTGTTGGTTGACTCGATCTTGAGTAGTTCGATCGAGAGGATCCAAGACTCTTTGTACGAGTTGGATTCTCCTATGCAACTGGGTAACCAAAATGCCAGTGTCGATTTCGTCTTGACGATCATTGAGAAGCTGTCGAATTCGGCCACTGATTTCGCCACCAGTTTCAATAACTTCATTGCCGACGGACCGAACGGAGATCATTCGACGGTGATCAAGTCGAGTACCGATTTTGCCAGTGCCGTTCTGGAGTTGGTATTAGACACCAAGGGATTGACTAGATTGGCCAAGACCGACAATGATCTGGAAGAGATGGTCAATCTTACTAGATGGTGTGCACAATTGGCGGAGGAGTTCTTTGAGAATTTGTTGTCGTCGAACTTGCAATTGTTCAAGACGGAGGATGAGAAGACGGATATTGTGATTGAGAGTGATTTGAATGTCCAGGAGAAATTACACGAGATGAGCGAGATGATGGAGAGATTACAACCACGGACGTTGATGAACGGGGTGAAGAATGGAGATTTGGGCGATGCCGTCGATAGAGAGATGAGTAACGCTGCTAAGCTGATCCAGGGAGCTTTACAACATTTGTCCTCGTTACAAGGGAAGTCCGATCCTAGTTGGAGTCAATTCGACATGGAGATCAATGCTCTGATATTGAGTCTGCTGATGGCTGTGACAACACTGATTCAACTGTTGATTGCAGCACTGACGGAGACCCAGGAGGAGATCGTGTCGAAGAACAAGGGACTGCAATCGAAGACTCTGTATTATAAGAAACACAACAGATGGACGGAGGGTTTGATCAGTCTGCTGAAACTGGTGGCCCATTCGACGAATATTTTGATCAGTACTCTGGATGGTGTTTTGTCGAAGAGCAAGACTCATGAGGAGTTGATTGTGGCTTCGAATGAAGTAGCACTGTCGACGGCTCAATTAGTTGCACTGTCGAGAGTTAAACTGGAATTCAATTCGAGATCACAGGATAAATTGGAGTCTCTGTCTAAATTGGTGACGTCACTGTGTCGGTCCCTTGTTCTGCAAGTGCAGGAGATTTTGAATTCGGGTAAGCTGCTGGAGGAGGATGTTGACTTTAGTAAGTTGAGTATCCACGAAAACAAGACCGTGGAGATGGAACAACAGGTGGAGATTTTGAAGTTAGAGAACCTGTTGAGTAAGCTGAGAAAGAGATTGGGAGAGATTAGAAAGTTCAGTTACAGGGATGGTGATAGCGATGAGGAGTGATTGGTCGCTAAAGACAGAGTATTATTTGTTATAAGATTAGACGTAAGTTTAGTTTAAAATATTGAAGTGAAATAATTTTGTAGATTATCGAAGCCCCTGCCATTTAAGTTGAAATCTGACTCCGAAAACTGAGGGGTCTCTTCATTTGTGTTAAGCTGTACCAAATTAGCGGTGGGTGGCTTTTCGAAGATCTTGTTATCCTTCTGGAAAATGTCTTGTGTTGTTCCAGGTACATGAGATGCTACCAGTTTGGAACCCCTTTTTTTCTTCAAAGGTTTATGGCGGATAAATGACACAGTCGAACTGTTCTTGAAATGGAGCAGGGTATCTAACCATTCTACTATTGGAACCTGTGAGCCCGAAACTTTGTAGTGATCCGCTATAGTCTCCCACGCAATTTGTCCATTCAGTTCTTTTGCCCAAAACTTCCCCAAGTGGGTAGAGAGGGCCCGCTGATCTTCGGTGTTCCGAATCCCTCTTGAGTGATATGCTCTAAATGCTATGAAACCATTGATGACACGAGTGCGTTTGATTGATGTGTATCTTGATTGGTTCACGGAGTTCGGTGACGTTTCCCTGTGTAACCCATTCAAAAAGTACTGAAACTCTTTTGAGATTTTAGGTAGTTTTAAAAACTTCTCCGAAGAGATGCAGAAGCGATCGAGGGATTGCGGCTCAGGAAATGCTTTTCGAGTTGCACAAGCTGTCGAGATTTTCTCAACTTTAAAGCAAGCTTTCTTTGACAGCACCTTGTGAGTCTTCAGCATTCCTGATTATTTCTTTCAAATGGCAAGTCTTAGACACTAGATGAGGAGCGTTCAATGAGTAGGAAAAAATATCCCCAAAAACTATGCATACGTCAGTTTTTGCGGCTACATGTTCATGCATGAAAAAATTACGTAGTAGAAAATAGAATGTTAAAATACAATAACGGCTTCCTGTAAAGTGAACTAGCATTCCGTACCCGTTTCTTTCTCTAAAATCAGAATTATGTCCCTAGATATTTTATCGACCTTGTCAGATCTTCTCTTGTTTGCTAACCATGTTTTAATCTGCGTCTCTCTTAAACCTGTTCTTAGAGCTAGCAGTTCAAGCTCGGATTGCCTTATGTATGGCATATGTCTGTTCTTTTGATACCATTCGCTTAAATCTTCTACTTGAGAAGTGCTGAAAAATCTTGTTGCCTGTTGTCTCTCCTCAGATTTTTGTGGTGGAAATTGCGAGTTGACACTGTGGGTTTCAGTGTCATTTAATGACTCTGCCTTTTCTTGGACTGGCTTACCTTTGTCCGGTCCTTGTAAGCAAATCGCTTTGAAGTTTTCAGATCTGGTGGACAAGTCTTTCCTGATCTGAAGCAGGGATGATAGCATCACAGTATTCAGTTTTATCTCTTTCAATAGTTGTATATCGCTGTAAAATTGTGCTGGATGCTCTTGTTTCACAGCCTGTACATACTGAGTCGGGTTAGAATATCCGTTTATCTCAAGGTTCAAACAGCATGTAAATGAAGACAACTTACCTCTGTCGCTTCCCTAATAGCCTCGCAAATCTTTGTTGCATTGATAGTTTTCTCCAAAAAGGCATGTCTTATGAGTTTCTGGAGATCATCGTTAATCGATAAGAGTCTGCTTCATGTTAGTTTTTATGATTAGCTCAATAGAAGCAATAATAACATACTCATTGTGAACAGCTGGCCACAGAGTCATCATTAATTGTATTATTTATGATGGAAAACACTTCTAGATCGTGCGATGGTTCTATTTATATGGGATCGGAAAAAAAATATTTTTAAAAGGACGCACTTCGTTACAGATCTCAAACATCTTTGAATTATGAAAAAGGAAAGGATTTCAAATCTGATTAGATAAGCTTAGTGAGTCAATGTACGTAGTTCTATTTATATTTATTACTTTATCTGTACATACCTATCTTGTAGTTTCTAAATTGTTCCAACACCAAGAAGGTGATGATTGTGTGTGGACCCAATCTGACGAAAGCCGGCAACCATCCTCTGAACATGAACCCGACTCCCTCGGCCTTTACCGAGTTGACCAAAATGCTTACAGCTCCCTCTCCCTTTCCTGCACTGTTCATAATTCTGGTCTTGACGACATCGGCTGGGGAACAGACAGTGGTAGCTACCAAACCGGCAATCAACGAGGCAGAGAAATGAGTCGACTTGTTCGTCTCGTTCATTCCCATGGAGTCCACCAAGAAGTTCTTGGCCACATCGTACGATGCCACTTGGGACAGAGTCATCAAAATACCTCTTACCAAATTCGGAGTCAATCCTCTAAATAAGGAGTTGAACGATTCCTCCTTTGGGATTCTGATTAAACCGTCGATGGCATGCTTGTAATTTCTTCTTTGGTCCAATGGTAAAGTGGAATCGTTTTGCATTCTGATGTTGATCACATCCGAGGGATTTCCCACGACTCCACCGATGGCACCTGCTACCATGGAACAAGGTAATAAGACAGCCGTTCCTGGAAGAGTACCGTCCGGTTGTGTGAAGGATTCCTTCAAAAACTCATAAATACCGAATCTCGTGGTGGAATATGTGGCCTGTCTCAATAAAGAAGCACTCAACCCGGAATAAATAGCAAGAGGACCCTCGTTCTTGACGATCTTAAACATCATTCCAAGAAGAGATTCGTTTCTGGTCTTGGCCGTTTGTAATCTGACCTTGGCCAAGTCCAAGGGATGGGTAAATAAACAGGCAACCATAGAGGAAGCTCCACCGTACCAGAAGGGATATTTCACCTTCGGAGCGGGAGCACGACTAGTGACGTCCTTGTCAACGGCTTGGGTAGTGGCAGACATGGTATGATGGAGAGTTAAGGAAGATAAAGAAAAAGTGAAAAGTGAAAAAAAGAGTGAAAAATGTGAGGGGTTACCAAGGAGGGGAAAGAGATGGACCCAGTCGGGCTATAAAAACTTATAGATACATTTGGTCTGGGCAAGGTGGCTAGTTATTTACTCTACTTCTATTTGTCCTCGCTGTCACACCATCTCTCCTCTTTAACTCCTATTTACCTCCTGCTTACGCTCTACTTAAGCCGTAGGCTCTGCTTAGGCTTTACTTAGGCGCTACTTAGGCGCTATAATTTTTTCTGTATTTTTCACTTTTTTCTCTTCTCTATTTTTCTCTTCTCTATTTTTCTCTTCTCTATTTTTCTTACTTTTCTCTTACTTTTGTATTACTTTCTTACTTTCTCTCTATTTTTTCACTCTTTTCTCTTACTTTTCTCTTACTTTTGTGTCTATTTTTCTAACTTTTCTCTCTTACTTTCTTCCTTTCTCTCTATTTTTCCCTTCCTTTCTTACTTTCCTTTCTCTTTACGTACTTAAGCGGTTTCCGCGCACTCATCCTTGCACCATTATGATCAAACACCACGGCCATGACACCCCCCACTCCCCCTCTACCCTTCGTGGCCATTTAACTTCCATCAGCGCCATCGAATTCCTCTACCTCCCCTCCTCCATCGCCTTCCCCCACGCCGATTCCTCCCTTCCCATCTTATTACCCACTTTGGTAACAGCCGATGACTCTGGTTGGATCATCTGGTGGGACCTCACCATTCGAAGACCCTTGGCGGTATGGAAAGCTCATGACGCCACGATCGTCTCCCTCAAACAGCTCGGTCTTCAATGGGATCAATCCGCCTCCCCTGCCTTACCACAATTACACTCCCATTATGGACAACTCTTATCACATGCAAAGGACTCCTCCATCAAAGTCTGGAATCTCTTTGAAATGACGTCACTGTCCTACAAATTCAGTCAGATCTTTGACCACAAACTCCCCAGTGCTCCTGGCCCGAGACTCAACCCGACACCGGCCCACGAAATCCCTGTAAATACTCTCAATTACTGTAACGTCGACGTCTACCAAGACCGACTCATCACCGCCAGCTCGGTCAATTCCAACAATTTCGACATATACACCCTCCCCACCTCCTCAACCCCACTTGACCGTCCCTTCAAAGACGTGGATCTCTATAAAGTGATCAATCCTCTAGAAGAAGTCAACAACGATAACCGGAATTACGGTATCGTGATGCGCCTCTTGTTCCTCAATTACAGCACCATCTGCGTCGGTTATGAAAGTGGTGATATCGTCGTCCTGGATCTCTCCGATTACGAAATCAAGATCCTCCAACACGTCACCACTCTCTGTCCCAATCCGGTACTATCGATGCTGCGGGGTAGTAATAAGGTTTATGCGGGATCTAGTTCCAACAAATTAACCCAATTAAGTCCAAGCATCAAGACACTCAACTTGGAGCATCCGGGAATCGCCTCAATGGCTTGTGGAGATCAGACGGTTGCCTTAGTAACGTGGGACGGATACGCACGCTTCTATGACAACGACCACCAATTGCAATTCAAAATTAATAAACTCAGCCCGTCAGTCAAAGTCAACGATCTCAACATCGAAGACAAGGACAGAGTCAACGTCACTACGAAGCTGGTAATAGTACAATTATCTATACCACAAACAAAATACCAAGACCTCAAAGGGTCGAAAACCCTTATATGGAAAAACGGACAATCGAAAATGATAGTCAGAAAGAGAGAAGAACAGCAATATGACAAAAATTGGTGTGCTTTAGGCTTCAATGATGGTAGGGTGGTAATATACGATTTAAATCTAGCTTAGCAATTTACGATCTTTCATCATCTTTATATTGTAATGAAAAAAATCCTCTCCGTGTCAAAGTGAGTCGAGGAGTACAATGTTTTCGTGTCTTCAGAGATTACAACAGATCAGCAACCAGGCCACCAGTGTGGTCTTTGCTCTCAGTCTGTTCATATTCATATCTTCATATATTCAATTATATTTGGGCGGATTTCAGGAGGTTGCCATTACTTTGAGTCAACCCATGACAACACATTCCCTTAGAAGTACGAGGAATTACGGATCACATAGAAGGGAACAAAAGGAGAATATCAAGTTTGATAAGGTATCTTTACAAGCCGATTTGACTCCATTGTTCAATTACAACACCAAACAAGTCTTTGTCTACTTGACCTATGAATATCCAGGTTATAACGATTTATCCACTTCCAAAGTGACATTTTGGGATAAGATTATCCAGTCCGAAGACGAGGCCGTCCTTGACTTGACTTCCTTGAAGAGTAAATACTCCGTCTGGGATTACCGTGTGGATTCTAATTTCACCTCCTATGACGGTCAATTGCTGTTGGAATGGAATATTCAGCCGCACGTCGGCCTCTTATTATGGGGAGAAACTAAAGGTTCCATTCCTGTTCATTTATAAAAAAAGTTATATATCCAAGTTTTCAATGACAGACCCAATACGGGATTTGAATGGAGACGGTGGTGGTGTAGTTTGTTCTGTGACTGGCCCGTCAGTTGTCCTTACCTTTCTAAGTAATCTTCTCCTTGGGACTCTGGCTCTAAGGGCAAACCCGAACCTTTCACCGACTCTCATTCTCCGACCCTTCACATTCCTCTTCTTATGCAATAAGGCTCTCTTCTTCAGAGCCCTCTTCCTCTTCTTACTCGTTCTGACTCTATGTTTGAACATGTTCTTCTCGTATTCATTGGCAAATTTCCGTCTCTTAACCCGATGTCTACTTAATTCCATATGCTTTTTGTACCACTTATCGGCGACCTGTACTCTGAAGTCGTAGAACCTAAAAGTCTTTGGGTACTTCTCCTTCAAAACGTCCAACTGACCAGCTTCTAATTGAGGCAAAATCTTCCTACTCAAGATCTGCACCATCTTAATATAACTCAACCCTTCCAAATGATACTTATAAGTACTTCTATCGAATCCCTTACTCAAATCAGGCCCTCTCAGACGGAACAAAAGTCTCTTGTACTTCCTCTTCCGTCTTAAGTAAATGTATCCGTCAATCATCTTCTCCTCAGTGAACTCTAACGCCTTCTCGTAAGTGTTCACGTCTCGAAGTGACAGTACAATGCCGACATTGTAATTGCTATTGGTGAACCTAAACCCGACCAGATGCAATTCCTCCATCATCGGAAGAATTCTCTCCACCTTCCCTTCATGTTGAAGACATTTGACGTACGTGGGCCAGAACTCACAGAGTGCCAACTTGACATCTTTGGTGGTGGACTTCTTACTAAGCTTCTCCGTCTTTGGGTGGACTCGGAATTGAGACTGAAGCAACTCAATGTACTTCTCGAACGCTACGACAAAGTCGTCAAATTTGTTCGACCGTTCCAAAAACTTCAACGACATCCGACTGAACCTTACGTCCTTCTCGAGAGAAGCCTTGTCTTTACTCGACTCGTAGAATTGAACAAGTAAAGACTTGGCTAGTCCAAAGTCGTAGTACATAAGAACGGAAAGCAATTTGTTCAACAAACTGAAGGACAATTCCAGAGGTTTGTCCATGAGTAAGGTATTGATGATTCTAACGGCAAGATCGATAGTCATCAGCCTGTCGGCTCTACGTTTGTTCGTCTCGTATTGCTTTACAAGTCCCTTGATCAAACATTGATAACTCTCGATATCGGGAGTCAAATTCTGTTCAATCATGACATCATAAATCTCCGTCACGGCTTTGTAATTATGAGAGTCATACAACAGATGCATGAATCTGTTGTATTGTCTCACATGGAAGGTTTGTTTCAAGTCTCCGAACAACGTCATCAGTTGGTCCACATTGCCGGAATGTACCAACAGAGTAAGTAAGTAGATGTAAGAGTGGTTATCCAAGACCAATTCCTTCAGTCTCATCCTATTGACAACCTCAAAGACGGTTTCGTAGTCCTTCTCTTTGAGATATCTCAAGGCCAATTGGTTGTAGATCTTAGTAGACACTGGCTCTCCCTTCACAATCATCGCCTCCACCATAGCTTCTACTTTATCATACTTCTTTGTATTATTCCAGATGTTCATCATGATCACCTTCACGGAGTCACTGATTTCCAACTCGTGTCTCTCCATGACAGCAAGAACATATTCTGCCATCTTGACGTCGTCCTGGTCCAAACAGGCCATGAGAATCTCAACAAAACTTTGTCTATCCAATTCGTACTTCTCCTCAATAACCAACTTATTGAAAAACTTGGTAATGACTCTCATTTCCTTCAAGCCCCTCAACAGTTGGAAGAGATAGTTGTACGAATGTCTGTTATACTTCAAGCCATACTTTGGGATCTCTTGGAACCACAGAATCGCATCTCGATATAATTGACTCCGAATACTACTGAGAATCATCAGATGTAAAATAGGTGTCGTAGGGATCATCTTTCTCTTGTTCAATTGTTCCCACAAAAGAGTCACTGCCTCCGATTCTCCCTCATTGGCCAATGCCGTCATCACTATAGCATAATGGGTGATATTAGGCAATTCTCCCCTTCCGAAAAGGGCCTCAAATTGCTCCTGCATCGCCTTCCATTGTTGTTTCTTACCATGAGCTCTAAGTAAACTATCGAACTGTCCATCCTCGTGAAGCTGTGGATATTGTCCATGCAACTCCACAACCTTCTCGTTCTCACCCTTGCGTTGCAAAACATCCATCACCGAGGTCAAGTCGAGGGGAAGTAATTCAAGATCATTACCCACTTTATAGTCCCAAAGACTCATCACCATTTCCTTATTACGAGATCTCCCAGCTAATGAATATATACAGGAGGAGATCAACATACTGAAATGATGCTTCGAAAGAGTGTTCAACTCTTTGAACCGTTCCAAAAACGGCACCAAACTGCCGGAGTCGTACTTGGTCAAAATCAAGTGTAACGACCCAAGACAATCTCCGTACTTGAAGCGGTCATCAAAGTTGAGTTTACCATACGCCATGAAACTGTAGTCGTGCCAGAACTTCAAAGCAAAGCCGATGTTGTCTAAATACATGTAATTCTTGACTATGCTTCGAAGGAACTTGACTCTGGCCTCCATCTTGAGTTCCGGGTCGTGTAACACCAACTTGATATACTCTGTCAACTGAGTCAGTTGTCGGGTATGTATGAGTACCCCCGCTACAATAGACGGTGATATGGACTTTTGATATGTCAATTTCTTGGTCTCGCCGTCTTTATTCATGAGGAAGTAACACTCCGAAAAGAACTTGTTTGTAAAGAGAATTCTCATGAGTCTGACTCGAGATCCTCCAATCAAGGACTTGAATTGACTCGATTTGCTCCGTGATTGCAATAAAATATCCCGGAGTCTCTTACAACTCTCTTCATCGACTTCTATTTGCTCATCAAACCGCGATAAAAGTCCCAAATATTCCCGTCCCTCATTGAACTCCGTCTCATCTTGTATTCGCGAAAGTAAGGGCAGATACACCTCACGCGCCTTTATGGGCACCTTACCACTATGTATCATAGATGCCCATCGTACATGTCGTACCAGAAGGTGAAATCGAGGCACAATATTTCTCATATCGTCCCCTTCTCTTATTACTACTCCTTCCCGAGGTCTGATGCTCTGATAAAGTTTCTATAAATTTTTCACTCAAAAGAAAAAAAAAAAATTTTAGGTCTTCTCTTCTCTTTCTTAATAGATAATACTTGAGAGATGGTGTATCAAAAGAGACAATACAAGGATCTGAAGGAGAAGAAGAGTCAGGAGATCAAGAGATCTTTGGTTCACAAGGCTAGATTAAAGAAAAATTACTTGAAATTATTGGAGAAGGAAGGTCAAGTGGTGCCTGAGAAGAGACAGGAGAAGGAGAAGAGTCCTAAGATGACATACCAAGATAAACTGCGGATCAATAAAGAACGGAAGGTGGAACTGAAGAAACAACTGATAGAAAAACAAAGACAGAAGATTCAAAAGGTGGAACAAGACAAACAAAAGAGAGAAAAGTCCAAGCTGATATTCAAGCAGAAGAACCTGAAGGGACAACCTTTGATGGGGCCCAGAATATCGAATCTTTTACTGAAGATCAAAGAGACAGAGAATTGAGTGTTTCTATAAAGTCAAGTCGTGCAATAGGCAATCGAGATCCCTATCATACTCCATGGAGTCTGGCGATGGGATCTGGAGTCTCTGCACTTCCACTATCTGAGCTCTCTTGGGATCGTTGTAAAACCATTCCCCACATGCATCCATACTATATAACCGTTCCGATTTGCCCTGCCATGATAAGAAGTGATCGAATTGGTCCTTCGTCACTCGGGTATAAATACTTATAGCTCCATCTAATGAACATGTCATAAATCTTTCCCTTGTAACCCCCCATTTACTTTGGAAGTCACATTGGTTTACTTTCCATAACGAGTTGGTCTTGAAAGCCAGTTGGGTCTTTCCCTGTTGATCGACGACTCGAATGACATTCTCGTACTTATCCAGCAGTACCAACTGGTCATTCAACATGGTGTGGTCGTATGGATCGACAGGGAATTGTGCATTTGGTGTGATATCTTCAAATCTGTCCTCGAGCTCAGAATACTTGTAGAAGGTGAAACTGTTCTTGAGTGTGGTGACAACGAGGACTTCGTTATGAACAGAGAGTCCGTCAACGTCCACCAAGACAGATTTGATCCATTTGGGAGTGCCAAATTTCTTCAATTCAGGTTGATATTGTATGTAGAACAACTCCTCATCCATGGCATAGACAATCTTGTCGTTGGAATACTGTCTAATGAATCGCACCATAATCTCTTGCCGATGCTGAGTCAACATATCGACTCTCTTACAATCCCATTCAAAGAGCTTGGACAGGCTCACAGTCTCGTCAGAATTGCGAGTCAATGAAACCACTTTCATCGTCGTCGTCCAAGACGTCTCGTCATAACAACCCACCAATATCTGGACATGGCACTTACCGTTGATCTCGAACTTCCATTCCTCCAAAGCCGTTATACGTTCCTGTGGCAGGAAGGGATAATTCCCGGAGAATTTGAGTCGTTTCTTGGTATGTTGATCCACAAAGACGAGTTTGTCGTTGCTCTGGACAATGAACAATTTCAACGTCTTGCAATCGTAAAGCTTGGAACAACTACGACCCAACTTGATCTTCTGTGTAATGGCGACAGTCTTGCCATTATCTCCGATTGTCGATATACACAACCCGTTCTGAGTCAAGGCAAAGAGTTCCTTACTTGAGTGGAGATACGTGCAACTGAGAATTTTGTTCGACCCGGTCTCCGAAAAGCACTTCGAAGCATACAAAGACTTCTTCAAATCAAGCTTGTACAACGTTCTAGAATGCATCAACACCGACAGATCATCGACCACCATAAACTTAATGGCCCCCTCGGCAAGTTCAATAAACGTTCCCTGACTTAAATCCCCACCAGCAAAGACGGCATAATAACCATTACAAGAACTCAACAAGAGTCTATTACGAAGGAACACCACATCATGAGGTACAACGAAGTCCAGACACAAATCCCCAACATTGACCCAACTCATCTCCTCTGTCACCAAATCAAGAGCCATTATCACATTGTTGAAGAACCCAATGTAAAGCATCACAGAATCTCCTTGTAGTACAAACTTCATCATAGATGGTTGCTGGCCATGTTCGAGGTTCATGGTAAGAACGGAACTGAGTTCATTGGAGTCGAATCGAAGAAGTTCCAACATCAAAATTCCTTCTCTAACACAGATCAAAGCAATGCGGTTCTCAAAGACATCCCCAAAGATGATCTCGACATTCAACTCCTTATGAAGTTCCACCTCGTCTCCAGTGATGTGGATAGCAGTTTCCGTCACATGACAAAGATTCTCACCGAGCAGTTTAAAGCAAATCGTCGACTTATAAGAGTCCTTTGTCAATTGTAAATCTTCTCCATTGTACGAATACAACTTTGAGTCTGTCCCCGACTCAAAGACCAAATGCAGCACCTCTCCGACTTGCAGAGAATAGACCCTATCACAATTCCCAAAGAACGAGTCCAACACTGACGTCACCACTTTATAACCATATCTGAATTGATAAAGAGCCGAGTTCAGAAGTAACCACAATTCCTGTCCTCTCTTCGTATCCACCACCGCTCTATCCACCACTGGAGCCCAATTGGCCATCTTCAAGGACTCCATCCTCTCGAATTGATGATTGAGATACGTGATCTCCGTCAGGGTTGACGAGTCTCCCGTAACTAACTTGTAACCTTCCTCCACTGGCAGAATACTAAAGACAGTGGTGGGTCTCTTTAAGTGGTAAAGTAAGAGACATTTGATCTCGTTGAGACCACAGATAGAGACCGAGTAGATGGAGCCGTTCTGAGTCGCTATTAAGATCTCATTCGGCTGTGAAATCTGTACTTCAGGCTTAAATATACTCATCACCTTATCTGGTAAACTATGAGTTTTCATATCCTGTGACTCTACACCGACCAAGTAATTGAGTCCCAACAAGACGACGGAATTGGCATAGAAAAGCACGGCTAATTGGTTCACCGAGGTTATGAATCTTGGGATCTCAAAATCCAGTGGTAGAAGTCTTGGATTGTATTGGTTGATCTGATCCAAGGACTCATCTTTCCACTTTTCAAAGAGTCGGAGTTGACATTTGCGGTTCGTCGTGAAGACAAAGCACAAGAACATGATATTCTCAGGCATGTCCAAGAAACAGCTGTATAAAATGACACCGTCGACGAAGAAATTGATGGAATTGGTGATTTTATCGGTGGTGGCTTGTCGAAGACAGAACTTGATATTGGAGCTTTGTGCCGTTATCAGGACAATATTCTGCTTACTGTGGATGGTCTTCCCCAATGTCGACAACTTGGTATGATAATACGTCTTCTGACTCGAATAATAGTTGCGTAAATTGATGTCTTGGATCACCATCGGCTTTAATTGGCCCTCCACTAAATACAACTTGATCACCAAAAGATACCCCGTAACCAAACTAATATACAACGTATCATCTTTCTCCCGGTTCCTATGACACCACACACTTCTCACCAGCGCTGGTAAGTCGAAGCTGGTGTCCATATTGTCCACGGAAATACAAGAGTCTCGTACAAAGATAGTCACCGTCGTATGTAAATCGTCCAGCTCGGAGCTCGATTCCCGCTCTTTCTTCTCCAAAAACTCGTCAATCTCATTCATATCGAAATCGTCATCGTCGAAATCGTACGACTCACTGTTGTTGGTCCCGATTTGGTTCAATTCACGCCATTTACTTAACGCCAATAGATTCTCATGATCCACCGACGTAGACCGTAGCTCAGCTATTTGACGACTGATATTGACTCGAAAGTCCTGGTATATCTCAACCAAGGAAGGTGACTGAGTTATATCTTGCTTGATATAATACACCCCTTCACTCATCAACACCAACCTAAGTACCGTTTTACTAGATGCTCTTCTAATTCTTTTTTTCGCGTGTATTTTCGTATTCTGCTGTCTCACAAAGACAAAGAAGGAATCATCCGAAGGAAGTTAAAGAAGAGACAGATATAATTGGGTTTTAGAGTGCTGCTTACTAAATAAACTAGTTAGGGTGGTTTGGCTTGACGGTCCGATCGCTCTGAGACGGATTTTATCGTCCCAGCACCCTGCTTAGTGTTCCTTACTTATGACTCATTCTTTCCATATGAAGTGGAGTAGCCCCACGCAAGCGATAAGAAAAAAGTCTTATCACTAAATTTTTCATCCGCTTACTACTCACCATGTCCAGTGTAATGTTCAGCCTTGAAGGCAAAGTCGCTCTTATTACCGGAGCCACCAATGGAATTGGTCAAGGAATGGCCCTTGGTCTTGCCGAACTGGCCATTGACCAGATCATTTTAGTCCATCGGGCTCAAACCGACCCCGAACCCACTATTGCCAAATTGAAGCTGGCTCTGCCTCAAAGCAAGGATTTGGTCGTCACTGCCATTGCAGCCGATCTCTCCGCATTGAAAATTGCCGAGATCGAAGACACCATCATCAAACCAGCCATTGAACTGAGTGTTTCTCACAAAATCGACATCTTGATCAACAATGCCGGAATCAGTCATCGTGGAAAATTCGTCGACTTCGACGACCTGCAATTCGACGAGGTCTTACATGTCAATATGAGAGTCCCTCTGAAATTGACTCAACTCATAGGTAAACATATGATGGCCAATGACATCAAGGGCAAAGTCATCTTCACGGCCTCTTTGATGTCTTATCAGGGGGGTTACCAAATCACTCCTTACGCCTTGGCTAAAGGAGGCTTACGTAATTTCATTCAGCTGGTGTCCAATGAATGGGCCAGTTTCGGGATCAATGTCAATGGAATTGCTCCGGGTTACATTCTGACCAACATGACTCAAGTATTACAAGCCGATGAAGTTAGAAATAGACAGATAGAAGATAGAATTCCACTGGGAAGATGGGGAAGTCCAGACGATTTCAAAGGTCCAACGGTGTTTTTGTCAAGTGACGCTTCAAATTATATCCATGGAACCTTGTTGGTAGTAGACGGTGGCTGGTTGGGTAGGTAATATCCTCTCCCTCGTCTTTTGTATCCCTTTATAAAAAAGTCCCACTTAAATTTTCTTAATTAAAAAAAAGCCAGCTTTAAACGCCAACGTATACTTAATACCATGTCATACAACCAGCTTGCCCCCGCACCTATGGAGAATCCCTTTGAGGAGACTGATGACTTAGTGGTTCAGGACATTGACAATGCCCCTCCGATGGTTGCAACTGCCCCAATTCCTGTCACAACGTCTGCCCCTATTAACACCTACGAGGGCGGTTATTTCTCCATCAATCATTACAGACAATACTTCGACTTGAGCACGGGCGAGTTCTTTGCCAATGTCTATAAAAGCGTCAACCCCTTCAACAAGATCTCGGAAGAACAATTGTACATCACTGGCGATTTATACGGAGCCGTTTGGGTGACGGGTACTCTCATCTTCCTCTTGTTCTTCTGCAATTCCCTCGCCACGATGATCGCCGATTGGGTCTTTGGTAAACCTCTGACCAACGAAAATTACTTCCTGCTTCTCATTTCCTCCATCAATTTACTCTACGGTTACCTTCTCCTCATCCCAACGTTGCTCTGTCTCCTGCTCAAATTCTACTTCAAGGTCTTACCAGGCATCAAAACCTCCAAAGTGATCTCCATCTACGGCTATCTGAACGTGTGGTGGTTTCCTCTGCTGATTTTGTCCATAATAACAGCCCTCTTCGTCAAGCATCTGTTCCTCGATATGATACTAAGATGGAGTTTGGTCAGTTTGGGCGGTGTCTTGAGTGGATTGTCGATCTTCATCAAGTTGATCCCGGTGATCTCCCTGAGCTTCCAAGACGAACAAAAAACGGCAGGAATAGTAGTGGTCCTGTTCTTGATCTTGTGCCATATCGGTATGACAATAGGTGTACAAGTCAGCTTCTTCGGAAAGTTTACAACGTAATTGTCATATAAAAAGTTATAAGAGTGGAGTCTTGAATCTCTCGGTCCTTTGTACATCAACGACATTTTGATGCTTGATCAAACGGCGGATCTCGGCCTGGATTTCGAGTAAAAGGTCCGTCTTGAATTGTTCAATCGCGCTTCTGGTGAAGATGTCTGTCACTCTCTCGCCAATCCCCCCCTTAAATCTCAGGAAGTTGATGAAATGCGAAAAATTCTCACGCAAGCAGGACATGGCTCGGATGCAATAAATACCGCTACTGGAGCTGTCAGTCTCTCCGATGCAAGGAGCAGCTTCTACGTTTGTCAAAGAGGTTCCAAAGGCAACATTGATGTTCTCCATAATCTGAAGAGCGAAGTCGTATCGCATCAGCTGGGAACTCAAATAAACGAGTGTCTTGTCCCTCTTCAAAGAAAACCAGAAGGCAAACCATTGACTGTCAATACACAAGGTGAGAAAGCAATAATCCTTTGACCCTTGTAAGAGTATGCAACTGCTGTCTCCAAAAAGTAGGGAATCCTTTTTCATGGGGAAATCAAGTAAGGCTCCAGTTCTACAAGCACAAACCGTGGCAATCTTTGGATGATGCTCAACGTATTTCTCCATGTAATAATCAATAGACTTGTGACTTAAATTCTCATTGAAATATAATTCGAACATGACCTCTTTCATGGTTTGTAGACAAGGCATGGTTGGAAGATGTGGACTTAGATAGGTTGAAGGGAATTTGGGGATGTATAAGTAGTAACGTATATCTGATCTGTCGAGGGTAATAGTCATGTTTCATATTTGTTCCACTGTCATAATAGTCTAATTTTACAAATGTGAGTCCTCACATACTCTTTTACTGTCTTACATGTTCTCATCCTCATTTAACCATAGTCATGATTTCTTTCAGTATTAATAGACAAGTCATTTTTGTTGTTATCATCGTCACACCATCTCTACAGTGAAGTCGCAGTGAAGTTATACTTTTATCTATTCTTGTGCGGTGCCTCAAAATGCTGCAGATTTGATACAAAAGGGGGTACACATAGATAAGAGGTGTTTCAGCTTGTCTGAAACAAAGGACACTACAGGGGTAAAAAAAGTAATGTTGATCCAAACATTGTAAGGTCTCTCACACCGCAGTTGAATCGGATTTTTCACACCAACGTTGTCTTCATTTACATCACTCAAAATCCCAATCTCTCTTACATTTTTCTTACACCTACTTACATTTTTCTACATTACTTACACTTTACTTACACTTCACCTACATTTTTTCCTAATATTTTACTTACTTTTTCTTACTACACCTTCTTACTTTTTACTTACTTTTTCTTACTTTTTCCTCCTAACAGTCCCATACACAAAAACCAAACCAGACAAATGCCTTCTTTTTCCACTTAAATTTTTTTTCAGTTAAAAAATTTTCAATCATCTTCTACCATGTTAATACAGAAATGGTAAGTACACCTACTGTACACTGCGAAGTTTGCTATGATTATTTGCATTTAAACCAATTGTTCCAACTCGAATATGGTTTCATACATGTTGACAATCGCATTATCGTTAAGTTTCAGCCTTGTATGAGCGTAACTTCGTGAAGTGTCTTCATTCAAATAATGAGAGAAATACTAACTAATTCTCCTTAGAGTAAGTGAGATTACCAATACCATTGGCATTCTTCTATGAGGATATTATGTGACCGGGCGGACATAATAGAGATCCAATCACTTTTAACTAAGTAGTCGCATCCTCTGTGTACAAATTTTGAGGATGTTGATTGGGTCGAATTGATGAAAGGTCATTTTACTGAGGAAAAGAAAGACACCATACAAAATATTGAAAGCCTTTACTAACAATTTTTTCATAGTTTGCACTTGAAGGATCAAGTGGATTTTTTCTCTTACTTTCAGGTTAACTTTTTTTTCTCTCTTCCTGCTTTTTCTTTTTAGGTGATGATCATATATTCGATATTCACACTGTACGAGGTTTAATTACCGGTGATTTTGAAACGAAAAAACTGATTTAATGACTCTGATAATAATAAAGAAAAAGAAGGAAGTGAAGTAAGTTCACCGACTGAAAGAGAAAGAATTAGTTTATATTTTTTATATACTCATCGTTCAATTTCTTCTGTTGTTCCCACAATTTAGTTAACTTCTTTCTTGCACTCTTGGTCAATTCCTCTCCCTCCAGATCCTTAGTAGGTATTCCCTGCTCGTCCCATTCGGAGTATTTAGTCTTGAATTCCTCTGTCTTAAACATTTCCAAAGGCGATTTCTTCAGTTTCTCCAATTTCTCCAGTAATTTCTGTTGTTCCTTCAATTGGTTCTCTCTTTGTTTCAGCTTCTTCAGTTCCAGTTGTTTAACAGACTCCTCTTGCAGTCTAAGTAAATCATTCTTCTCTTGTTCATTCAAGAACTTAATCAAGGCTCCACTACTCGATCTGTCATCCAAAGAAACTCCCAATCTAAGTAAATCCTTATCTCTAACCTCATCAGACAACTTCAACAACACCTGATCTTTACTCTCGATGGCACTGTTTCTAACGGAATCTCTAAACTTGGACAAAACCTTGACGAAAGGCAACAGAACATCTTCTACTGACAGACTAGATCCCTCACTAACTTCCGTCCATCCCAATCTATCCAGTCTTGTCTCGAAACCAACAATAGATAAGATCTTGGTGACGTAATACACCACGTTCAACACCGATTGGATCTTGAGTTCCTTGACAGATTGAATATAACTGTTGGCCTTACCGACCAATTCTACTAAACTTCTAATCAGTTGTGGAGTACTCAAATTATCTCTGAACAGTTCATCGACCTGAATTTGATAGGTCTTCAAATCCAGTAACAATTGTTTGTCTTCTGGTTCGAAGTACTTGGAGATGATCTTTCCCTCACTCAAGTCGTGATCGTAATCATTCTTCAAAGCTCTAGCAGTAGAGAAGAACTTGTTCAATGTAGACTCAATAGCCTTGACTTCCGTGATCAAACTCTCCTTGAAATCCAATTGGTTATTCCATTGGACCAAGGCAAAGCATAATCTCAACTGTCTAGCACTATACTTCGACAACAGCTCGTCAATGGTAATGAAGTTCTTCAAACTCTTACTCATCTTCTGACCCTCAATGTGTAAATGTCCAGTATGTAAGAAATAATTGACCCATTGTTTCGAGTCGTAATAAGCCTCACTTTGTGCTATCTCGTTATCGTGGTGAGGAAACAGAAGATCGATACCTCCCGAATGGATATCCAATCTCTCTGGAGAGATGCAAGAGGCCATCACGGAACATTCAATGTGCCATCCAGGACGTCCTTGTCCCCATGGAGAGTCAAAGAATGGTTCTCCCGGTTTGGAAGACTTCCAAAGGGCAAAATCAGAGTTGGACATCTTTCCCTCGGACACGGTCAAGGAACCTTCACCTTCCTCCAACAATTTCATATCAGATTTACTCCAAGGCAGTAATTTGGCGTAATCGTGAAGGTCGGAATGGTCGAATTTGGCACTGTTGAAATAAACAGACCCATCCTTGGTAGCATAAGCATAACCTCTATCTATGATCCCCTTGACGAAATCGATGATTTCAGGAACAAATTCCGATACTCTTGTAGTGACATCTGCTGGAAGAACACCCAATTTGGACATATCTTGGTCGTATTGTTGTTCCCAATAAGAAGAAGTCTTCTTAAAGATTTCCAAGTCGGTCAAAGAAGATCCGTATTTCTTATCAAGACTTGGAACGACAACGTCTTTTACACCCAGCACAAACTCTTGGATCTCCTTGGAGGTCATAGCTTGAGCCAGCTTCAGAGCCAGCTTGACATACATTGGGAATTTAGGATTACCGCTGACATCGAAGCCTTGACTCCAGCTTTCGAAGTCAGCCACCGATTTGCCTTCAAACAGAGGCAAATTCTTATTCACATATTCAAACCAAGCACCTTCAACTTCCTTAACCAAGTCCGAAGTGACTTGACTGTGTTTCAGAACAAATTCCTCAAAGAGATGCTCTTGTCTAGACTTGATGATAATCTTGTCGTCAATGTCAGTAACATTCTGAATGAACAAAACATTGTACCCGAAATAGTCCTGTAATATACGTCTATTGATATCAATAGTCACATAATTACGGGCATGTCCCATATGACTCGAATCGTAAACGGTGGGCCCACATGAATACCAAGTCACCTGGTTCTCATCATATGGAACGAACTCATCCTTGGACCGAGTCAAAGAATTGTACAACTTCAAAGGCTTTTTCAAAATCCGCGCCGTCGGCTTGATCCATTCTGGTTGTGTTACTGTTGACATTCTTCGTATACTCCTTATTAACATACACCAGTAGTATTCACACACTGTTTTATACGCTCACTTCCATCTTCGACTCATCTTTTTTTCTACAAAAAAATTTTTAACCTCATCACCTCACTTATTCATTAATTACAGCTATAGGTACCAGTTCTATGACACTGGTTTGTCTTTCACTTCTGCTGACCCTGTAGTACAAATCTGCGAATTTTGCCAGACCCATGTGACGTAAGAATTTCTCGTCATGGGTAATGACTATCAATTGGAAGTTCTTTTGTTTCTGTCTCATTTCTATGATCTGGTTCAAGGACTTCAGTAAGGACTCGATATTGTCCTCGTCCAAATTCGTCGTTGGTTCGTCCAAAGTGATCATTCCGAAGTTGATTCCGAAACATTCCAGTAATGCCAATCTGATGATAATACTAGCAAGTACCTTTTGTCCTGCCGAACATCTTCCTCTCATATCTAATTCCACCCCTTGTTTAACCATCACTACTCGATAATTATAAGACCGATTGCCCGACTTCACTCCCGCAGTATTGGTCTCCGATTTGATCATAATGGTGTCAACATCACTACCACTATACGTACTTCTCCACAACTGATCAATGATCTCGTTGATCTCCTGCATCTTGATCGAATGGAACTTCATAATGGCATTATCCAAGGCCTTGGAATAGACAGACAAATCATTGTTCACAAAGAACTTGGTCTGTAACTTCAAGAACTCCTCATTGTACTTCTTCTCAATATTCTTATAATCCTTCTGAAGCTCCTTTTCAATAGCCTGAACTTGTTTACTGAGTTGAAAGATCTCTCCCTTCTTCATCAGATGTTCCGACTTGAGATCAGAAAACTTCTCGTTAAGCTCATTGGTCTCCTTCTTATAATTCTCTCTCGATATCCGAGCATTCTGACTCTCCAACTCCTGGATCTGTAATTGGTTCTCTCCCAACTCCTTCTCCAACGATCTCAAGTCAATGTTATCCCGGATATTACGTAACACCTTATCAGAGTCCATGAGATTCCTCTCCAACTTACTCAACTCCTCTTTGTCTTCCTTGGTCTGAGTCTCCAACTCGGCAATCTCTCTATTCAACTCCTCCATCTTCGATGTACATTCTTGTAACCGCGGCAAATCCTCCTTCTCATACTTCTCAATAAGTTTATTCAGACCTTCCAACCTTTGTAAAAGACTTCTGTGACTCTCCAAAACTTCACTCTTCTCTGTCTCTTTCATCTCCAACTCCTCCATCACGGTAGTAAGTTCCTGATTATGCTTTTCATACTCTGCCGAAAGTCTTTGTTTCAACTCCACACTCGTTCTAAGAGCATCGCTCAACGTCTGCAATCTCTTACGATTCTCCTCCAATTGACTCTCCATGTTCTTCAGATCAAGTTGTTCCTTCTCCAAGTTCGAGATCCTCAAACTCTTCTCCTTCACTCTCAACTCCAACCGGGCCAGTTCATTCGTAGCAGACTCCTTCTGTTCCAGTAAATCGTTCAACCTCCGTCTCTTACTCTTCAAGTCAACATTGACGTTCTCTTGCTCTTCCTGTAATTGAGACACGGACTTCATCTCTACTCCAAACAACTCGGCTTTGATCAAATCCAACTTGGACTCACTTGCCCTCATCTCGGAATTCAATCTCATAATCTCTTGCACAAACCCAGACATCCCCTCCAAACCACCAACCTTGGCCTTCACTTGATCCAAAGTCAGCTTCTTTTGTTCAATCTCAACCTTGGCTTGTTCAAGAGCTTCCCGCAGACGACTCACCTTTCCTTCCTGTTCAGTCAATTTCTCACCTTGCAACAGTCTAATCCTGATCACGTCATACTGAACGTCTTTAAGCTCTTTCAATTCTTGCAGTAATTGCTCCTTTTCCTTGTGGTCTTCTCCCTTCTTCAATTTGTCCGTATGTTCCTCTAACAACTTGAAGAAAGACGACAATTCATGCTCTTCAAAAGCCCTTCTACAAAGCATACAAGACTTGTCCTTCTTTGCGGCATTCACTGCTGCTTCATTGAACCTCACAGATACTTCTGTCACATTGATATTCTCACAGATCATCTCGTAATCTGCCTCGATAGTCTTCAAATAACTCTCATATTCCAGTAAAGAAACCTCTTCTGGAAGAACCACATTCACCTTCTCCATTTTCTCTCTCAATTCTCCTCTCAAAAGTGTAAGATCCAGTTCCAATGTCTTCAAATTACTGGCCCTTTCAAACTCCTCCTGTTGTTCCATCTCATAATCCAGCATCGAATCCTCCAACTCTGTCCTTCTCCCACTTAAAGCCCTTCCTAACACTTCCTGACAAGTCTCCACTTCAAGTTCCTCTCCAGTCCCCTCCTTAAATTCCATCCTTCTCTCTTCCAAAAGACTTCTCAACATTGCCAGAGTCTTCTCCGATTGCTCCTTCAACAATTGCATCCTCGTCACCGTCTCGTTTTGTTTATTACTAGACGCTATTTGTCTGTTCAAATCCTCAATACTGGACTCCAACACCGAAATCTCCTGCTTCACCGACGAAATCTCACTCACAATACCCGCAATTTGACTCGTTTTCCGCAACTCTAAAGCCTTCTGCTGTAACACTTTCAATTCCTCTCTTTCACTATGCAATTCCGTCTGACTGGTCAGTACCAATTTCATCTTCCTCTCCATCTCGGTATTCATCTCCCGATAATGCTCCAAATCCTTCTTATAATGTATCTGTTGTTGTTCCTCTCTCAATTCATTGTCATGTATTTCACTCATCACCTTCTCCAGATTCCTTTTCTTCTCGTTTTTCAACTCCACTATCCCCTCATACTCTTTCTCGTAATTCTTCACCATTTTACTCAACGTCTGTGTATATTGCATCACAAACTCCGCAGTCATCTGGTCGGGTATCATCATATCAAGACTATTAACCTCCATCAAATGTTGTCTTTCTCCTAAAGCTTTCTTATTCAGAGTCTCCAACGATCTCAATTCTCCTTCCAATCTGATATTATCATTCAAAGATCTTCTCTTTGTCTCAATATTCACCCTCAGTCTCTCCACCACCTCATTAATCTCATCTATCTTCCCTTGAACCTTTGACTGATCTCTGTTAAAATTTGACAACTTCTTCTGTAACGTCTCATCATCATCTCCAAGATACTCGATCAGACTCTTCAACTTTGTCACTTGTTTCTCCAACGACCCGTTCTGTTGCTCCAAAGACTCAATCTTATTAATCACTGCCTCGTAATCCTGATTCGACTTGAAAAGCTCATCCATACGCGACGTGATTTCCTCCAACTTCCTCGCCGTCGTCTCCACTTCCACCTCGTATTGTCGTACCGTCTCTTCCAAACTCTGCTGTTCCCGCTTCTTATTCTCCGCCCTTGCCCGATCCTGCTTCAAATGCTCCACATTATTGGTCAACAACCGGATATCCTCATTGAACTGCTTCCGAAGATCCTTGAAATTGTCTAGCACTTTAATGAACTTGACCGAATCAAAGATCTCGTCAAACCTCTTCTTCAAATTGGCTGGCTCACTAATGGGCCAAAGACTGTCTTCTTGATGACAGAAGATGACGTAATTCAACACAGACTTAGTCACCCCCAAGAATTGCGGAACCAATTGCTCGATATCCGCCAGCTTCGTACTGATCGTCACCCGCTCGCCGTTGTTCAATACCACCAATTGATTCTCAAGGGTCTTGAACGTATTGGAGGTCTTCTTGTTGATCAATTGTAAGGTCTTAGTAAGGATCATGTTCTTGTTGTTGATGTTATTGAAGGCCAACTTGATCTGCGCTATCACCGACTTCTCCCCACCGATATTCGGATCGTGAATGAAGGCGCCGCCTTTAGAATTAGGCGGAAGATCGCCTGTCGTAGCAAACTTCAAACACTCAATAATCGACGTCTTTCCACTACCATTGCTCCCGACAATCAACGTCAAGGGTTTGTTGAACTCAATTGTCTCGGTATCGATGGGATCGAACGACCGGATTCCTCGTATGGAAAGCTTGAATACACTAGACATACGCGATGAGGGAAGGTTGTTTTTCACTATAAATCTCCATACAAAAAATACAAAATCTCCATACAAAGTTCCATACATTTTTTCTCTCTTCTACTATCTCCTACATTTCTCTCTATATTTCCCTCTCTTTTCTCTCTATACATTTCTCTCTTTTTCTTTCTCTCCCTCTTTTTCTTACTTCCCTACACCCCCCACCATCTCTCTATACCTTATTTGTGACTCCGCCATATCCACCATAATCCTATACTTAACATCCAACAACTCTTTCAACTCCCCCGGCAGTTCAAATACCTCCTCATTAATCTTACTTCTCATTATCGTCACCAAATCACAATCAAGTGCCAGTGCCTTACCTATCATTGACGCCCCCTTTACGACGGTATACTTTGGCGGTTGATCTCCCACCAAAATCACTCTCTTCCCAGTGGCAGCTTGTATCATGGTAAGAAGAGATTTGTTATACGATTGTGATCCACTAATGGAAATCTTATCAATCTTATATCCAGCACTAGTAAGTGTCTCCACTATCTGTCTCGTCTCCAAGGCAAGTGACTCCAATACAGCCAAGTACCATAACAGAAGATCCTTCAAGGACAAATCATTGGAATGTCCAATGAACATCCCCCGCATCTCAGGATCGGCATACGGTGTCCTATTCCCGAAAATGTTCCCATAAACGTGCCTTTGTTTAATCAAGTAATTGGTAGAAGTCACTCCATTGAGGTCTGCCAACTGCTTCAAATACCGGTCCAACCAGCCAAAGATATCTCCCTCTGCTACTTTCTCAAGTTCAGGATAAGCCGGATGGGATTTAAAGAGATATTCAATGAGAGATCCAGTCGCAGATTGTCCACCTTCCGAAATGAAGTGGCCCTTGACGAAGTTACTAAAGGGACCCCAAACTCCAGGAACAATCTCCTTCTCGGTCTTGGAAGCTATCAAGAAACAAGTGGAAGTTCCAGCAACCATCGATAAAGTGGAATCGGCCTCCTCAATGGTGGCTATCCATCCAGCATAACAATCAATGACTCCATGGCCCACAAAGACTTTCTCTTCAGAGAGTCCAAGACTCTCCTTAACTACATTACAAACCTCACCAATTCTCAGTCCAGCATAAGGAACCGGAATGAAATCGACTGCTTGTGAACTTTCAGCCCTACCAATCAGCCGGTAATTGTTTTCGGCCAAATGAGAAAGACCAAACTTCGTAAGAAGTCTCTTTGACCATCCTTTCGTGGACCCATCAAGGGCAATTTCCGACTCACAATGCGACTCAATATACTTCTCCTGTTGATACAAGGACAAATCCCCGTTCGTAATCAACATGATACTCACAAAGTCGTGCAATTCCATAAAGACAAGCTCCGACAAATCCAGCAGAGGAATTCGGTCAATCAAGAACTTCAATTTGGGAACCCCCATTTCCGGAAGAAAAGATCCTCCAAGCTTCTTCAAAAACAGCTCATCTTGACATTCCTTAGTAAGCACCTCCAGCTCCTCCTTACTTCTATGATCCATCCAAAGTACCACGTTTTGTTCCGAGTCTTCGAATTGATAATCTGCTGCGTAAGGTAACAATTTCCCCTGGTCTCTTTTAAGAACGACAAGAGAACAAGTGGCATCTACTCCAATACCCCTGAGCTGCAATTGACTGGGCAGTCTCCCTACCGAGTCCCTGACACATCTCTTTACAAGATCCCAGATCTCGGTGGAAGATTGAGTAATGTACTCCTGGTGTTCTGGGTGATGTTTCCTCGCCAATGGAAGTTCACTGATACAACTAACATCATCCCCTCGTAATATACACGTCCTCACCGACGCTGTCCCGATATCAATCCCTATAGACCCGATTTCCTCAACCATATGTGACTCAGAGTCGTGTCGAATGCTCTAATTTTCACCTCACTCTCTTAAATTTCTCTCCATATTTTTTCATATTTTGCTCCATCCAATTTTTCACTTTCATTTTTCAATTTTTTTTTTTTTTTTTTTCCACCGTTCGAGAACAGCTAAAGAGAAGTACCAACTATGGCTAGTCTTAGTTTGAGGAGAGGGATCTCTGGGTTCAGATATGGATCTCACATGATGAGACCATTTTTGGGTGGACCAAAGAGACATTTTGGGTCTTCTTTTGTTACTAGAACTTACGAGGAGGAAAAGGTGGTGATCGATCAATTAGCTGAGACTTTGACACCACAGGATCGTGAGACCGCACGTAAGATGCGTAATATTGGTATTTCTGCACATATCGATTCCGGTAAGACCACTTTCACTGAACGTGTGTTGTTCTACACTGGTAGAATTAAGGCTATTCATGACGTCAGAGGTCGTGATGGTGTAGGAGCCAAGATGGATTCCATGGACTTGGAAAGAGAAAAGGGTATTACCATTCAATCTGCTGCTACTTACTGTTCATGGGACAAGGATGGAGAGAGTTTCCATTTCAACTTGATTGATACTCCGGGTCATATTGACTTCACTATTGAAGTCGAGAGAGCTTTGAGAGTTCTTGACGGAGCTGTTTTAGTAGTTTGTGCCGTTTCCGGTGTTCAGTCCCAAACTGTTACTGTTGATCGTCAAATGCGTCGTTACAATGTTCCTAGAGTCACCTTCATCAACAAGATGGACAGAATGGGAGCCGATCCTTTCAGAGCTATTGACCAAATCAACAAGAAGTTGAAGATCCCAGCTGCGGCTATTCAAGTTCCTATTGGAGCCGAGAGAGAATTGAAGGGTACTGTGAACATTATTGATCGTGTTGCCTTGTACAATGAAGGCTCTCAAGGTGAGACCATCCGTACGGATGTTGTTCCAGAGGACTTGAAGGAACTTGTCGAAGAAAAGAGAAGTCTTTTGATCGAGATGTTGGCTGATGTCGATGACGAAATTGCCGAATGTTTCATCGAGGAAGTTGAGCCAACGGTTGAACAAATCAAGGCTGCTATTAGACGTTCCACTATTGCTAGAAAATTCACTCCAGTCTTGATGGGTTCTGCCTTGGCTAACAAGGGTGTCCAACCAGTATTGGATGCTGTTGTCGATTACTTACCAAATCCTTCTGAAATCTTGAACACTGGTTTGGATGCTGCTCAAGAGGAGGCTCAAGTTAACTTGGTTCCTTCTTCTAAGGCTCCAGTCGTGGGTTTGGCCTTCAAATTGGAAGACGGTAAGTTCGGTCAATTGACTTATATCAGAATCTACCAAGGTAAATTGAAGAAGGGAATGTACATTACCAACGTCAAGACCGACAAGAAAGTCAAGGTTTCTCGTTTGGTGAGAATGCACTCTGAGGAAATGGAAGAAATCGATGAAGTCGGTCCAGGTGAAATTTGTGCTACCTTCGGTATTGATTGTTCCTCCGGTGACACCTTCACCGATGGTACTATCAAATATACCATGTCTTCTATGTTTGTTCCTGATGCTGTTGTTTCCTTGGCTATCACTCCAAAGAACAAGGATAGCACCAATTTCTCTAGAGCTTTGAACAAGTTCCAAAAGGAGGATCCTACTTTTAGAGTATTCTTCGACCCTGAATCCAAGGAGACTATTATTTCCGGTATGGGTGAATTACATTTGGAAATCTACGTTGAGAGAATGAAGCGTGAATACAACATTGAATGTTCCCTTGGTAAGCCTCAAGTCTCTTATAGAGAAGCTATCTTGGGCTCCACCAACTTCGATGAAACCTTCAAGAAACAATCTGGTGGTGCCGGTCAATTCGCTAGAGTCATTGGTGAATTGACTGCCGAAACCGGTAAGAACACTTTTGAGACTCTGGTTGTCGGTGGTAAGATTTCTGACAAGTACTTATTCGGTTGTCAAAAGGGTTTCGAAGATGCTTGTGAAAAGGGTCCTCTTATCGGTCACAAGGTTCTTGGTGCTCATATGTTGATTAATGATGGTGCTACCCACGTTGTCGATTCTTCCGAATTGGCTTTCAGACAAGCTACCAAGTTGGCCTTCAGAGAAGCCTTCTTAAAGGCTAACCCGGTTATCTTGGAACCAATCATGAAACTTTCCGTAACTGCTCCTAACGAATTCCAAGGTGCCATCATTAGTGTATTGAACAAATTGATGGCTGTCATCCAAGACACTGAAAACGTCAACGACGAATTTACTGTCACTGCTGACTGTTCCTTGAACCAAATGTTCGGTTTCGCTTCCACCTTAAGAGCCAACACCCAAGGTAAGGGTGAATTCTCCTTGGAATTCAAAGAATACCAACCTTGTCAACCTCACTTGCAAAAGCAATTGATCGAGGAATACGAGAAGAAGAGACAAGAGAAGAAGAAATAAAAACCCCACTTGTATAAAGAATAGATCTGTACATAGATAAGTATTTGTTATTACTATTATCATCATCATATATAAAGATACAAAGGACTCATGACAATAAGAAAGATTCAGAACCCTCTTCAAATGCTTGTGTGATACGTTTCTTCATCAACTCCTTACTACTGTAATTGGGCAACTTCAAGTAGTTTGCACAAGTCATGACACTTGGCAAGTAGTCATCGGCGCTCAAACCTTCCTCGCTTTCCTTCTTGACCACAGTCAAATCTGGTCTTAAACTCTTAAATCCTCCGATTGGTAATCTTGGAGATCCGGTCAAGAATTGTAAGAATTTTCTTCTCTCGCTATCAGTAAATTCAACCATGATCTCGAGTAAGTATTTGATAGCTGCTGAGTCATTATTGTAACCATGATCAGCACGAATTGACGATTGCAAAACCTCCATAGACCAATCTTCTTCACCATTTCCAAATAAAGTCACTAACTCTTCTGGAGAGAAGATTGTCATGGAATGATATGGGAAAACCCGGGAAAAGCCTTCGATAAAGGAACTTATCTGTTGTTTGATACCAGAGCCAACAGTAGAGTCGATCACCATATCAATATACTTCTCCACATTTCTGGAAGTGATCTCGATATCGGCACCATTATCTACCAATTCAACATCAGGATATCCAGGTAAGGTGAAAGATAAAGAAAGGTCTTCTAAAGTCATATCATCGACAAGGATGGCATTGTTGTCTCTGCCCAGAGAGTATTGTTCAACGTATTGTAAAAGATGTCTCAAGGACTTGAACAAGTCTTGGTCCACAAGTTTAACATCTTGCAATAATTGAAATCTCGTAAGCTTCTCTGCTGTCTCCTCATCGTCGATCAACCGATTGGCAATTTTGAAGAACAACGGATTGAATCTGAAGTCGATAATTCTAGAGTCTAATAATGCACGAGCAATAAATGAACCCAAGAGACTGAAGTTTTGAAGTACTCCACTGTTACTCTTCGATAACAGTCCAATTGGTGCTGGAAAAAGTCCTGTCTTGTAATTCACATACTCCGAATCATCGTGATGATCGTCTTGTCTCCACATCTTTCTCTTTTTCATGGAGAACAGTTTGGAAGTGTTGGCATAAAACTCCAAAGTTGGTCCCAAACCAGTTCCCACCTCATCAAAGTACTCAATTTCGATCAAGCTTGGAATGGAAGCATACGACTTTAATACCTTGACGGCACACTCGAACAACTTATTTCTAGCAATCCTGATCTTATGTCTCGATGGTCTACCCAAAGAGAACTGATTCCGTTGATTATTTCCATCACTATGATTAGTTCTCTGTTCCCACAGTTGGATCAATCTCGAATGACCAAAGGAAGTAGATTGTAAGAAGAACATTCTCGTCTCAATAGGGAATAAGAAGGGAAAGTTTCTTGTGATGTAGATACTCCATCCTGGAAGTGTACCACTCGAAACCACCAAAGGTTCCTCCAATTGTCTGTTGAGCTTGGCAGTCAACTTGAAGTTTATGAAAAGAGCACCCGAGGCACCGGAATTGAATGCTGTTCTATTCATCTCAAACAACACTTTCAACAAATCCAAAATATTGACCGTCGTTGTGTCTTTCAAAACCTCGATCTCATCCATATTGACATCACGAGGATACCATTCCTCGTTTTCTGACTCTTCCTTAGTACCATAGACTCTACGGAAGGTGATTTGATGGGAAGAATTCCAGATCAACTTAGGATCCACTGGATAAGCCGAGTTCTTTTGAAGTAATCTGTGAACTCCACCATAGACAGTTGTTCCCTCTGGAATAACCTCACCATCAACAGAGAACTCAATGTAGAAATCTCTGTTTTCTCCTTCAGTAGCATTAGGCGACTCTTCAGATCCCCGTCTCATGGCAGCAAAATTGCCCAATCTCGATAACTGAGACAATGTTTGTAACCTGTTCTTCAAAAATGTCGAGATAGACCTGAAAGTTCCCAAAGCATGTACAGTCATCAACATCTGCCTCGAGTTCTCTGGCATGCTTCCATCCTCGCAAGAAAGACGGATCCTGATCTGTTTTGCCATCACCGCAGCTCTGTTATTTGGATCTGCCGAGAGACCAGAATAGCCATAAGCAGAGATAGCACCACTTCCCGAAGTAATAATCTCGAATGATTCGGATCTGGTAAGAGCTTCTTGTAACTTGGTAACGAAGAAGATGATCGGGACTTCGGCATTGTTCAAATGTTGAGAATAGATCTCACAGAACACCTTTTGAAACAGGGTAAAACATGGTGTTCCTTCAGAAGCAACATCTGACCTGAATAAAGACAACATAGACTCAATGATGCCACAAGAGACGAGCTCAAATGAAGAAATAGATGTAGCCTTGTTAGAAGGATCACCAAAGGCAGACGTCAAGGTTCTCCAAAGACTGATCCAGTCATCATAAGACAAATCTTCCAATAAGTCACTGTCTGACAACTTTGTCACAATCTCATCCAACAAAAGCAAATGCTGAGGTCTTGAATTGGACCCTGTCCTTCTAACTTCTTGGTATCGTTGAACGATATTTGACAGAACAGAAACCAACGTATGCAAAATTTCAGGTAATGTAGAAGATCCCAAAGCATCATAAAGTAAGGCATTGTCATCGTAAGAATTTGTATGACTTCTGAAAGAAGTGAGGGTTCTGGTAAAGAATTGACGCTCATTTGATGTTCCACTATCACGAACAGCTCCCTCAAAAACTTCAGCTTCTTCTTCCTCCTCATTATCCTCTTCTTCTTCTTCTTCTTCTTCTTCTTCTTGCTCCTCCTCTTCTTCCTCTTCTTCGTTTTCATGTTGTTCCGTCTGCTCTTCACCTTCATCAGTTTCCATCTTTTGCTCATCATACTCTGTCACGAATTCTGCATCTGACATCAATATCTCAAGTAAAATAGAGGTATCATCCAACAATCCTTCCCTTTCAAATTCCTTCACAAACAGTTCCTTACTCAACAACCTCCTTGTAATAGAAAATGCTCCGAGTAATAACACATAAGGTTGCAATTTCCTTGGTGTTCCCTTCGTCACAGACTCTTTGAGTTCCTCTTCATTTTCCTTCAAATTGTTGATCTCACGACGAATAAAAGTCTTGCTTTGAATGACAATCGAGGCCAACAAATTGGTGATATTCGTATTAAGAATCAGTCCTTCTTGGTTCTCATTGGCCAAGAAATCAACGATACGGAACAAATCCACAAGCACGATTCTCCGCACATTATAATCCACCGTTGAAGAATAAACCGTGAGCAACAAAGGTAAGATCTCTGAAATGAACATATTAATTGCCTGGGGTTCCTTCTTGTAAAGCTCCACTTTCTCTTCTCTCAACTTAGCCTTCGTCTCATTTGACGTCGACGTCATGAACCCACCAAAGGTCACTTCGTAAAGAGGATTAGTAGGAATTAAATTCTCTGGAGCTTCAACGAATGGTAACAAACATCCAATCAACTTAATGAAGGTCAATATCAAATCCTTTGGTGCCAGCATCAACGACTCAATAGATACTCTGGAGACTCCTAAATTGTGTGAGAACGTATCCAAATCGTTGCCCAGAGTCCGGCTGACAATAGCCAAATCGGCAGAATTGGAAGGTGCTACTGAAGTGTTGGAGTAATTCGATAACGAAACAGCTATCACTTCTCCCAAATTGAACGACTTCAGAATAATCACACTCAACTTAGGCGAACCATTGGCAACGATGATCAAGGAATTCAATGTTTTCAAACATGTGTTGAACGTGAGTAAGTTATTGGCAGAGTTCTTCTTACCACAAGACAGTGGAAGAATTGTCGCTAATCGCACAATCAACTCTTCACTGATCAATTCTTCAAATAACTCTGGTCTTCTCTTGTAACTCTGTATCACTCTACTAATGGCAATCCATGCATTTTCCACCGACGTAGCATCGGTATATTCTACAGCCACTCTGCTGATGACAGGAAATACTCCCTTGATGATATCAAAGTTCTCAGCCGTCACGTTCTGTACAGCATTTGCCGTAATCGTTAACAGTTTCCTCTGTGAATGAATGGTGAAGAAATCCAAGTATTCCAATACCGAATGAAGACAGTTCTTCAGCATGATGTCCCGTCCACGTACCTTGGATATCATCTCAAGCGTTTGCAATGCCTGTTCTGCCAAATCAATGTAACTGATCTCAAGTAATTTTGTCTGTAACAGCTCTATAGCTCCACATGAAACCATCTCATTGGCAAAGTCATCACTCACGGCAAGAATATTGTACATACACCGACATGCCACCAATTGCAACTCCAAATCTTCTTGTAAAGTAGGATCACGTAAGATCTCTATCAAACTCTGGGACAACCGGAATACTGGTAAACTCCTCTCAGCAACCATTCCATTCATCATCAAAATCGTCTCACTCAAAAGATTCAACGTCTCCAATAACATGTACGGATCTTCTCTATTCTTAAGCCCCTCAAGTAAATGACCAATGGATGATGCTCCACCCATCCCACCAGCAGACCCTCCTCCTAATCCTCCAGCCATCAAAAATGCCTCAGGAAAGAATCCCCCAATAGCTTCAGCTAAAGCATTGGCTCCTAAATGTCTATGAATTCTACGACTCAGTGGATATGCACTCTCCTCTTCATCATCTTCTTGATCCTGGTCTTCTTCATCTTCCTCTTCTTGATCCTGATCTTCTTCGTCATCCTCTTCTTCATCTTCCTCATCTTCATCGTCATCATCGTCATCATCATGACCATACGTTGCTCTTCTATGGAATCTTCCCCCACTGATCAGAGCAGCAAAGGCATCGTCAAGGAATTCTTCTTCATCTTCTTCTTCATCTTCCGTGACCAGAGTTCCATGATGACGTCTCAATTCTCCTTGTACTGATTGCATCAATTCGTCACCCTCTGAATCAAATTCATATCCATAATCGGCATCCACCTCATCATCGTGTGATTGCTGTGTCAGAGATACTATCATTCCTTCATCTTCCTCCTCTCCCTCATCTTCCAAAGCCAGTTGACGGGCTTCTCTCAGATAACTAGCGGAGCGGGACTTTTGATACGTCTCCGATAATCGCCTTAAACTGGTCTCCTCACTCTCATCCTCGTCAGATTCCTCCTTCTCTACCACAGCGGCATCGCCACTACCAACGGGATCACTCATCATAACATCGCCATCCTCAGTATGGAAACTGTTTCTAGTCCTCCGCATAGACCGATGATTACCTGTGCCACCAGTCTCCCCGCCGGCATTATTCAATTTCTCGTCCAATTGACTGGAACTCCCAGCTCCATATCTGGAGCCACCATTATCGGATTTCCTAGGACCCATCTTCGTGTTTGTATATCAGCGTTATCTACTTCCTAAATTAAACGCCCTCTGTACATACAATGAAAGGATGTCAATGCTTCTCCTGGAGGCAAAAAAAATTACGATCCGTTTTCGTAAAATGCTGCTAAATGTATCCTTTCGGCTAAGAAAGAGGGTAAGCAGACACAGAAAACTGACTCTATGAACTTTAAGTACTCAGAAACCCATTTCACTGTCACTTCTAACTCTTCTAATGACTCATTGTCCAATTAATTCCCGCACATATCCTCCCATTCCCCTTCATGTCCACACATTCCTCATCTCCTCCCACATAATACAATTATGAGTTTCTTTACACTACCTGATGAGCATTAGGAAAAAAAAAAAAAATTTTTAGAAGTGAAAAATTTCTCTTCAGTATATACTTAAGGGGATAGTTTAAAGATGCCTAGATCCAAGCGTTCCAAACTTATTACGTTAGCCCAAACTGACAAGAAGGGTAGAGAGAACAAGGAGAGATTATTTGAGGATGTCAGAAGCAATTTGGACACTTTCAAGTACTGTTGGGTGCTCTGTTTCGATGACGTAAGAACCCCTGTTTTACAAGAGATAAGGTCTGATTGGACTGGGTCTAAATTGATTTTGGGAAAGAGAAAGATTTTGCAGAAGGCTCTTGGTACTACGCGAGAGGAGGAATACAAGGATAATTTGTACAAATTGAGCAAATTGTTGGAGTCCAATCCTAAATCCACTGTTGGTTTATTGTTCACCGATGAGGATGACGAAACCGTTAAAGCATACTTCGATTCTTACAAGAGATCCGATTTCACCAGAGCCAACCAAAAATCGCCTTTGACTTTTGTCATTCCTCTGGGTATTGTTTACTCTAGAGGTGGACAAATTGCCATCGAAGAAGACATCCCAATGTCCCACTCTATGGAGGAAACCTTGAGAAACAAGTTCAATATTCCAACCAAAATCAAGAACGGTAAGATCTTCTTGGAGAACGAATTCAAGGTGGTAGAAAAGGGCCAAAAGTGTGACGTCAAACAAGCCTTGATCTTAAAGACTTTCGGAATACTGGAAAGTGAATTCAAAGTAAAGATGTTGGGATTTCATGACGGTAATGACGTTACTCTTTTAGCATAGTATAATCAATGTATTTGTTAGATTTTTTCTTACCAAGAGATTGTGCTATATAGAACAATCTGAGTATTTAAGTACTGTCTCTCTATATAAGTTTCTGCGATGAGTGTCGTGTTTTTTTTTCTAATTCAAACTAGACAGAAACAATAACAAAAAAAAAAAACTAAGACTTGATGCGCTTTGTATCAAGTAGTAAACATCAGATATACAGCATTGGATTGACGTCGGTTTGAGATGAACTGGATGAAACCCGGGGAGATATCCCGAAAAACAGGTATCAGACTGAAACAAAATGTGAAGCGGGACAAGACTGGGCTTGACGATGTGGAGCAATTCTTCAGGCAAAATGATAGTGATAGTGATAACGCCAATGATACCCCAGATAGATCAACGCGCGGAAGGCGTTCCACGTTCGGGCTTGGGAAGAAGAATTCTGAGTCGCCATTGAAGGAAAAGGACATTTTCATTCCTAAATCTCCTGTCAGATCTCTGAGAAGACAATCGTACTTGAAGCACCTGGAGATCTTGAGCCCCATCAAGTCGTCTTCGAATCTCCCCAAAAAGACTTCAGCATTGACAAAGAAAATGGCTTTGGGTCAAAATAGAAAGAGACAAAGTGTGGCGTCTGTGCATTCGGAATCAGATGACGAAGTGGAAGAAGTAGACTCTCCTCTCAAACCAACACCCCCTAATAAAACAACACCAGACTTTGCAATTGATCCCGATCTTGGCCCTAATAACAGCTTCTCAATGCCAAATTCCGATGGTTTCCCAATGGAACCACAAGAAGATCTAGATCCAATTGAACATTCAGATCCAGAACCAATAATTCCATCCCCAGTCAAAGCTAAACCCCCACCAAAGAAGAAGACAAAACCACAACCAAAACCACAACCAAAACCAAAACCAAAGCCCACCAAGAGATTCCAGGTAACTAGTACAACCACCACCACCAAGAGATCACCTTCACCTGTAGCTGAGGGTGGAATAAGAAGATCAGGAAGACAAAGAGTGCCCAGATTGGCCTTCTGGAGAAACGAGCGTGTGGAATACGATACAAAGGTTGAGAATGGTGCTGTGGTGCGAGAAGTCAAGAACGTTGTACAAGTCCCTGAGAGATTCACTCCTAAGAGAAGGAGACCTACTAATACGAAGAGAAGCAATTCTGTATCTTCATCCACGTCGAATAAAAGACACTATGAGTCAGATGACGATGAGTTTGACATCGAGGTTGGTGTAAAGGAGAAGAAGATTAGTGTGCCTCAGAGGAAGGAGTCCGAATGGTACAAGAAAGGATATTTAGAATTGAAGCTTTCTGACGGAGTGGTGTCAGAAAAGGCTATCGACAGAAAAGTAGCATGGACCCCCGATGCAGAAGTTTACCGAGTGCAGCATTCTGGAGCTGATAATTTCGAAATAGCCACTTTATTCGATACCAATAGAAAGTTTGCGCTGCTGGCAATGATCAAAATACCTCCTAATGGTGTCAAGTCTCTGACGGACAGTGGAGAGAAATATAACATATTTTACGTCGTGGCAGGTCTTGTGGAAGTCACTCTTAACAGCACAAAGTTTATTGTATCGGAAGGTTGCAGTTTTGAGGTTCCTATGAATCAAATGTACCAAATCGAAAATTTGGCAACTGTCGAAGCTAAATTATTCTTTGTCCAGACCAAGCATGTGGTATTGGATCCAAGTGAAGATTGGGACTAAATCCATCATTAATGAATTATATTACTATGTATATTAATAACGTGACTTATGACCATCATTTGTCACCTTCGGTCGTACCATCTTCATCCTTTTCTGCTAATTTCTGCATTCTTGCCAACTTCACCAATGGAGATAATGATGTGCATGGGTCTGCATTGAGAATGAACGGATCCTGGAGTAAAGAATCAGCATCACCTCTCTTATCAGCATCGACAGTCAAACAAGAAGCCAAGAATCTCTTCAAAGTATCACTCAAGGATTCAGGATCATTCAATTTAGGAGTACCAATTGTGGTGATCAAATAAAGGGCTCTCAAAGGAGTTTCATTCAAATAAGGAGGTTCACCGTCGATCATTTCAATAGCCATAATACCCAAAGACCAGATATCAACCTTTGGTCCATAATCCTTCTTAAGAACAACCTCTGGTGCCATCCAGTAAGGAGTTCCTACCATAGTGTTTCTCTTGTGGTTGTACTCTTTAATCTGGGCACAGAAACCGAAATCAGTAATCTTAATATCACCTTCCATAGATAAAAGGATATTATCCGACTTGATGTCTCTGTGAATGATTCCCTTCGAATGCAAGAACTGTAAACCTTCCAAGGTTTCTCTACAAACAGCACCAATTTGAGCTTCACTCATCACGTTATGAGTAACGATATCAGTCAAAGAACCACCTTCCATGTATTCCATGACTACCCATAAATCATTCTTCATCAAATAAGAGTCAATAAAATTGACAATGTTCTTGTGTTTACTACCCTTCATAACCAAAATCTCATTGATGATCAATTCCTTCTTTGGTTGTTCGTCTAAGTTCATTTGTTTGATAGCGACAGAATTGTTGGTTCCCACTTCGTAAGCAGTGTAGACACCACCAGAAGCACCTTGACCAACCTTGACTAAGCTACCATACAACAGTGTAGGATCTCCCTTGGCACAGATGGTGGTCAACTTTGCGTAGATCAACTTGTCCTTTTTCTTCTTTTCCTCTCTCTTCCGTGCAGCATTGATTGCAGCTTGCTTTGAGTCCCTGATAGGTTTTTGATCGCCCTTCTGTTGCTGTGGAACTGGAGGAACACTTTGTGGCAGTTGACTCTTCTCATTTGAAGACTTCCTCTGTCTATCTATCTTGGCACTTGATGGCATTGTTGCAACAGGAATGATATTACTGTTAGAAGAAGGTGGTGGTGGAGGAGGTCTAGATGGTCTCAATCCAGAGGATGTTAAGTTTGGTGGAGGAGATAACAAGTGGTGAGAGGTAGCCTGTGGAGACTTTGGAGAAGCTGGAGGATATTGCAGCATTATTGGAGAATGTCCTGGAGCTGACTTCATGGAAATCTTTCTCGAAAGAGAACTGAATAATGAAGGAGAATGTTGATGATGGGCCCCTTGTGGCGACGTAGGCAATTCTGCTACGCCAGGTGAGTTATTCAGTGAAGAGGAGCCAGATCCTGGTGGCTTTGGCGGTGGCCTTATAGGAATGAATGAATTACCGGCATCATCTGGATATCTATAAGCAGTTGGCTCCGGTTGTTGCTGTTGAGGTGTCATTCCACCATAAGGAGACGACTCGTTAGAACGTTCCGTTGGCAGAGAGCTTGCAGGAGTTGAAGAATGGTAAAATTCAGCAGGTTTCAATGCCGGTGTTCTATAAGCCAGTCTGTCGCTCTTAAGTTTATTCAAAGCATGCTCTTCTGAATCCTCATTGGCAAAGTCATCCTTGTAAAACTTCACCACATTCATAACCAGTTCTGGATGAGCTTCTTGCTCCAGCCTACTGATACCACTTTGTGATAATGCTTCTGCCCATTCTTCAGGTAAACCGGTAAACTTTCCGGTGGCTTTATCTACTCCCACATGACGCACAACCTTCAAATCGTAAGGAGTCGAAATCTTGAACGGACTGTATCCGGAAGAAGAAGACTTCCTTGTCTCAGAGCTACCTCCTTTCACAGACAGTATAAAGTTGCTGAAAGCACCCTTCACTTTGTTCCCACTATTGCGGTTAGCATTACTTGATTTCTTGCTCTTGTTGGAACGACGCATCAAAGAATACGGAGAAGATTTTGCGGAACTTGGAGAATCAATGCTTCTACTCATGGAGCTCAGTAATGTGGCTGGGGTATTGAATTGACCAGTATGCCCTTGTTGTAAATATGGTGTCACTGGTCCACCAACAGACGGCGGCTTGGATTCACTCAGCATATCAGTCTGGTCATGTATCACAATACTGCTATCGGAGTTGTAATCGGAGTTATTGGAACTCTCCTCCAAAAAGGTTTGGACGACATTGTTCAGTGGTTCATTAGCCGATGGAAAGGACTCTTTAGACGTGTTGTTATGGGACATGGTATTGTACTTTGTGACAGCAGGGTTTCCAAAAGAGGAAGTAGAACTATTGTCTTTGATATCTCTAACCAAAGCCAGCTCGCTACTTACAGCCTGAAGTGATCGTAATGATACGGATTCTGCCGTCAGTATAGTCGTGTTCCCCACATTAAGGAATTGAGATTCTCCACTAAGTCCTTGTGACGTTACTCTACTAGCAGGATTAGGAGACAACCTAGAATTACGGATGGAAGTGGCGTCCAAATATGGACCCTTCGAAGAGGAACTGATTCCAGATATGTCGCCATTGAAAACGGAAGACCGTTTCGAATTACCTCCCTCAATCGAAAGAGAATCCATCTTGATCGGATCAAGCGTTCTATTACTGGCCGTGTCCTCTCCCGTCTCTCCGTCCTCCATTTCCTCTTGCAAAGGTGACTTCCCTTCTTCAGACAATGGCCTCTCGGAAATCGTCACCGAAGGGTAAGAGCCAGCTTCTCCTTCTTCTTCTTGTTCTTCTTGCTCTGCCTCTTCATTGAAGGAGTCAAAGTTAGTTGTCGTCTCTGATTCAGTGAATTCGCTATCTGTCTCCTCAATAAGATCCGATGCACCCGTCTTCCCTCTCGGCTTCTCTCCTCCGACATCCGAGTATTTCAAATTATTAATTAATTCATTCTCCTTGTTCGTTAATGCACTCACGTGAATTGTGCCTCTGAACCGAGGTAAGAGCGCCTGAGGAGAAGTTGAACCATCGGCCTCCTTGGTCGAATTCACCAGATTAGTTTCGGGTATTGGTGTATCCTCAGACATGATTCCGTCTCTATTATACAAGCCTATTGAATCAATTGTAAATCAAACACCTCAATTTGTTGTGTCGTTATAAAGGAATGTGGAAATTGACGCGATTTACCTTGATCTGATTCACTCTCTTTGTATCCAAGTACTCGTGTTTCGTCTTTTTTTTTCTCGCTAATCTTCTACTTCTAATTAAGCCCAAAAAAAAAAAAACTGTTTGGCCTGTTACCCGGTCTTTAAGAAAAAGCAGGAAGTATGTAGGGTTTTTTGTCAAGCGGCTTTGAAAACTTGATTCACATGAGATTAATGCATTCTGCTCATGATGAATCTTGCTGGTCTCGATTCAAAGGATCTATGTAGCAATTGCCTCGCCAAATTTCAAATTCTTTTCTGAAACTTTCCTATTACTATAAATAGTAAGTCCATAGATTATATTTTTTATATATCCCCTTCTTCAGTGACTGTTCATCACTTTAATTCTCACACTCATTAAAACTAAACATCACATGAATAAAAAATTACCTGCCCCGCCTCATTCTCGTCAGTTTTTCCTTCGGGATCAAGGGTTAAATTCGAGATACCGCATTAAAAGAATCTGCCTTAAATGCTTCTCGTCTTTTGTGAAATGTTAGACCGCCTCTATTTTGTACTCATTTTCGTACTTTGCATCAAATCACAAAAAAAGCTGGAAAGGCTCACCAGGGCTTTTTTTCAAGCTTTTTTTTTTTTAACAAGTCTGAGACTATTTTTTTACTGCATTTTATTCAAGCAACAACGTGATGCTGCCACAGGTTCTATCAAGGCTACATTCACAACATGGTCATGCTTACATTGAGGACCAAAGTGATCAGAAGGGAATAGAAGTGGTCAATCTGAAACACCAGAAAGTCAAGCAGATAGTCAATGATCAGAGGAAAGATCCTAACAAACTCATCTTATCAGGATATTTAAATAAGAAGTCTCTGCGTTATCACAATTACAAGAAAAGATGGTTTGTTTTGAGAAATTGTCAACTTTCTTACTACAAAGATGAAGCCGAACACAAACCATTGGGTGTGATACAAGGCTCCAATCTTTTATCTGTCAATGCCGATGACAATGAGACGCATCATCACAAGCACAAATGTTATTTCAAAATTCATACGGACCTGAAGTCTCTTCAGTTATACACAGACGATGAAAAGACTCGTACGAAGTGGATCAAAGCGTTGAAGGAAGTGATTTACTTCAATTGCAATGACGTCACCTCAGAAGAGGAAGAAACTGATCTCGAGAAGGAAGAGCTGCTGCTTGAGCTGCCAGATGCCTTCAAACCATCGGCCTTACCTCACTTGGATAGACATTCATCAGTGGAACAATTCAGTGGTCTGGAGGACTTGAACTACACTTCTAATGCCTCTGACAGCAATCAACCATCGTCATCAAACCCACCTTCTTCCTCCCTTCCTCCTATAAAGGAGATCAAAATGGATCATCAAAGAGTTGAGAATGGAAGACAAATTCTCACCACGAAATTACTCAATAAAAAGCTTTCTGAAACCTCCTTGGCTGAAGGTGCAGAACCACTTTCATCTAAACAGCAGAAAATTGAACTTGATGAGATTTTGGATCCAAAATCGGATCAGGAAGTGATTATTGAGAAAGGTCAAATGTCCAGACTTTATAAGAGATACAATCAGTGGAAAAAGTTCTCTGTCATTCTTACGAGTAAGAGACTTATGTTCTACCGTCATTCTTCAACCAGTCCCGTTGCTTTTGATAGTGCCAACATTGAAAACTTTTTGAGCTCCCAAAGACCTCTGAAAACAATAAATGTCGAGGATATATTGGATATAGTCGAGTTGGGAGCTTTGTCAAAATCCAAGCCTTGGTGCTTGTTGATTATTACAAAGCAAAAGAGATTGAGGTTCAGTGTTGAAGATGAAGAAGAGTTGGTCAAGTGGTTGGTGGCGATCACAATGTTAACGAGCAGACGACAATAAATATATAGTAGTATTATACGATTTGTAAGTTTATTTATATAGACAGAGCTTATTATTCTATAACTTGATCAATCCCTTAGCTACCAATAACTCAGCAATCTTGGCAGAACATTCTTCAATGCTCAATTGGTCGGTTCTTAAGTGCAATTCAGGCAGATCTGGAGCTTCATATGGAGCAGAGATACCAGTGAAATTCTTGATGACACCTTCTCTGGCCTTCTTGTACAAACCCTTAGGATCTCTTTGTTCAGCGACATCTAATGGAACATCAACGTAAACTTCGAAGAATGGCAAGTTAGACTCCTCGTGGATCTTTCTGGCCTTTTCTCTGTCAACCTTGTAAGGGGAGATGAAGGATGTGATAGTAATGGCACAAGAGTCAGTGAAAAGCTTGGAGACCTCAGCAATACGACGAATGTTTTCGTTACGGTCCAGCTCAGTGAAACCGAGGTCTTTGTTCAAACCGAATCTGATGTTGTCACCATCAAGACGGTAGGCATTTACACCCTTTTGAAGTAAGTACTGTTCCAATGCACAAGCAATAGTACTCTTTCCGGAAGCACTCAATCCGGTCAACCAGACGGTGGCTCCGGCTTGCTTGACTAACTCTTGTCTCTCAGAGTGGGTGAGATTTGGGTGCCATGTAATATTAGTAGCCATTCTTGATATTTCTAGTTTATTTAAGTTACAGGTTAAGACTAAGTACGATCCAGTGAAAAAAAATTGAAGATGAGGAAAAAAAAAATAATGAAAATTCACGTGATATGGTAAAAGCGATGACCAGGGACATCGTTATTGCCCTCTATAATTGACTAAAGTGTCTCAAAGCGTACTTTCTCATGAATTCCTCGGCGTATTTTCTATCCTCATCCTCAAAAGCCTTCCCGTACATTTTGAAGAGATTTTTAACTCTGATTGAAGCCAGATCACCCTCTATGATCTTATTTTCTGTGGCGCCATCACTAATTATTTGGGCAAACTCTCTGTCAAAATTTAATAAAAAGCCTAAAGTTAAGGACTCCGTAAGAAGTCCAGCATCTGATGTTCCTATATCCTCTTGAACAGTTCTATCGAGTTTTTGAATGTGCTTATTGAATATTTCGAGTCCCTCTTCAGGTACCCCTTTAAATGCATAGGCAAGAACAAGTGCTTGCAAATTCCTTATTGGAAGGGCTCCAGTAATTTCAGAATTCAAAGAGCGGGCTCTATCAAGAAGGTTGACATCCTCATTTGACAAGCATGCATGGTAACAATAAACGAATGAAAGCTGTGCTTTCAACAATTCTCCTAACTGTGGATATTTCTCCAAGCAAATTTGATATAAGTTCTCCAGTTCTTGTAAGTTTTTCAGGTTCAATCCTACGATGCGGAGAAGCAGTATACTTTTCTGCATAGAGAGCTCCCCTCCTGAAAGATCGTTTTTCAAAGAAGAGTAAAGATCACTCCAGAGTTGCTTCAACTCAGAGTTTTCAGGAACTGTGAAGACATCTTCCAAACCAAATTGAGAAGCAAAGCTTTGATATTCTTTCATAGCTGCTTCGCCTTCCAGAGTAGGGTTCTGGACTTCGGAAGTAAGAGAAGCAAGTCTGCTCAGAATGACGAGGGAGGAGGAATCTTTGCTTAATATTTCCAGAAAGTTTTTATCCGTGGCAGAAAGTGCTCCCAGTAAGGCTGAAAAGCTTCTGTCGCTCAAGTCTCCTTTACTTAACTGCCGTACAATTCCTTCTGGACTGAGTCTGAGCAGCTGAAATAAGAAGTAACAATTTAACTTGTCAGTCGTTTCGATCAAAGCTTCTTCTAAAGCTGAATTAAGTTTGAGAGATTCAGTTGAAGCCCAACTCAAAACATACGCTATCTTAGCTAAAGCATTGATATCTGGCTCATAGCCTTCGTCAATCTCACAAATGTCACCTTGTAAAAGTTTTTGCACCATTACTTCAGCGAAAGCCAGTCTGAGACTAATGCTATCACTACCCTCCTCCAGAAGAATGATATTGCCGTGAATTTCTTCCATGAAAATTTCCCAAGAAGATGATACTCTACCAGGATGGTGCTTCAAAACCTCTAAAAGAGATCTAGGGTCATATTTTTGAACAGATGGAGTATCTGGCAATTCCATCAATGCGTTTCTTGCCACTGCGGCCAATGTATAGTCATGTTTTGCCAAAGTCTTGATCGTAAGATTATAAAAGCCAGACAACTGTTCGAGGGACAGAAAACCCAGTTCTGGAGTAGTTGAGCCAATATTCAATAAAGAACCACTAGAACTTGTCTTCATAAGGTCACTATTAATGAAGTCCGCCACCCTTTGAAGCTCAACCTTATCTGGAGATGCCCTTTTGATTTGACTCAATGTACCAAGAAGATCACTACTCAGCAAAACCTCAGTGGACGACAAGCGAACTGATCTTAACAAGCCAATTGTTATGGCCAGCTCTACCTTCTTGTAAAGCCATGGGCGACTCATAGCCCTTCTTAGAGAAAACATAGGAAATCTTCGTTGTGTTCGAGATCTCCGTCACAGTCAGCGATGAGATTTTTTTTTTTTTTTTTTTTTTTCAGAGAGTCAATTTTTTTTTTTTACCTTAAGGATGGGATAATAATATATTTATTTCCTGGATATGTGTAACGTTCTGAAGTATCTACTTCGGACAACCATTCTCGCCTAATGTACTTACCACATCTTACTGGTATCACGCCAACTACAATCAGCTTTCTGCTTGAAGTTCCTGCACAGAACTTCTACTGAGCCATTCATTTTGTAGAAACATAAAAAATTCTCGAGTCGAGGCCTTTCCACCTAAAATCAAGTAATTGAACGGGCCACAGCCATAACCAAAAAAGCACAAAATTTTTTACAAACTGAGAAAAGGGTCACAAGAACCAACAGAGCTCCCAAGAAACACTCAGCTAACAATCTCAGCGGATCATCGCACACAACCGATTTGGCCAAAAAAATTTATTTAATCAATTAGCAAGATTCTCTCGTGGCAGTAAAAGAATCTAAGATTCAAAATAACATACGAATAAATAATTCATGAATTTCCCCCACTTGCGTCAACATCTGAGAAATTAAGGTCCTGCTGATGACCGCTGGCCAATGCCCAACAATGCCTACACTCTCAGTCTATTCATTAAGCACAAAAAACGTGTAACCAGTAAAGAACTTCAAACGGACCCAGCTGCTTTCACCTGGCTCTGACAGGAGACGTGAGCGACTGACAAAACAAAAAAAAAATTTTTTTTTACCAAAGTCAAATTAATCTTGAAAATAACAACGTATATAAGAGGACATCAGCTGATATTGGCTTATATAGACTAGTCCATTAAGCGCACAATAGGCTGACAAAACACTAAGACGATCCATGTGTGAAAAGAGCCTCCTTACAAAGTAACTTTAGCCGTTCATTAATTACCTTTCAGGCTGCCTTATCCGAGACAATTTCCACAAAATATGAAAAAAACAAAATTAATTTTTCTTTCTTGTTCTCCTGATTAATTAGGTAGATAAATAAAATAATATACGTACTCTTCCAGGGTTCAATTAATTCACTTAATCAATCAAGTAAGGCAAAGCATTGATTGGCACTTTGAAATCATATCTCTTTCTGAAAGGTAATTTCGAGACTCATCGTTCGGTCTACTCTGTATCCAGGTTAGTGCACTAGATATGAATGTTATTCAATCGAAAAGCCATATATATAACCCATAGGATTTCAAACTAATCTTAGTATGCTGTAATATTTATGATTTATTATTACTTATGTTCATTCAAGGCCCAAACCGCTGCCGGATGAGTAGTCGCTGGATAAGCAAATCCAGTACTCTCAAAAAACTATTTGAGTGAACTTTTGAGTTTATTGGGTGAATACGGCAATAGTTATGCCGACTAATTAAGTATTCAATTCAGCTTAGTTCTTATTTATCTGTTAATTATGAGGAAAAAAAAGAAAAAAAAAAGATCATACAAAAAAAAATACTTCTACAATGTAGTAAATTTTCATTTATTATAATAACAACATTTATATTTACTAAAAAAAATCCCGAAATGCAGATTACCAGTGATAAATTTACAAAGGATACCTATATTTGGACGAATAAACGTCATCTGAAAGTCAAAATTAGTGACATTGCTCCAACTAATTCGCTGGGTACTGCATCCGAATCTTATGGTGCTTGAAGTATAAATAGAGCTTGTATAGAGTTTTTTATATTTTATTATAAAAATTATTTGCCATCTTTTACCTTTGGTTAGCCTCTGATAGGTACTTTTAAAAATATTGTATATTTTTTTAAAAAAAAAAAATCTTTCTAGTTTTTTGATGGCCAGAATTGACCTTTGAAACTCATTTGTAGCATGTTTTGGCAATTGGTTTTTGTCGCGTTGTTCGAACTCACCTGTAGTAGGTTTGTTATCGGTAGACTGTTTACTTCTTCCACTGGGTGATGCCTAGGTGCTTGTGTTGCTGGTATAATTGTCATCTTGTAGTTCTCAAAGTTAAAGTTGTTTTTATGTTTCAAAAAAATTAACTGGACTGACGACTCATGACGTACGCAAAGTAAAATCAATCACTGAACATTTTGCAAAAGGAGTTGCAATTTGACATGATTACATGTTGTCCCAATGTTGGCATTGCCTTTCGTTCTCCGCTAGTGTGGATTGTCTTAATCATCTATCGCACTGGCCGAGTTGTGCAGGTTTTCGTTGAATCACGAAAGGATTGCAGGTATGGGTGTTTAAAGTATTTTTTTAGTCTGCAGCCGTTTTGTAGTCAGTAGTAGCCTGCAGATTGTTCTTACACAATGTCAATAACTTTTTGCCTAATGTATTGCTCCACCATTGTGACAGGCAACTAATATTATGAGTACAGCATAAGTATTGTATTTGGCCTCTACAGTAGTCGAAAAAATCGAATTGTCAGTGTACTTCTTCGCTATAAACAGTATTTGTTCTACTCCATCAGCTTTTCCATTGTTCAGATATGGTGTTTTTATAAATGGCTCTTTCATAGTTTATTTACAGCTGCTTCTGTATCGTGCCTAAACGTTCAAAGACTTCATTTGGCATTCTATATGGTTTTTATACTGGAATTATTTCAAATAGAGTTATCAAAGTCAGGCTTTATTTTCCTTGGATGGTTGGGAGGAATCAAGGATCCAATGAACGGGAGGGATTGATGAATCGACCCTGGATGGTGAGATACACCGGTTTCTCTCTTTGACTCAATGAGTCGATGACGTTTAAAAAGATACTTCGTCTGACCTCATTATATCTATTGATTTTATGTAGTGATTAATTGCCAGTCGCATATTGCGGTTTGATTGATTTTATATATATAAGTCATTTCAGCACGTTTATGTAGCCCCAGGCAAGTCATCGTCGTGCCATGTGAAGATTTTAACTCGTCCTAATAGTACAGTTTGAATTTCACGACTATTGATCTTCATAACAGCAGGGTCCTCTTCTCACTTTAGCCAGTGCCAACTTAGATAGCGGCCTTTCTGTAGTTCTTCTTACCCAAGTCCCATGGAATATACTTATACTTCACCATATGTTGAATCTGTCTTTTCATAGTCAAGGTAAAGAGAATGATGAAATACATCAAAAGAATTGGCCAGAAGACCGGGATATCCAAAATTGGAATAAAGGAGCCTACCAATGCCAATGCAGTGGCAATCATCGCTTTGTACCAGAACTTGAACTCCGGCAATCTTCTGATGAATGGTCTGAATTCTTCCTCCAGCATGGTAGAGGTACCTTCTTCCAAAGACTCGTTGTTCATTTCTTGTTCTAAGGAAGGATCGAACTTTGGTGACAAAAATGCTAAGAACAAGTTCAACAAGTAGATAGCATGAGTGTAGCAGATGATATACCATCCTTCAACCAAGAAAATTCTCAACATGAAGAGGAAACATAAGACATAAAACGCGGCCCATCTTTGAATAGTGTAAGGCGTCACTTTATCCAAGTACAATTGATATGAATTCACAACGCGATTCTTGAAGTGAAGGAAGTCATTGACATACTTGTTTTCGCTCAAAGTTGAGCTATCATCATATTCATCCATCTTAAAGTGTGATATTAAACAGAATTGGACACAGACGTCGTGTTTTCTTCGAGATCAGTTGTGTGTAAAGGTGAAAAAGCCTCTTAAAAAGATTTTTTTTTCGTGCGTTGGAGGAAAGAATCCATTTGACTTCCTAAAGCGGTATCATTGACTTTAAACGTTTCCTTATATTTACAAGTACAAAAGCTACTTCACATTACAACCTTTTTCCCAAAATCTCTGTAGCAAGCATTACACCTTTTCTAATGTGTCTCTTTTCATGATCGAAGTCTTCCAAAGACAATTCAGTGGAATGGAGCTTCAAGTTTTCGATCTCATCCTTCATCGAATTTTTCAACTTCTCATCGCGCGTAATTATTATTGCATTGGATTCCAAGTCCAATGAGTATGCTCTTCTTGTGTAATTTGACGATCCAACGACAGAAATAGAAGGCTCTTGTTCCTTTGGACTGTTAATCCAGATACCTTTGGCATGGTATGACCAGCCAGTCGGTGTGTTGACGACTCCATTTTGCCATTCACAGACATGAATTTGATCTTGCTTGTCCTTCGAGTAGACTTTTGATAAAAACTTCTTGGCCAAGTAAAGGTAAGCCTCGGGGAGATACTGGGAAATGCCTTTGGATAAGTAAAATGAGTTTGACTGTGGTGACAGTGTGATTATTTCACCGCTAGAACGGGAATCTAAAAGTTTTCTTTGAATATCTGGGTGCATATTGAAATACCCCAGAGTGAAAGTCCATCTCATCTCAGGTGAATCCAACGAAGAGAGCAACCTTAAAATGGCAGGTTTTTCGGTGGAAGAGTCTGGTTTCATCAATGGGGTGAATTGAGAGACCGCGTATACTATGCTAAGCTTTTCTGTGGTACAGTCTGATTCTGTAGTAGTGGCGACAGGAGGTTGAGGTTTTAACAAAGGTTTGAGTAAGTAGGTTGCGTCCGTGATGAATCTCTCTAAGTTCAACTTTGGTTCACAGGACTTGTTGGATGTTGGCCATATCAACTTATAACCACCTTTGCCCTTTGCAGGATTTGATACCAACTTGTAACTCAATGAAGAAATGGACTGGTGTATTTTGAAGTAGTAATCTGTTAACGGCTTGTGTTTGAAAATGTAGTATCTATCTTGTCTATTAGTGAAGTAGTCTTCAGACAAATTAGCTCCACTCAAGATCACTTCATCATCGAATCCATAAAGCTTCATATGTTGTAAACCCCATCCTTCGTTGAGCCTTTTTGGTATTAAAGCTTTTTCAATTCCTCTTAAATGCGGAGTGTGATAAAGTCTCACATTTACTCTCTTGTCACCAAACTCGTCAACTAACTTTGCTAACAATGAAGCAGAAGACCACTTGGGAGTTTCTCTGGTAGACCTTAAAGCGTCAGCAAGGATCTCAAGCTTCAAGTCTTTGTTTTTGGATAAAGCACTCAGAAGACAGTCTATCAAATCGTCTTGGGTTTTGCCAACATACAAGGTGCTCAAGAAGATCCTTGACTTGGCACTAGTTATCTTCTCTTTCAAAGTGCTGTAAAAATGAACAGGATGGGTTAAGATCTCGATTTCGTCCTTAGCCAACTCGAACCGAGGAGCAATTTGATCCATCTGAGTGATGATCGACCTTAAACGTGGGTTGAAGTTTTCAAGGTTCAACAGGGGTTCATTCATATGGGAATGAGACCTCGACATACTTCCCGCTTGTCGGATACTTCCCCTTGTAATATTGAAAAGGTTGTATACTGTTTGTATCATTAGAGAGGGAAGTGGACCTTAATGCTCTCGAGCTTCTCCAGGATTTCATATTTTTTTCTCGGGTGAAAAAAAAAAATCTCTTCGGTGCTGAAGTTAAATTGTGAAGTAACCCCCTTTGGTAGCTAGGCTGAGATAGAATACAATTCTACTGATTTCAGCACAAGAAACTTCAGATTCCTGTTTAGTTCAGCTCAATCTTTCTTTTGAAGAGGTTTGAAGACTCTGCAGTACTTATTCTAGAGGACTTACATTTAAAATATGCGATATATAAAGTAAAAAGTAACTAAATCTAATAACATAAATCAGTAACTGATAAATTAAGCCATTTATAAACTACATCCAATTTTCATTTCAGCAAGTCAAAGAACTATGATCACCTTATATGAACGAAAGTCTTCCACCTAGTTATGGATTAAGGTTGACAACAAGCGATTATCATAACAACTACTTGATGTGAGAAGCTCCATAATAATTAAGTATCTGAAAACCAAAGCAGGTTATGGTTTTGTGGTCTAGTTGGTTATGGCATCTGCTTAACACGCAGAACGTCCCCAGTTCGATCCTGGGCAAAATCATTCCGTCTTTTTTTTTTTTTCCTCTTCTGTTCTAGTTGAGAAGGGAATTTTTTTTTTTGCAGGCTAAACCTAGATTGAAGGAAGCTCGTAGTGGAAGACAGAACTATTGTTTTAAGAGTCATGAAGGTTATTGAAGATGATAGCAGTAAGACATGGAAGCTCGACATTCCAGAAAATGAGGAGGTGAAGCTTTTTTTAACTATGGAGAAGCTTCAATCAACTCAATTTATCGATTATGTGAAGTCTCCTAAAGCTGGAGCAGTGATCTACTTTGGAGGAACAACAAGAGACTCTTTTGAGACAAAAGAAGTGATAGAATTATCATATGAGGCACACCACAAACTTCTGCTCACGAGTTTGTATAAAATTGTTCAGTCAATGAAGACTGAGTTCAACCAAGAGAGCGAGGACAAATTAATTCATAAGGTTATGATAGGGCATCGGTTGGGAGTTGTACCAGTAATGGAGGATAGTATAATGATTGCCATAAGTCTGACACATAGACAGGAAGGTTGGGATCTGGCCAAGTATTTACTTGAGGAGATCAAGTCAAAGGTCGAGATTTGGAAGAATGAAATCTACAAAGATGGGTCTTCTTCTTGGAAGGAGAATGAAAATTCTACAGTGATATGATGTATTTGTATATACAGGAGGTGAATTAAGCGAAGACTGGTCTTTCGACGAGTTCGATCTTTCTCTTTTCGTAGTTGTAAGTTCTGATGGTCTCCTTCTTTCCAGAGTCCAAAGGTTTATAGAATCTTTTCAGTAAGAAGTTTTCGGTGGAAAGATCGAAGACTTGGGATTTGAAGATCAAGTCGTGGATTTCTTGTCTCACCAGTTTATCCAGGATGACTGGCTCTGGGGTGTAATACTTTTCTTGTAATGTCTTTTTGATGTCTTCTTGCTTGGCAATTCTGTCTTCTTGAGAAATGAATTCACGCAATTGGAAGTGAGCATCGAAGGAAATCTTGGAGTCCAAGAGCAGAGAAATTTGGTTGTAGAGATCCAATTTCAGGGAGAACTCTTCTTCGGAGATTTCGCTTCTCTTCTGTTGCAATTTCAAGTCGTACTTGTAATTGTATGAAGCGTAAGCTTGAGCTTCTTCGATGGTCTTTCCACCTCTTAAGAAACCGTCGATTTTGACCAATCTTTCCAGGGCCACGTCCAAGTCCAATGGGTCAGAGACAAATGATGGGATCTCTTTCTTGAATTGGTCCAATTTCTGGAGTCTCTTCAGTTCACGCTCTTGTTGCTTGGATACGATCTCTGGGAACAGCTTGTGTTCCTTTCTGGACATTCTAGCCTCTTCTTTACCGGCTTGATTTGGGTCTTCCAACAAGACACCACCGAATCTTCTAACCGTTGGTTCGAAATGAGGAGAAGGTAATCTCAATTCTCTCTTAAGGGCGACACCAATGAACTTACGCTTTGGATGGAATGGATCCAAGTAATAACGTACCCATCCTGGCTCTTTGGCATATATAGTATGATCTCTTCCGATTCCAACATTCTCTCCTGGATAAAATTTGGTACCACGTTGTCTCATGAGGATTTGACCTGGAGTGACAAAGACTCCTTCTCCCTTCTTAGGTCCCAATCTTCTACCCTTGGAATCCTTCATATGTGTCTTGGAACCAGCAGCTCTCTTGGTGGCAGTACGCACTTGTATGCTGTTAATTAGTGTGAATGACGTCAGCATGACAGACAGATACACGGATCCGATTCTGTCCTTGGAGGACCGTATTATTGATCCACTGAACAAACTCATCTTGTTTCTGATATTACTGTGAAGGTCTCTCTGATACGAAAATTTTTTTGTCGATTTCGAGAGAAAGTGAAGGAAAAAAAATAGATTTTTTTACACGACGTCTAATTTAGTCGTACTTGAGATTGGAGGAGAAGCCATTAAAAAAAAGTGAGAGGGACAGAGTCTCAGGATAAGCGTACTAGTAAATTCATACATTGCTGATAGGAGATTATGGAGACACAGTGGGAAACGGTGGTGACACACTTACAAGAGATATGCAATTCCAATGAGGAGAGTTCGATGGATCCGATAAGTGGGGGAGTTAAGAGTTTGGACTCGGTGGATACCGAGGAGAGTTTGAAGGAGTTGAGAGAGACAGTTATGAATCACCATGACCAATTGGTGAAGAACCAGAAATTGACTGAAATATTGATTGAGAACACCAATTTGATATTCAGACAAGTTTCCCAGAGCGAGAAGGGCCCATCCAAGACTTCTGGAGAACAGAAGAAGGGCAAGAGTTACTATCAAAGCATTTACAACAGGTCGGGGCCGATAGTGCCCGGATCGGAGGTGCTGTTCAAGTTGCGTCAACGTGGCCAGGAATTCGAATGGATTCAATGTGAAGTGACGCGGATCATAACGGAGATAAAGTGAGTATACAAGATAAAGGGAGGGAATAATAGGAACGTACTAACAATTGACTACAGATTTGAGGTCAGAGACCCTGAACCAGATGAAAACAACAATCCTGGTCTGACGTTTAAGGCTACATGGAAGGACATTATTTTATTACCACCAGAGGACGATGTACCAACATTAGTCAATTACCCCTATGGATCAAAGGTGTTACTGAGGTACCCTGAGACCACTACATTTTACCCTGCCGAGGTAATAGGGACCAAGAGAGATGGTAGATGTAGATTAAGATTTGAGGGAGAGGAGGAAGAGGGAAAGGAAACCGAGGTGGAAAGACGTCTCGTCGTACCTTATCCTAAATAGAGTGTATACTATACCAATTACTCCTTTAAGAAGTCATAGCTTTCTAAGAAAAAAATTTTCAATATATGAATTTTTTTCCCGCCTTTTTTGTTGGAAGATATATCTTAAGGATCAATCAGGTTTTTTAGTTTTGGACTTAGATAGGTTGAGCAGCAATGGTTGTTGAAGATATGGAAATAGATGACTTCAGCAGGGACAGATCCCCTGACAGAAGAGAGAGATCCAGATCTCCAGAGAGAAGAAGAGAGAGATCTCCAAGAGGGGAAGGAAGATTTGGCAGGGGTGGAGGTAGACCAAGAGGAGGTTACAGTTTCGATGCTTACAGAGACCGTGATTCTCGTAGCAGAAGAGGAGGAGACGATTTCAGAGCCAAGACCGACAGAAACTTCGAGAACAGCATTTTCGTGGGCAACTTGCCTTACAATTGTAAATGGTTTGATTTGAAGGATCATTTCAAGCAAGTTGGTGAGGTTTTGAGAGCCGACATTGTTACCGGGGATGGTAGATCCAGAGGTATGGGAACTGTGGAATTCAAAGATAAGGAGAGTGTACAAAGGCTGATTCAACAATTCGACCACACTGATTTCTTACAACGTGAGATTTTCGTCAGACAAGATCAACCACCTCCAGGAGGTGAGAGACGTGGTGGCAACGACGACAGAAGAAGAGAGAGAGGAAGATTCAACGATTTCGGAGACAGAAGAGACAGAGACAGAGGTTTCGAAAGACGTCCACCTCAAACTCAAAGATCTATCGAGGGTTTCGAGGTCTTTGTAGGAAACTTACCATTCAGAGCTTCGTGGCAAGATTTGAAGGATTTGTTCAAGACTGTTGGTGACGTTGTTCGTGCCGACGTCAGAATGGACCGTGGTAGATCCAAGGGATTCGGTACTGTTATCTTTGCCAAGAAGGAGGATCTGGACGAACTGATTGCCAAGTACAATGGTTACGAGATGGATGGTAGAAATATCGATGTCAGAGAGGGAAGATTCCAAAGACAAGCCGAGGGATCTGGAGCTCCACCTGCTCCTGTTAAGAAGAACAGTCCATTCACCGAGGGTGTCACTGGTAACGGTGCTCCAGGAGATGTCATCTATGCTGACAACTTGCCATTCCTGACTACCAACGAAGATTTGTTCGATCTCTTCGAGACCATTGGAAAGGTCGAGAAGCTGGAAGTTAAATTCAATGCCGACGGAAGAAGTTCTGGAAGTGCCGTTGTTAAGTTCACTACTCCAGAAGACGCTACTCTGGCCATTGAGAAATTGGATAACTACGAATACGGTAACAGACCATTGAAGTTGTCTTATGCCACTTACCCATCTGCCGGGGCTGACGAACCAATGGTAGAGGAACTGCAAGAGGCTGCTCCTGCTATTCCAGAACCTGTTGCTGAACTGCCAGCTGCCGAGCCAGCTGTCGCTGCTGAGGAGGTCATGGAAACTGATCTGTGATAATTTTTGTGTATCATTAAAATGAAAAAATAATAACTGATTTTTTGACAATGTCGGTGATTGTAATTGTAAGTATTATGGCAAAAAAGCAGTCGCCTAAATGTAAGAGAAAAAAAAAAGAGAGAAGGATAGATCTGATCTGAGATTTTACTTAGTAGAGAGGAAAAAAAAAAGGTTTTTGGCACGATTTAAGCGAGGAGTTTTACGGTGCTCATCCCCTTTATTTTTGACTATAATTAGTAAGTGGCGAGTAAGGATGTATATACCACAGGTGGTGTATAGTGGGGTACCATTGATACTGATGATAGTGGCGTATATGACGGTACGACAGGGGATCGTTGGGGAAGATGTCGGGGAGTTGGAGTTGGGCAATCACCGAGCAAATGCCACCTTTCTTACACTTTGCCGAAATGAGGAACTTTATCTGATGATGGAGACGATCCAGAATTTCGAGGATAGGTTCAATGAGAGGTATCATTATGACTGGGTGTTTTTGAATGACGTGGATTTTACCGAGGAATTTAAGACACTGATCTCGAATATCGTTTCAGGAGAGCTGAAATTTGGGAAAGTACCGGTGGAACATTGGGCAGTGCCGGAAGATGTAGATACCGAGAGAATGGGGAGAGAGATGCAGATTTTGCTGCAAGAGAAGGAATTCGATCCTGTGATAGGACTTGACATTCCATATGCGAACAGTACTAGTTATCGACAGATGTGCCGATGGCAGTCGGGGTTTTTTTACAAGCATCCATTGTTGGAAAATTACAAGTATTATTGGAGGGTGGAACCACATGTCAAGTTGTATTGTGACATGAATTATGATATATTCAAGGAGATGGAGGAGAAGAATTATAGGTATGGATTTACCATCTCTATTTTCGAGTTTCGGAAGACCATCCCGTCGCTATTTAAGACGGTCAAAGAGTTTCTTACTACGAATGGGCTTGGTGGTTTATTGAGGTCGAGAGAAAATTATTCGGGGTTTATTTATGATGAGGAGGGGGATGATTATACATTGTGTCACTTCTGGACTAACTTTGAGATAGCCGATTTGGATTTCTTCCGGTCGGAGACATACCAAAGGTACTTTGATTTTTTGGATCAAAGTAAGGGGTTTTTTTATGAAAGATGGGGAGATCTGCCAATTCACTCGATTCTGGCAGCTTTGTTCTTGAAAAAGTCAGAGGTGCATTGGTTTGACGATATTGGATATTATCATCCTCCATATGTGCAATGCCCACAAGGAGAGAAACACTCACAAAATAGATGTTCCTGTGACCCAAAGAGGGACTTCACTCAGAATTTATATAGCTGTGCTAGATTCTTTATAGACGTGATGAATGAATAGATGGAAGGGAGACGGAAGGAAGGCGGATAGAATTTATCTGGGGAATCCTTTGAGGGATATAATTTATCCCTCCAATGTCAAAACATTGACTAGACAGGTTCAGTGAAAAATTCGTAAATTGCATCAATTTATTATGAGGGACCAAAAGAAGGAAAAAAAGAGTGGAAAATTCAGTTAAAGACAGAGTTGTACTTGCAAGATGAAGATGGTTAGCGTGGCGAAATTGAAGAGGGTGTATGGGAAGAATTTGGTGATATTTTGCATTTTGAGTATACTGGCGATGGCCTGTTTCCACAATGTTCACTCGTCGCGGAATATGACTGGACGTCTGCGAGCATTACAGAGGAAGCAGGAGATCAATAGTAACATCAGTAATCGTAAGAAGTCGGTGACGTTTGCTGAGATGCATTACAATCAGTTATCGCAGCTCAGATTACATGCTCATGGGGATGAGGATGATGACGATCTTGGGTTCCGGGCGGCTGCCAATCCTGGTGCTTTGAAATTGAGTGAGAATCAGGAGAAACTTAAGTTGATCAATCAGAATCCGGAGAACGATAAGACGGGGTCCAGAATTAAGAAAGCGCAGGATTTCTATACTACTGTGTTTGATATTTTGAACAATGGTAAGCCAAAGGTCGAGCCGTTGACTCGGTACAAGAATGAGGAGAGAATTTATCATGCTGGGTACGAGGGAATATCCACGGGACCCGTGTTCACCGAGGATTACTTATACAAGTTTTTGGATTTGACGCCTGAGGAGTTGGAGTCGATGACCGATTCGCATAAATATGTCGTTGAAAACTTACCAGACAAGTACCCTGAGGGATTATACAGGGGCAATGGTATTGTCTATGTTGGAGGAGGTAAATTCAATTGGTTGCTGTTATTATCGATCAAGAGTTTACGTTCCGTTGGGTCGGAATTACCCGTTGAAGTGTTGATTCCAACCATTGAAGAGTACGAGGTTGATCTTTGTGGTCGTGTATTCCCTCTGTTGAACCTGCGATGCATGTTATTACTGAAAGAGTTGGGTAATAAGATCAGTACGAAGAACAATTTCTATGGCTATCAGTATAAATCGTTACTGTTGATCACGTCCAGTTTCGAGAATCTGTTGTTGTTGGATAGTGATAACTTTCCAGTACATTCTCCAGATCATTTGTTTGACTCTGAACCTTTCAAATCGAAGGGGTTGATTGTATGGCCAGATTTCTGGAAGAGAGCTACTTCTCCTTATTATTATAAGATAGCAGGACAAGAGATATCGGAGGAGAGAGTTCGGTTTGGATACAACAATTATGGAACATACGAGCCGAATAATGTTAATACCGAGGATATACCATTACACGATAGAGAGGGGCTGATTCCTGATCCGACTTCTGAATCGGGACAATTGATGATCTCGAAGAAGACTCATAGTAAGCTGTTATTCTTGTCTTTGTACTACAATTTGTACGGGCCAGATTATTATTATCCTTTATTTTCGCAAGGGTCCGATGGTGAGGGAGATAAAGAGACTTTCTTGGCCAGTTCGGTGATATTGAACAACGATTATTACCAGGTGAACAAGTTTTTGAATGCCTTTGGGTACTTTGACTTGGATGGTAATTTTGTCGGTACTGGAATGGGACAGTATGATCCCGTTGAGGATTTCCTGATCTTGAACAGGAACTTGAAGATCGTAGAGGATAGTAGTCTTCCAGAGGTGGAGAGGGCCAAGATTCTCTTTGTGCATCTGAACTTCCCTAAATTGAATCCGTGGGATTTGAAAATGACCAAGAAGATCGTCGATAAGGACGGGAATAGAGTCAGATTGTACGGAACCGGGATGCTGAAGAGGGTTGGGTACGACTTCGAGTTACTCCAATGGCAAAACATGCTGTTCTTGTTATGTGAATTGAAGTTGGATTTGGACACTTTCAGTGATGTCAAGAGAGACGATTTGTGCGAGGAGATCGAGTTACAATTGAACTACTTGGAAAGCAGTTTGGGCACTTTGGAAACCGATTCCATCTTATAAAAATAAAGTAAATTAAATTGATTAAGAAGCATAATTATAATATTGTTGTTGTAATTGAGGAGTGATGGTTTCTTGTTTCACTGAGTAGGCTCTTTTCTTCCCGTTGGATTTTTCTTTCTTGAGAGAGCTCTTGTTTTTCATCAACAGGTCCAAATAACCTTCGTTGATACCAAAAGATTCTGGGTTGGACCAGAAGAGATACCGTACGATGTTTTGTAATTCTCTATCGGTGAAGTTTTTGCCCGTCACTTTGTGTAATTCTTTAGAGATGTATCTCCATTTTTCCACTTCACCTTCATCGATGATACTATGTAACAGCATTATATCATCTGCGTCACACTCGGAAGTTCCTCCACCTTGTTGACCGATCAAAACTTGGTATCTGTTTCTCAGCAGAAGGAAGGACCCGACTCCCGTTATGTCCGCAATCAGCACCCACGATTTACCAGCCTTCTTCAATTGGACAATCAATTCGTCTTGTTCTCTCGTGTATTTGGAACGACGACGCAGTCTCTTGGGAGGCGTCTGTACTAAGGATTCAGGTCTGATCTGAGCCATAGATAAGGGCGGATGTGGCAACACTTGCGCGAGCTTCTCAATAAGAGGATCAGCTCTTGGTAACAGCGGTTGAACCAGTTGCAGCAGCAGCAGTTGTTGTGGCAGCAGCACACTCTGCTGTTGATGGTCTTGAGGAGGAGCATAATATTGAGGAAGGTAAGATTGCAGTTGCAGTTGTTGGGTGGTAGGAAGTTGTTGATATTGGGGTTGAGGCAGAGATTGTTGTTGTTGCTGCTGCTGTTGTTGTTGTTGGTAGTAGTCATAGGACTCCGTGTTTGGTTGATAACCCATTCTGTATTGTTGTTGATTGAATTCCATTTGAGGTTGTCTGGATTGTTGTGACTGTTGCTGTTGTTGTTGTTGAGGGTAGTTCATTCTGTGACCCTGTTTTTTAAGAAGGTACTAAGCCCAATGTAATAAAGAGATAACCTTTGAGAAGTTGAGAAGGTAATATAAATTTTTCTCAGATTTGGGGAAAATGTCAAAGATTTATTTTGTGAAAACGTTGGAACGATTAGAAATCACTGATATCTGACTTTCGTGTGTAAGCTGTATGGTTTTATTAGATGTTTAACTAAAGACTTTTAAAATCAAAGGGCAAAAAAAAAGAAAGAAAAAATCAGCTGATAAAATGCGTGTGGGAAAGCTTTTCTTTCCTAAAAGGGCAATATTTGCCAGAGAGCCGCAGTTCTTTCGAGACGCCCAGAAGCAAGAATAGAGATCCCCGCAGAAGTTGACTACAACTTTGATAAATCACATCTAGGCGGAATCAACCGAGTTAGATCCTTTCTTTTTTCTATTACATGTAAAATGTTGATAAGAAAAAAAAAAAAAGAACATGGACTAAGCGGGGTTCGAACCCGCGACCTTTCCCACCTGAAGGGAACGTGATTCCACTACACCATAAGCCCAAGTTTCCGAAATAATTAGGGAAAAAATTGTCAAAGTCATGAAGTGTAAAAGTTAGTGGGAGGTGGTATGAAGGCAGGTGGGTGGTTTGGGATGGATTTGAGGGATGGGGGTGTTAATTGGGAGTGAATTGAAGTGTTTAGGATTGTTTTAAGGTGGGGGATTATTATGTTGGATTATTAGAGAGGGATGTAGATGATGAGTAGGTGTAAGTGTCGCTATTCAAATCAGCCCCAATATCGTACTATCAAAAGCTTAGAGAGGCTGTGCAGATTCAACGGTATCAATTAAGGTTAGTCTTCCCTGCATTGCCGATAAAGTGACGTCAAAAAAGTTAAAAAAAGTTAAGCGAAAATAAGTTTCAGCCTTATAGAGATAGAGAGAGAGATGGAGTTGGCATTGTTATTGTTTGTGGTGATTGGTCAATGTTATGCGTTATACAATTACAGTGACGAGACGATTAGAGGAGTGGCATTGGGAGGATGGTTGGTGTTGGAGCCGTATATCACACCTTCACTCTTTGAGAAGGCTGGGAATCTCAGTGGAGAGACACCTGTTGATGAGTACCATTTGAGTGGTGTTCTTCAGGATTATAATAGGACAGATTTGTTGGAAGACCATTGGGAGACATTTATAGACGAGTCAGATTTCGAGGAGATCCTGTCACTCGGCTTGAATATGGTTAGAATTCCGGTCGGATACTGGGCTTTCGGGTTATTGGATAACGATACATATATTCAAGGCCAAGCCGAGTACTTGGACCAGGCAGTCCAATGGGCCGAGGATAACGATCTCAAGGTATGGATAGACCTTCATGGAGTCCCGGGATCCCAAAACGGGTTCGATAACTCCGGATTGAGAGACTTGATCAATTGGCAGAAGAAGGACGAATATCAGACTCTTACATACAAGGCATTGAATAAGATCTACGACAGGTATCTGAATAATACCGAGACGGTGATCGGAATCGAAATCGTCAATGAACCTTTGCTGGCAAAGTTGAGTATGTATCAGTTGAAGAGTTATGTCTCGAGAGCGAATCAGGACTTGGCTGGAAGAAATAACATGATTTTGCACGACGGGTTTGAAAGTGTTGGTTATTGGAACAATTTCATAACGAGGACCAACCATACTTTGAAGAACACAATTTTAGATCATCATCATTACGAGGTCTTCACAAGCTCGCAATTGAATGCCTCTATCTATGAGCACGTTACGAATATAGTTAGCTTTGCCAAATCGATAGAGGAGAACGAGCTCTCCGAATCTTTCAATGCCGTTGTTGGGGAATGGTCACTGCTGTTGACTGATTGTGTATATTGGCTCAATGGAGTTGATCGTGGAGCTCGATATGATGCTACATATGAGAACGATTACCAGGTTGGGTCGTGTCTGGATCTGCACAATTACGAAGCGTGGTCAGATACTTTTAGAAATGATACAAGATTATTTATAGAGCTGCAATTGGCCAGTTATGAGAACTATACCAATGGGTGGATCTTCTGGACTTGGAAGACCGAAACGGCCATTGATTGGGATATGCAAAGGTTGGTGGAATACGACTTGTTTCCTCAGCCATTGACGAATTACACAATAGATTTAGAAGAGTATTTGGAGGACGGTGACGAAGATGACGAAGCAGTTGAGTACAGCAGTTCAGCCAATGATGGACAGATTCTCTCCACTGGTAGTCTTAGCATGATTATTAGCACATTATTACTGGTATTCCTCTTATAAACTCCCTATATATTAAAATTCAATCAAAACAGTACATCTTAACTTCACCGTTTTCTAAACCATATGCAAATCTCGAATCTCCTATGCAGCAACACGAGACACTTTCTGCGTTATTAGCAAAAGTGTGAATACACTTCCCGTTTTGCAAGTCCCAAATCTTGACCAATCTGTCATGAGCTCCACTGATGATTCTGAAGGTATCGGCCAGAATACTCCAAACTCCCTCGATGTGTCCGAATTGTGTTCTGATACAACGGCCGGTAGCGACATCCCATAACTTGATGGTGTTGTCTAAAGAAGAGGTCAAAAGATGCGTAGGATAATTGGCATTCTCCGGCAAAGGAGCCAAAGGTTCTTCTTCATCTTCTTCTTCCTCTTCTTCACTTGCATCTCTTGACGTCGTTGGAGCACCAGTCAGATCTTCATTATCACTTTCTGAATCTTCTGAGACTTCCATTTTGATCGTCAAGGGGATCACTGTTTGAACTTGGCCAATATGACCATTCTTTGCCCGACTACCACCAAAGACACGAAGACATTCATTTGAGCCCAAATCCCACATTCTGATCGTGGTGTCGTCACTCAGAGAGAAGACTGTGTTGGATTTTTCGTGGATTTTCACGCAATTGACCCAATCAGAATGACCTCTTAAAGTGTAACACGTTCTCGAATCGACATGCCATACTTTGACGGTATGATCAGCAGAACCACTCACGATGATCTTATTCACGAAATCGACACTGGAGACCGATTTTTCGTGACCACGATATGTCGAGATCAATTCTCCTGTATGGTAATTCCAGATTTTGATCTTGGAATCCAAACCTCCCGTGATCAATTTTTGATCATCGAACAGTAACGATCTGACACCCTTTTCATGACCCGGTAAAGTCCTCGTCAATTCCCCAGTATTGACGTCCCAAATACGTAACGTCGTATCGTAGGACCCCGTGATCATTATATCATTATTAAATTGCAAACATGTGACTCCATCCTCATGACCTTTGAAGGTTTTGATTCTGTACACTCCCTTTCTCCAATTCCGCTCTACAGTGAATCTCTCACTATACACGGCCTTCCAAGGACGTTTTTGTCTCTTGGCCACGACCGTTATATCTTCCAGAGGTACTGAAGTCTCTTCCAACTTGCGTTTCTTCTCAATGTTCAGATTGTATTCCTTCAGTCTCTTCATATGCATCAAGGGTAAACCCCAACCACAATTAGGACACTTTCTGTCAATATGTTGTTCACACATATGATGCCACACTCTATCGTCATCTGCCAAGCTCTTCCACTTACGGTTCACTTGGGCCAGATTACAAAGCGAGGTACAATCCAAATAACAGAGGATTTTCAACAGTAATTCATAGGGAAGATTCGAGACGAAGTCGATCTTGATCAACGACGAAACTTCTTGGCTGATCAATGAAAGTTGTGGGAAACAACATTGCGACAACAACCCTTGCAATATGAGCGCTCTATGTTGTCTTGGACTGGCACTAAAGATACTCCATACATGACTGATCACCTCTTGATCATTGCGCGGGAGCAGCTCCAATTTCTTCTGGATCTGTCTCATCTTGAGCTCGTCATTGGACTTGTTACATTGAACATCCGGATTATGCCGATAACAGAACTTGTGGAAGTTGTCCCGAGGCATCAGCTGCTGAGCTATATGTTTAGTAAGGAATGGCGTCACTATAGAACTCTCCTCATTCCCGCCATTGGTCGAATCATCATGCGACCCTACTAATATCTTATTAAATTGCGTCTCCGTTTCACCCTCTTTGGGCTCACACACTTCCTTCAAAACGTTGGACATATCTAAAACCTACTAGGTAGTTATGTCTACTCCTTATCTCCTTATATAAGTCTCACAAGAGTTCTTTTTTTTTTTTTTTTTTTTTTAACTAAGAAAAAATTTAGCATCCGAAAAAGCCACAGTTTTGATGGCTTTGACTTCCTAAATGAGTAATAAACGTTAAATATATAGTTGTAGTAGTCTCTAATTATTGTGGCACCACCACTGTCTTTGACAGGGGATGGATTTTCTTCTTTCTTCTTCCCAAAATTGTGGATTCATCTAGATGCAAATCGAACATGTTCGGCACGTTGTTTGGTTGCTGTTGCTTTTGAGGGGAGGCCACTTTATAATTCAGGCTTTCGTCGGCTTCTTCGTCTTCTTCCATGATCATTGCGTCGGCCTCCAGAGCAGCTTGCAGTTGTGTGTAGAGCATGTTTTCTTCTCTTTCTCTATGAACGGCATTTGACACGTCGAACAGGTCTCTTAACAGCACCAGCACTGGACTGTATAAGGAAGGATTTGGTTCAGCGAAGGCGTTGCCCAATGGGTTCTTCTTATGTTGTTGGATCGGAGTGTAAAGTTCGACCGGCTTGTTCTTTGGAATGCTGGCTGGTATCAGAGATGATGAGGCTGATGTCTTTTCTCTTTCCACCTCGGATCTGGTCTTGAGTTCGTATTTCTTGCATTTGTAGACGTAATTCAAGATCCATGGGTCGTTCAAGAATTCGTCGATGGTGTAACGATGCTTAGGGTCGACGGTGAGTAATTTGGAGACACAGTTCTTGGCTCCGAAAGAGATCTCATCCCACCAAGGTTTCAAGAATTGGAATTGTCCTCTGGCCACCTTCTCCGTCAAGGACTCGATTCTCTCGTCGTAGAAAGGAGGGAAACCACACAATAACGTGTACAAGATGCAACCGATACCCCACATATCGACCTGTTTAGAGTATCTTTCGTCTCTCACAATCTCGGGCAGAGTGTAACCTATCGTTCCCACTGGAGTCTTCGTGTTGTGTTCCCAGATTTGTTTCGAGAGACCGAAATCGGCCAATTTCACAATCCCGATTCCACCACCTCCCACGTTATAAACGAATTCACCTTCATCTTTCTTGCTCTTTGGATCGTCCGACTTTCGGTATCTCACTGTCTTACTTGGGATGAACTCGATCGGCTCGAAAAGCAAGTTTTCCGGCTTGATGTCTCTATGTACCACGCCGACTTCTTCATGCAAATACCGGATCAGATTCAGCAATTGCAACACCACGTGACGGGCGAGATCTTCGGAGAAGTAGGTGTATTTCACGATCTCGGCAAAGATTTCACCTCCACTGACCAATTCCTGGATAATGAAATAATGTTCATCGGATTCGTGGAATTTGATGAATTTCACCACGTTCGGGTGGTTCAATTGTCTCATGATCGTCACCTCTTTAAGCACAAGCAGTTGTTGTTTCTTGTCCATCTGATACTTTCTAATCACCTTCACTGCGACCAAGTCACCTGTATGCACATCTTGCAGCTTATAAACGACACTGAAGGCACCTTCTCCCATCTTGTCGAGCATCTCGTAGTCCAGCAATTCCGCATATTGCGGGATCGAGTTGCGTCTTTTGCGCTCTTCTTGCACGATATTCTCCGCGTACTTCGCATACTTGGTCTCTTCTTCTTTATATTGCTGCGGTTCCTTCGGTTTGACATCGTCAAAGGAGGTCAAATTGAACATCACATTGTTGTTGGACCCACTCGGAGTGGTCGGAGTACTGCCACTGAAATCACTCGAGTTCAGAAACTGACTCTGTGATGGTTGTTGATGGTCATGAGCTTGCTTACCATGTCTTATAAAGTTCTTGAAGTTCTAGGGTATCGTTAGTATATGGTCCCTCGGAATGAGTCAAAGTCAGTCTCCGGATGTAAATGATCGCATCGAATAGCGCTCAATTTCTCATCCAAACCTGCCCCCTCTTCTTTTTACGCACCTCAAACATGACCTGTCGTTGATAGGGTCTTTGTAACCTGTTCAATTATACTTCTTATATTAATAGCAAAGATAAAAGAAAAAAAAAAAAAAATTAAAATATGGAAAAAAAGCCCTCCTTTTCCCTGTCTTTTTTTTCCTCCCACTTATTTTCCCTCGTCTTTAGAAGCCGCACAATCACAAAGCAGCTGCAGGATTTTTTTTTTTTTCTCTTTTGTTGAGAAGGAGATCAATAATTGCGATATGTAGGAGAGATTACATTGGGGGTAGTTGCAGATGGAAGTACTTTGCTATTTGCTTAGAAAGTATAAGCATTTATGCATGATGGGAAGGGATTTGAACGGAGGGGAAGAAATTTGGGGTGAGGGTGGAAATCGAACCAGATCTTCCGTTGGACTTAGGTAGGTGACCTGTTAATCTTTATTGTTCTACTGTTAATTAAGCCTTGATCACGGGTAAAGTTGCTGTTTAATGTTTTATATGTGTTTTTTTTTTTCCTTAAGTAAAGGCAGAGATCGATTTGAGTGGAGTGTTTTTTTTTTTCTTTGTGTAAAATGCGAGCTGAAAGGGGATAACACTGCCTGGCGGTTAAATAAGGAGGGTGATGAAATTGAGTGCGATGATGGCATTTTTAGGTTTGACACAATGTTATAGTTATGCTCCGATAGAAGTGGAATGTCCGGGCTCTCTGATTTTGAGGAGAGGTGTAAGTGGAATTTGTAGAAGTCTAGAAGCCTTTTAGCTAACTTAAATATAGAATGATATATGTAGAGAGGAATATGATTACATAACCAGTCGACAGAGTGTTGTTGTTGGGCCTGCGTTGGAGAGGATGTTTAAGGTTTTGGAGGTGCCGGGGGTTAATTTTACGGAATTGGGAAGTGTTCCGAATGTGGCTTTGGCTATTTCAGGAGGGGGTTATCGATCGATGTTAGTAGCAGCAGGGGTGTTGAAACTGTTTGATGAGCAAAGTGAGGGTGATTGTAGTTTGAGGGGGTTATTACAGGGTACTAGTTATATAGGAGGAGTTTCTGGGGGGTCGTGGTTGGTTTCTTCTTTACTGCTCTATAATTATATGTCGATTGATGAGATAAGGCCGTTTTGGCAGTTAGATGATCTGCTATTGAGGGGGGTTCCCAATTTCAATTTCTCCAATCAGATCGAAAGTATTGGATCTGAAGGAGTGAATGAACTGCAATCACTCAAGGAGACCATGATTAAGATGTTTTCGGGGAGAGATTATAAACTGAACGATTCTTCGTCGGTGTTGGATTATTATAAGGATCTTCATTATACTGTAAAACAGAAGAAGTTGGCCGGGTTCCCGTTATCGGTGACCGATTATTGGGGTCAACTGATTCTGAGTAAAGTGTTTCCTGTGTTTAATAAGAGTCCTGGAGTGACAATATCGGATATTAGAACAGTTCCGAGCTTCCGACAATTTAAACAACCGTTTCCACTTTTAGTTCTGACCAATAAAGATGACGATCGGATCTTTGAATTCTCCCCTTTCGAGTTTAGTTGTTGGGATGATGAAAGACATTTGAAGGTGGATTATTTGGGTTCGACGGTGGACCAAATTGGGAGAGGGGTGAAATGTTATAATAAGGTGGATAATCTTGGATTTCTCACGGGAACGTCTTCGAGTCTTTTTAATAACATTGTAATATTCATTTGGCAGATTGCGATTGAGTTGGAGAGGGAGACGTTTCAGGCTATTAAGAGTATTCTTTATCTGTTTGGGTTTAATTTGGATAAGCAGGACAAGATGGTGGCTCAACTGTATAATTCCGATTATGCCATTATTTCCCCCAATCCGTTTGCTAAGGAGCCTGAGTTTTTGACGTTGACGGATGGGGGAGAACATGGAGAGAATATTCCTTTTGAGCCCTTCTTAAATCGTGGGGTGGATGTCGTTTTTCTGGTGGATTCAAGTAACGATTTGGATAACTGGCCTAATGGGACACTGTTAAGAAAGACGTATTTGCATCACAAAGATACATTTCCTTACATTCCTACACAGGAGGTGTTTATGAAGAAGGGTTTGAACCAGAAGAATGTGTTCTTTGGTTGTAATGGAAGTAGTCCGTTGGTCGTTTACTTACCGAACCGAGATACCATCCAAGGATTTAATGCAAATACATCTACATTTCAAATGACTTATAGCAAAGAAGAGGAGGAGAAGATAATTACCAATGGATACAATATAGCTACGGGGATCAATTCAACAGAGTTTTGTAAGTGTATTGGATGTGCTATTATAAAGAGGATATCCGATACGGTGTCACCGTTTTGTCTGGAATGCTATAGGAAACATTGTTACAATTAGTTGGCACTAGTTCTTGCACCTGCACCGGAAGTGACCAATTGCAAGACCTCGTCGGAGATCTTGTAGTTTGGCAATTGCAATTCCGAGGAGGCGGAGGATGGGTTTGGCAAGAAACCAATTTGAATCAAATAGTTTAAGTAGATACCCATTTGTTCCAAGTCGACACCTTTACCCAGGGAGACGTCTTCTCCAGTGTAAACCAGGTCCAATTGCAAGGCCTTGACGGCATTGGAGTCGTCTAATTCAGGCAGTTTGGTGTTTTGAGGTAAGTTGTCCAAGACAAAGTGCAATAATGGATACAAGGCACTGTCATGACTTTCTTCAACGACAAACTTCTCCAAGGCAATTCTCCAAGAGACGTAATCACCGATCTTACAGTTGTAACCGTATTTGGACAAACTGGATAAGAATTGGTTGAATTTGATTCTTGGATGACCAGTGACGTGGGCTACAAAGACACCTTCACTGACTTTGTCACCATTCAAAGAGGTCAGAACGACAACCCTAGCAACGTGGTCAACAGGAGTGGCATTGACATTGTTACTGATGTCAGGGAAGACTCCCAATTCGGCACAACCCTTCAACATTCTCCATAAGAAATCATCCGTGTTGGAGGCACCGGTTTGAGAGTCACCGGTGACATAACCAGGTCTGATGACACAACCCTTCAAGCCGAGATTCAGACCCAGATATCTGATCAAGTATTCGGCACTCCATTTACTTTGACCGTAACCACTACCCAAGCCATGTTTGGAGCCCATCAAGTCGTCGGATTCCAAGAGACCGTCTTTACCTTCCGACAACAAACGGTCGGACAATTCGACGTAATGGTCGGTGTCGATGGTGGAAGTGGAGGAGACGAAACTGAAGAATTTCGGTCTACCGGCAGTACAAAGAGCCATGACGTTGATGGTAGCAATGACGTTCAGGTCACGTAATTTCAGGTAAGGATAAACCCAATGGACCATGGCACCGTTATGGATGACAACGTCGACGTTATCGCACAAAGAGGACCAAGCATCATCGGCAAGGCCGAATTGAGGTTGACTCAAGTCACCCAAGACGACCTCGATTTGGCTCAGCCATTCTTCCTTCCAGATACCGTAGACCTTACCGGCTTTACGGATTCTTTCCAAACCCAGCTCTTTGGAAGAGGCTCTGGCATGGGCATAAATTTTATAGGAGGAGGATCTGGATAAGAGATCACGGATGATGTAAGAACCGAGGAAACCGGTGACACCAGTGACGAAGAAATTCGTGGCTTTGGAGAAGTCTGGAGAGGAACTGATATAAGCTGGAGCCAACAGAGTCTTGGACAATTGTTCGGCATCTTCGAAGTAATCGATAGCTTGAGCAGAGTCTTCTTCTTCTTCGTCTTCTTCACCGGCCAATTGAACATCATCACCTCTCTTCAAACGGTCGATTTCGGCAGCGAATTTCTGGATCGTTGGATGTTTGAAGATGGCATTCAACGGCAATTCGACGGCCATTTGCTTTCTGATCTCAAAGATCATTCTCGTCAGTAAGATCGAATGACCACCGACATCGAAGAAGGAGTCTTCTTTGGTAAGCAAAGGAGCATTTGGAAGGATATCCGTCCACAATTGTTTGACCAGAGTTTCGGTGGTGGTGAGATCTTCTGGTTCAGAGGAGGCGGCATTCTTTTGAGACAATCTCAGTACGGCCGCTAATTGGGCAGTATCTGGGAATGGCAATTTAGGTTTGTCGATCTTACCGTTAGGATTCAATGGTAATTTGTGTAATGGAACAATGATAGTAGGAACCAGATAAGAAGCCAACTTCTTCTTCAAGTGGGACTTGATATCTTTGATCAATTCTCTATAAGTGACCAAGCCTTCGACGATAGGATCGTCGTCATCCAGCAGTTCCGATTTGAAGTTCAGTAATTCCGGTACCGATTTAGGAACAATGTAGGAGATCAACGTTGGTTCTTCGTTCTTGTCTCTTCTTACCAAGGTGACGTTCTCTCTGACCAAAGGATGTTGGGACAAATGGGTGTCGATTTCACCCAATTCGATTCTGAACCCTCTGATCTTGACTTGGTCGTCGGCTCTACCGGAACATTCACAATTACCGTCTGGCAAATATCTACCCAAATCACCTGTTCTGTACAATCTGTCTCTTGGACCAAACCACACTTCTCTCCATGGTTCGTTCTGGTTGACTTCCTTGTCCTTCAGCTCCCATTTGGCATTGTCTACGTACCAATTCTTAATAAATTTCTGAGCATTGAGATCTGGAAGTCCACGATAACCTTCAGCCAAACCACCGGCACGGACGTAGATTTCTCCGACTTCACCAACACCACAGGTTTGAGTACGATCATGTCTATTAACAACAAGTAATTGAACATTCAACATACCTTTACCGGCAGGCATGACATCCTTTAAGGATTCCAAGAAAGAGGAGTCCTTGGATCTGGAAGCGACTTCGAAATAGGAGACGGCTCTTTGAGTCTCCGTGGTACCGTACATGTTGACGATGAAGACGTTTTTCAGCAAGGTTTGCAATCTCAAACAATCTCTCTTGGTCAAGATGTCACCTACGAAGAACAGATGGTGTAAGGTTGGGATTTCATGGGTCAGTTGAGCACTCAACAATTGACCCATCAGAGGAGTCAAATGAGTGACGGTGGCTCCATATTCGTCCATCCACTCAGCTAATCTACCTGGAGTTCCGATATCGTCGGCAGTAGGAACCAACAATTGCAGACCCAAGAACAAAGGAGTGAACATATCTCTTTGGATAGGATCATGGGCAATACCAGATAACATGGTGAACTTGTCGTTTTCACTCAAGCCAAAGGTCTTCAGCATCCAAGGGAAGTAGTACAGAAGGGAGAAATGTCTACCAAGGACACCCTTTGGAATACCTTCGGAACCGGAAGTGAAAGACAAGGTTGGGTTGGAATCTGGACCTACAATGACACCGGTAGATTGGGCCTTGTATTGTTGATAAGGCAGTAAGAGATCTTCGGTGGAAGACTTACCACCCATGATGGTACCGTCGTCTTCGATCTTCAATTGAGGGATTTTCGAGATCACGTCGAGTTCGTTGTCGATGTAATTCCAGACCAAATCGTCCAAGATTCCGGCTTTTTCTATTACGATCAAACCTCTTGGTTTGGCGACGGACAAGTAGATATTTTGACGGGCTGGAGGATACAGAGGGTCGATGACACTGAAGGTGGCCCCCAGTTTCAAGACACCCATGACGGCGATCATCAAGTCGACTCCACGGTAGGCGTAGATCATCACGACGTCTCCACGTTTGATACCTGTTTTACACAAGTAATGTGCTACAACGTTGGACGATTGGTTGATCTGTTTGTAAGTAAAGACACGATCTTTGGAGTCTGGTTGCAAGAAGGACTTGGACTCGACGACACAGGTACGGTCGGGGAATTTCTGGGCATTCAGATCGAAGATGTCATGAATGGCACCTCTATAATTGGAGAAGTCCAAGTCGATGGTTGGGTCTGGAAGGGCCAGTTTTTGTTGTGAGGTAATGAGAGAGATGGCAGTGATTTGCGAGTCTGGGTTGGCAAGACCGACGGAGACCAATTGTTGGAATTGTTCGGCAAAGATCGACAATCTTTCGTTTTTATAGAGTAAAGAGTTGTAATGGACTTCGATGGAATCGCCGACAATATAGAGAGCCATGTCTGCATGGGAGGCCAAATTCTTATTCGTTCTATCATGTTGGAAGGATAACTTGAATAATTGAGGAGGCAGATCCAGTTTTTGGGCTGCTTGAATGTGCAGGGCAATTTCTGAAAGGGGCAGAGCCTTCGATTGGGCCTCCAGATAAAGTTGACTAATTTGCGAGACAAATTGGGAAAAGGTCAGTTTTGGGTCGACCGTTGTTCTGATGACAAAATCCTTGGAGGAATCATCGGTAAGAATGACAATATCATCATCTCCAGTCAATCTGTGAATCAAAATGGCAAACAGAGCTAAACCAACGATGAAGGGAGATTCCTTGGCCGATGAGAGTTGCGAGGCAAATTCGTAGGTGGTCTCAACTATACGACCAGTAGGAGGTCTAAGAAAATCATGAGGTAGAACACTAAGTGTAGGATTGGCTAATTTGTCAGCCCAATACTGCAATAATGAACCCATGGTAGTGTGATGAAGTGATGATTAACTTTGAAGAGTCATGAAAAAAAAGATAAAATTTTACACCGGAACCGGTCCGGCACAGGAAGAGATGCAGGGAAGGAGATGCAGTAGTCATCTGGTTTTAGGAGTTAGGTAGTCAGGGTCGGGATTAGCAACAGGGTTTAGGAGTGTTTGGGTGGCTGCGAGGTGAGACTGTGTTTATTGTGTCTGTATTTCTGTCTCTGTCTCTGTCTCTGTCTGTGTCTGTGTCTCTCTCTCCCTTTCTTAACTATGTAAAAAAAAGTAGTTAATAGTAGTAGCCCTTACCAGCATGGTGTACAAGCTAGCCATTATCAGTGGCGGGACGCTGTCCAATCAATTAGTCCCTCTCTTCAACAACCTATCCCAAGACATATCGTATATTCTCCCCGTGTCCGACAATGGCGGGTCCACTGCTGAACTCATACGAGTACTTAGTGGTCCAGCCGTGGGAGATATAAGGTCACGATTGACACGACTCATACCTGAAGATGACTCTGAAAGTGTGGCGCTTAAGAATCTCTTGAGTTTCCGGTTGAGTGCGGACCTGGAGGTGCTGAAATACGAGTGGTCCACCATCGTGGACGGCACCAATTCCTTGTGGGATTCAGTGGAACCATGTTGTAAAGAGATGATACGTAGTTTCCTCATCCATGTGCACATGGAGTTACTCAAACGGTCCCGTCAGAACGGGCGCAATTTCAAGTTCGAATTGGCCAGTGTGGGCAATTTGTTTTTGACCGGCGGACGCTTGTTTTGTGGGTCCTTGGATAGTGCCATTGAATTGTTTATTCGTATCACGCGGATCCCTAAACAAATCAAGGTGTTACCCTGTTTGAACACCAATTTCACCTACCATATCAGTGCCTTGTTAGAGAACGATATGATCATCACTGGTCAATCGCAAATTTCACATCCTTCGTCGGAAGAACCTCCCTTGACGTCATCTCAACATAGTTTAATGAGATCCGCTACCCCGGACTTGGCCACTATCCGTACTTCAGAAAGCTCGATAATGCTCAATTCCGGGATCAATATGAGTCAGTCCTCCATCAACGATGATTTGTTGATCAACAAGTACGACCAGATCGAGGAGTATCTGACACCGTCGTACATTCATCCCGATTTACAAAAATCCAATCTTCATTTCAACAAGAGTGACCAGATCCCACTTCCGAGTCCGATCAAGAGAATCTTTTACATTTCTCCTTATGGAGAAGAGATCTTTCCCATGGCCCATACCAGAGTGCTCAAACTGCTTCTGACATGTGATCTGGTTATTTATTCCATTGGCAGTTTAATGACGTCAACTATACCGGTGCTCATTTTACAGGGGATAGGGAATGCCATTTTTCTGGGGAGGAAGAGAAAGAAGAAGATCATGTTATTGAATTCCAAGTTGGATAGAGAGACACCGGATTTGTCGCTGTCCAAGTTTGTCCAGTTCATTGTGGAGTCCATTCAATATAGTATGAAATTGGAACCGACACAGGAACCGATACAGTGGAATAATTACGTCAGTCATTTGATCTATTTAAAGGAGGGATCTGATATAAGGATGGATTTTGAGGTGTTGAAAGAGCAGGGAATTGAATGTGTGGGAGTGAAGGAGGAGGATGGAGTTTATGATGTGGGGGATTTGGAACAAAAGATGGGGGAGATTTTAAGGAGTTGATGGAAATCCACTCCAAGGAGTTAGTCAATACAGATGGCCTTACTTAAGCTGATTTACTTAGACCTATACTTCAGAGGAATATTTTCGAGTTGGATCTGGTTTTGCAGTTGCAGGTTCTCTGCCACGATGATAATCTCGTCCAGTTCCCCACCATGGTCAAGTTCATGCTCGTGATGCAAGAGTTCATGTTCGATGTCTTCCTTATGTACCACCTTGACGTCAGGGTCCTGGTCTCTATGATATTTATTCCAATGATGTTGTTCGTATTCTTCCTCGAAACTGAGATGATGACCCACTCCGGTGCCCAAATCCGGGAATTCTTCTCCGTATTGTAAGAGCTCATCCAAAGTGATCTCGCCGTCTTTGTTGTAATCCATCAAATACAAGATCTTATTGACCAGATCATCTTTGAGTGTTTGTGAGATGGTTTCACTTGCGTCGTGCTTACCTAAGCCGTCACCATCACCGATGACTTCTTTACGAGAAAGACCGTAAATGGAGAGGATATCGTCTTTATCAAGAGCACCTCTCTTGCCGAAATCATGGAGATGGAAGAAGGTGGTGAGATCGACTTTTCCGTCTTCGATTCCATGTTCTTGTTGCATGTGCCATTGTTGCCATGTGAGACCCTCAGGGACGGATTCAGAGACCTGGGTATCGGACAGAAGGACAGTAAGGATTTGAAGGGCAAGGAGGGTGTAATGTGAGAGCATATTGGGATTATGGAGTAAGTGATGGTGAGTACTTTTTTTAGGAATTTATTTTTCAGGCAACGGAGCCTTTTTTGTAAGTTTTTCATAGTTAAGCGCTTTCTAGTGCTGTCCTTCATACTTTTTTGCTCCTCTATACTTAATACTTTTTCGCTCCTCTATCTACTTAATACTTTTTCGCTCTATCTTAATACTTTTTTGTTCCTGAAAAATACACCACACCATGTCCGTATTACCATTTGACGAGCAACTCAAGGCTCCTCTGATTCTTTTCAGTGATTTCGATGGAACTATCACTTTACAAGATTCCAATGATTACATGACCGAACATTTGGGGTTCGGGGAGAAGGAACGGTTGGTCATTGACGAGAAGATTTTCACTGGGGAACTCAACTTTAGAGACGGATTCCGTGTAATGTTGAGAAGTATCAAGTCGCCATTTGATGAGTGTGTGCAATTTTTGTGTGACCATATTGAATTGGACCCTGGCTTCAAGGCTCTGCATGAATGGTGTACTGCCAACGGCATTCCTGTCGTTGTTGTGTCCAGTGGAATGAGACCTGTCATTAAGCTGTTATTGAACAAATTGTTAGGAGAAGAAGAGCTGGCTAACATTCAAATTATTGCCAATGACGTGGAGATCGACGGGGACAAATGGGAGATCAAGTATAGACACGAAGATAGTGGATTTGGTCATGACAAGTCGCAATCGTTGAAACCTTATTCGAGTCAACCAAACAGACCAATCATGTTCTATTGTGGAGACGGAGTCAGTGACTTGTCCCTGGCCAGAGAGACCGATTTGTTGTTTCTGAAGAGGGGCAAGAAATTGATCCGGTTCTGCGAGAACGAGAGTATTCCTTATACGCAATTCGACAGTTTCAAGGACATCTTACCTAGAATCCAGAAGATCGTTGCCGGTGAGGCCAAGGTTGGAGATTATGTAGAAAACTCTAAATAGATTATACAAAGAATTCGTCTAATTCTGCCGGTTGCAGTTCCAACTTGTTCTGCAGCAGAATGACACTCAAGGGTGTGGATTTGGAGCTTTCGATGAGTTCACCATTGATCACCAATTGGTCCAAAATATTGAGGGCACTTTCAAAGTCGTAGATAATGTCCAATTCTGAGACGTTTCCGTACGATTTGTCCATTTGTTCCACGTAACGATGTATCGTTTCAAGCACGAGAAGTTCGTTATCACCCGATTCAATACCCAGTATGAAGAATAATGACAGATATCTGCGATAGATCAACTTGCTATCTTTGTATTCCAACACATTGCACATCTTGGCGCGTCTGGACAAGACGATCAGAGTCAATTCCCGAATGATTCGTGATCTCTCCTTGTGTGATGTCAGTGTATACCATTTACTCAACCGCACTTTTCCCTGGCGGGAGAGAAGCACGAGATATTTAATACCCATATTACTGTACTAGCTTACCTGTTAAGTACTTTTGTTTTTTTTTGTTAGGAAAAAATGCGTACTCTTCTCCAACGGTTTTAGAAGCTCAGTCAGAATTGACTCTGTTTTTCTCTGGGGGTGTAAAGTAGGAGGATGTCGTAATTACAGTTAGGCAAATAGGTAGGCAGGCAGGTAGGTAGGCAATTACAATTACGACGATAAAATACGGATATACTAAAATGCAGGTGAGATATTTCGCCGACTTTCTTCATGCACTTCATTGGTCATTGAACTTCTTATCTCCCTCCTTTATCCCTTTATATAAAAGCAGGTGTAAAATTTTTTTTTTTTTTCTCAAATTTGAGTCTTCCATCAGAAAAGACCGACGGAGATTATGGCTACTAATTCGATCAAATTACTTACTGGAGATGTCCATACCGGACTAGCTACGTTGGTATCGCAGAGATTGGGGATTAAATTGTGTGCTAGTGAGCTCAAGAGGGACTCCAATAAGGAGGTCACCTTCTCTATTGGAGAGAGTATTAGAGATGAAGATATCTATATTATTCAACAAATTGGGTGTGGTGTAGTGAATGACCGGGTTTTGGAGCTCTTGATCATGATCAACGCTTGTAAGACCGCTTCTCTGAGAAGAATCACTCTGGTTTTGCCCAACTTTCCCTATCTGAGACAGGATAGAAAGGATAAGTCACGTGCTCCGATCACACTGAAATTGATGGCTGATATGTTGACCACTGCTGGCTGTGATCATGTGATTACTATGGATTTACATGCTTCTCAGATCCAAGGGTTCTTTGATGTTCCGGTGGATAATTTGTATCTGGAGCCGAGTGTGGTTAGATACATCAAGGAGAACTTGAATTACAAGCAAGATTGTATTATTATATCGCCCGATGCCGGAGGAGCGAAGAGAGCTGCCGGATTACTGGATCGGTTGGACTTAAATTTCGCCTTGATTCACAAGGAACGTGCCAGACTGAATGAGGTCAGTAGAATGGTCTTGGTGGGGGACGTATCGGATAAGATCTGTATCATTGTGGATGATATGGCCGACACTTGCGGTACGTTACTGAAGCTGGCTGAAGTGTTACTTGATAACGGAGCCAAGTCCGTCATTCTGATTGTGACTCACGGTGTTCTTTCGGGTAAACTGATCGAGAATATCAATAATTCCAAGTTGGATAAAGTCGTTTGCACGAATACAGTGCCATTCGAGGAAAAGAAGGCCCTTTGTGCAAAGTTGGATACCATCGACGTAAGTAACGTCTTGCTGGAGAGTATCAGAAGATTACATAACGGTGAGAGTATTAGTTATTTGTTTAGAGCTAATCCTATATAAGACAATGCATGAGAAAGAGAGAAGGTAAAGTCAGAGAGAAGTAAAGTATAGACCAGGCTGGACCCTGGCCTGAACTTTATCGTAAACCCCAACCAAGTCAAGTCTAGAAAGCCTTAGACAGACTGATCTTTCTGTCTCTTTAAGAAAAAAAAAAAAGGTCGTGCCCGGATTCGAACTGGGGTTATCTGAATCAGAATCAGAAGTGATAACCACTACACTACACAACCTTGCTCAGCTATAAAAACCAGAAAATGCCGTACATAAGGAGTTAAAGTATGGCTGTTACCCGGCTTTGAGGAATACTACAATTGAGCATGACACAAGAAAGCGAGGAAAGTGAAAGGGGCTTCAGGATACTGCTAGGGTGGAAGAGAGTGATAAGAAGCTGAAAGGGACCGTCAAAATTAGAATTATAGCCCTCCAATTGGGCTCCTTCTTTTCGCTATCTTTATAGAACGTGGGAAAGAAGAATGAGAGGAGTCAGGGAATAGCACTATACGAACATCGTCAGATCATTTAATTCCACATCCACCTCTACCGTCAGCTCACACAGTCCCTACCTAACTACTACCAATCCAGTGACATACTACCATAACTACGTTATCGCATAGTAGAGAAATCTCTTAGATCCCTTAGATCCTTACCCGGCTTATTTTAGTCTTTCCTTTTTTTTTTTTTTTTTTTTTTTTTCAGGAAGACCATCGCAGCCTTTCTTTTTTTCTTTGTTAGGGAAGGGAAAAATTTTTTTTTTTACTCTATAAAAATTTTCTCAAATCCGCTGAAGAAAAAATTTTTTACACTTCACCAACTTCTGAACCGAAGAATTAGAAAAGCAAAACGATGGCTTCATCAGAAAAGTTAAACTCTACTGAGGTTCTCAGTGAATTGTTTGGCAAATTGGCCATTCTGACACCTGAAGAACGTGACAGTGCTGCTGCTAACGTTTCTTCTTTCTTGAACGGTAACATCATTGAGCACGATGTTCCATTAGAATTCTTCACTGAATTGAAGAAGCAAATCAAGGACAAGAAGACTGCTATCAATGCTCTTGAGGCTGTTTCCCACATTGCCACTACCAGTGGATTGTCTCCATCTGTTGAGCCATATGTTGTTGACTTGACCAAGGAGGTTTCTACCAAGGCTGGTGAGAAGGACAAAGACATCAGAGATGCTGCTGCTAAGCTGTTGGTACAGATTGCTGGTGCCATTACTCCAACTTCTATCAAGGTTTTCTTGGGTCTTTTGTTGGAATCTTTGAAGTCTACCAACAAATGGCAAGAAAAGATTGCCATCTTGGCTGCCATTTCTCAATTGGTTGACACTGCCAAGGACCAAGTTTCCTTACGTATGCCTGAATTGATTCCAATTTTGTCTGAGGAGATGTGGGACACCAAGGTTGATGTCAAGGAGGCTGCTACTCTGACCATCACCAAGTGTTCTGAGACCGTTGAGAACAAGGATGTTAAGCCATTCTTGCCAAAGTTGATCGAGTCTATCGCCGACCCAAAGAAGGTCCCAACCACCGTCCACACCTTGGGTGCCACCACCTTCGTTGCCGAAGTCACCATCTCTACCTTGTCCATCATGGTCCCATTGTTGTCCAGAGGTTTGGTTGAGAGAGAGACTGCCATCAAGAGAAAGTCTGCCGTCATTATCGACAACATGTGTAAGTTGGTCGACGACCCACAAGTTGTTGCTCCTTTCTTGAAGAAATTGTTGCCAGCTTTGAAGCACAATGTTGCTAACATGGCCGACCCAGAAGCCCGTGAGGTTACTATCAGAGGTTTGAACACCTTGAAGAGAGTCGGTTTGGTTCCAGAAGACGACACCATCCCAGAAATGTCCACTGCCGGTGACGTTTCCGTCAACTTGGATATCTTGAACGACTTGTTGAAGTCCGAGAAGGTTGAAAAGAGATTCGACGTTGTCAAGAGTTACATTGCTGCCATTGCCGGTGACTTGATCGACGAGAGAATCATCGACCCACAAAGCTGGATGCAAAACATCTTGCCATTCTTGACCATCTTCATGCACGAGAAGCAAGCCAAGGAATTGTTGGAGGACTTCAGAAAGAGATCCGTCGACAACATCCCAGTTGGTCCATCTTTCGAAGATGAGGACGATGAGGGAGAAGACTTGTGTAACTGTGAGTTCTCTTTGGCTTACGGTGCTAAGATCTTGTTGAACAAGACCCAATTGAGATTGAAGAGAGGTAGAAGATACGGTTTGTGTGGTCCAAACGGTGCTGGTAAGTCCACTTTGTTGAGAGCCATTGCCAACGGTCAAGTTGACGGTTTCCCATCCCCAGAGGAATGTAGAACCGTTTACGTCGAGCACGATATCGACTCTGCTCAAAACGATGTCTCCGTCGTTGACTTTGTTTACGAGTCCAACGTTGGAACCAAGGAAGAGATTGAGGCCAAATTGACCGAGTTCGGTTTCTCCGACGACATGATCAAGATGTCCATCTTCTCCTTGTCTGGTGGTTGGAAGATGAAATTGGCCTTGGCCAGAGCCGTCTTGAGAAACGCCGACATCTTGTTGTTGGATGAGCCAACTAACCATTTGGATACCGTCAACGTTGCTTGGTTGGTCAACTACTTGAACACCTGTGGTATTTCCTCTATCATTGTCTCCCACGACTCTGGTTTCTTGGATAACGTTTGTCAATACATCATTCACTACGAAGGTTACAAGTTGAGAAAGTACAAGGGTAACCTTTCTGAGTTCATCAAGAAGGTCCCAGCTGCCAAGTCTTACGAAGAAATCGGAAACTCCGACATGGAATTCAGATTCCCAGAGCCAGGTTTCTTGGAAGGTGTCAAGACCAAGCAAAAGGCCATCGTCAAGGTTAACAACATGTCTTTCCAATACGAGGGTACTTCTAAGCCACAAATCGAGGACATTAACTTCCAAGTTTCCTTGTCTTCCAGAATTGCTGTCATTGGTCCAAACGGTGCTGGTAAGTCCACTTTGATCAACGTTTTGACCGGTGAATTGTTGCCAACCACTGGTGAGGTTTACACCCACGAGAACTGTAGAATTGCCTACATTAAGCAACACGCTTTCGCCCATATCGACTCCCACTTGGACAAGACTCCATCCGAATATATCCAATGGAGATTCCAAACCGGTGAGGACAGAGAAACCATGGACAGAGCTTCCAGACAAATCAACGAAGATGATGAGGCTAACATGAAGAAGATCTTCAAGGTTGAGGGAACTCCAAGACGTATCAGAGGTATCATTGCCAGAAGAAAGTTCAAGAACACTTACGAGTACGAAATTGAATGGGCTTTGGGTGAGAACATTGGTATGAAGAACGAGAGATGGATCAACATGATGTCTGCTGACAACACCTGGTTACCAAGAGGTGAGTTGATCGAAACCCACTCCAAGATGGTTGCTGAAGTTGATATGAAGGAAGCCTTGGCTTCTGGTCAATTCAGACCATTGGTTAGAAAGGAGATCGAAGCCCACTGTGCCATGTTGGGATTGGACTCTGAATTGGTTTCTCACGCTCATATCAGAGGTTTGTCTGGTGGTCAAAAGGTCAAGTTGGTCTTGGCTGCTTGTACCTGGCAAAGACCTCACTTGATTGTCTTGGATGAGCCAACTAACTATTTGGATCGTGACTCTTTGGGAGCCTTGTCCAAGGCTTTGAAGACTTTCGAAGGTGGTGTTATCATCATTACCCACTCTTCCGAGTTCACCAAGGACTTGACTGAGGAAGTCTGGACCGTCAACAACGGACGTATGATCCCATCCGGACACAACTGGGTTTCCGGTCAAGGTGCTGGTCCAAGATTGTCCAAGAAGGAGGACGAAGGTGACAAATTCGATGCCATGGGTAACAAGATTGAGACCAAGGCTAAGAAGACCAAGTTGTCCAGTGCTGAGTTGAGAAAGAAGAAGAAGGAAAGAATGAAGAAGAAGAAGGAATTGGGTGATGCTTACGTTTCTTCTGACGAGGAATTCTAAGTCTAATTTGTCTTTCCCTGTTTTTCAATGGTAATTGGGGGTAATCCTTGGTTATTAAGTTATCTATATATTTTTTTGTCTTAAAGTTTTATACAAAGAATTATCAGTATATTTTAGTGTGATGTAGGAGTTAGTTCACTCAGATGGGCTTTAATACAGTTTACCTGCTTCAATGCTTCAATTTGTGTGGTTTTAAAGTTCCCCTACTTTACTTATTGTAGTTCTTTTTTTTCATAAATCGCTCCGATGAGATAAAAAAAGACAAAACAAGATTAGTTTAGTAATCTTGGTGAGATATGACAGACTACGGCGAGACAATGTACGATCCCAGTTTGGTGATTGACATCGGACTGATTGTCGAGGTTCTGCAATACAAGACGGGACGGAGATATGAGGACAGTCGCAAGAGGAAGTATGACGAATTGGGGATGGAAGTGGCGAAATCGGCGGTGGGGATGGAGACGTTGGTGTTTGATAATCTGCTGGTGGTGGAGATCGACGTGGCGGAGCTTAAGCAGCATCAGGGGTTGGTGACATTACTGGATCGGCAATTCCGCAAGTCGGCCCGGGTGGAGTTGGAGGGTGGCGGTGAGGTGGCGTTGAAGGATTTGGTGGTGGAGATGGAAGATACGGCGGTGCCTCGAATAGTGATCTCCAACCAGAGTCGATCCCGGTTGGTCAAGCGCCCTTTGGTGTCGTGGAATTTCAATCAGGACGCTATTCAATTGGACGTTACCCGGACGGAGTTAGAATTTTTCAAGTCGATGAGAGTCAATGAGAGATCTCAGTACATAGTATTGACGGAGCCTGTATTGAAAGTGAGGGCGATTGGCGAGGAGGAGGTTGAGTTGACCTTGAGTTACAAGATTCAGGTGAAGGAATGTTGTATGTACATTCATCCATTGAAGTCGTATACGTTGATGTATACGTTGATTGAGAAGATCGGAGTATGGGATCCGGTGGAATACGAGATGCCATATAATGATAAGGAGATTGTCAAGAATCAGTACCACAAGGTGATACCCAAGAGTTTTTATACGATGGTGAGTGACATCGAGAATAAGCTGACCAATCTCGAGCTGTTGGACCGGAAGTTGGAGATCGACCAATTGGATACGACGTTGTTTGATTTCCAGAGAAAGACGGTTTGTTGGTTATTGGATCGGGAGGGAGTCGAGTATAATGAGGGGACACATCAGGTGGAGGAGATTCCCTGGGTGAATAACATTGGTAAGGCTTTAGACAGGATGAGTTTTGGATGGACAAGGCTTCGGTTACCGAAGGAGAAGAGGATTGTATGGTGGAATAAGTATACGGGGAATATCATTGGAGAGAAGTTTGCCTCGTGGTATCTTTCGCATCTGAAATCGCGACCTGGAGCTGCCGGGTTGTTAGCAGAGGAGATGGGTTTGGGTAAGACGGTGGAGATCATTTCGTTGATCTTACTCAATAGGAGACCATTACATGAGATCAACGAGAGAATTTACGATCGCATCTCACTGAGAGAGGTTTTCAAGGGCAAGACCACGTTGATCATCTGTCCTAATTCTATATTGAAACAATGGTACCAGGAGATCACCAATTTGGCTCCACTGTTGAAGATTTGTATTTATAGAGGAGTGTTTTTCTACAACCGGAACTTGGATTTCAGCGACCCGGAGTATCGCAGTCATTTGAAGATAGCTCAGGATTTGGGGGAGTACGATGTGGTGTTACTGTCGTATCAAACGGTGGCTCGTGAGATCCACCATGCTTTATTCAATCCTACTTTGAGACCAAAGAGGAGATGTGCTCGAGAGAGTCGGTCCAAGATCTTGACTGCTTTGGTGAACGATGGAGATGAGGCCAGACTGGAAGATGAGGTGGATTTGGACGAGAAGAGTGACCATTCGTCACCGTTGGTGTTGATGCAGTTCTGGAGAGTCATCTTGGACGAAGTGCAAATGGTGAGTTCCAAGATCTCGAATGCGCTGAAAATCGCTAAAGTAATCCCGAGATACCATTCCTGGGGAGTCTCTGGTACTCCGATCAGAAGAGACATGAACGATTTGCATTCGTTCCTGCTGTTTGCAAGGTTGTATCCGTTCAACGATAACCTTCCTTCTCCTAAATTGAACCGGAATATTTGGCAAATGTTGGTCGATCTGAAGGGGAAAGTACCGTATCATTATATCAGATTGTTCAAGAATATTACTTTGAGACATACGAAGAAGATGGTGAGTGAAGAGATCAAATTACCACCACAGAGACGGATCTTATTCCAGGCTCCTTTCTCTCCAGTGGAGAGAGATTTATATGACAGAATGTTTGAACAATTCTTGGATCAAGTGCAGCTCGATATGCAGGGGTCACCTACTACACCAGATTGGGAGCCAACCCCAGAACTCTTACAATTCATGAGAGATTGGTTAGTCAAATTGAGACAAGCATGTTGTCATTCACAAGTGGGAACGGGGTCTATTTTACGTCGTCGTGGAGGTGGAGGTGGAGGAGTTGACGCTATGGATGCCGATCTTAACGATCTCAATTTGAGGACTGCCGATGAGGTTTTGGAGATTCTGATAGAAGACAATGATCTTGCAGTACATTCGTATGATAGGACAATAGTGACGAGGAGGTTGCAATTGGGAGAGTTGTATGAGTACAAGAAACAACCAGAGAAAGCTCTTGAACAGTTCCAACTTTGTCTTCAACCTTGTAAGGATAGAATTGAGTATTTTACTGAACAGGTGAGGTTGTCGGAGAAGGAATGGCTGGAGAGATCTGGATTGTCGAAAATACAGGAGACTAAATTAGCTGATAAGATTGGACTGCAACGACAAAGATTGAGAGGGTGGCATGAATTGTTACACAAGGTATATTTCTTATCTGCTTCTTCTCATTATCAAATCTACACTCCACCTGAACAACAAAGAACAGAGCCCATTGATGTGGAGAATCCTGAGCTGGTGTTACTGAATCAGAAGAGAGATCTTCCCGATGAAATGCTTACACCAGGACTGTTGGAACATCGGAAACTGGAGACGGAGCTTTATAATTTGGCCGAGTCGGTGCGGCGTAATTTGTTACGTGAGACCATCACGAAGGTGAACAAGTTACTGAGACTGCTCAATGAGAAGGATTTACATGAATATATGGTTCCAAAGATTGAGAGTCCACCACAGGAGGTGATTGGAGTGGAAGCGACTTTGTTCAGTAGGAATTATCTGGACACGACTGAACAATTGAATAATCAGGGGAAGTTGATGAACGAATGGTTTGCCGATTTGGTGGCTTTATTACTGCATTATTTGAAGGAACACAATGATAATGCGAATGAGGAAGTTGATGAGAATGAGTATGACGAGTCTCTTGTTAATCAGGACAAGCTGTTCCTGTACTTGGATATCTTACAACAATGTTTGAAGGAGAGAGAAGATGCTTTATTGGGGACCGTTAATCAGATCGCCACTCAGATCCAGAGATTGAATGATGGGAATAACAGAAGACATACGGAGGAATTGGAAGAGGATCCTTTGACCAAGGATGGGTTACCTTTGAAATCTGAGTTCCACGAGAATTTGGAGAAGTTGAAGAAAGACACTGTTCCGTCTCTGAGTTATAGGGCTGAACTTTCTTTGAGATCGATGATTACCAAGAGTAAAGAGATCTCTGATTCCATGGCTCCAGCAGTACTGAGAGCTCCGAAGAGTTTGGAATACAAGTTGTTCTTGACCGTGTCCAAACATATGAAGGATACCATGGCTACACAGAGAAAGGCGTTGGACAAGTTGAAGAAGGATTTGTTTGAACATTTGAACGATTTATACAATCTGAGAATCGAGTACTACAAGAGTTTACAGGCGATTTCTGATATGGTGAAAGGATTGGATCTGACTACGGCGAGGTCGTTGAGGTTCCCGGAGATTGAGAGGGCTCTTGATACACTGGTCAGTTTGAGAAATTCTCATATGGTGAGATCGACGTATTTGAAGAGTTTACTGAAGACAATGAGAGTGGTGAGTGAGGGAGAGACCAAGCTGTCAGAGGAGGAGAGGAATTGTACCATTTGTCAATGTGAGATCAGTTCGGGAGTTCTTACAGCTTGTGGACATCAATATTGTATTGAATGTTTGGACGAATGGATGAGACATGGGAATAACAATTGTCCTATTTGTAAGTCCAAATTGACGAGGAGTTCGATGTATCGGTTCACCTATACGAAAGCGGAGATTCAAGCTGGAGTCATGGATCAACAACCAGAGAGACCTAAAGAGAAGGAGAGTGATATTATTCATTCTCTTTATCAAAGAATAGACGATGAGACGGTGGAAGGTTTGAAGGAGATCGAATTAAACAGATCGTATGGCTCTAAAATCGACATGATCGTCAAGGTGATCAAGTATTTGCATAAACAGAACCCGACGGTTCAAATCGTGGTGTTCTCTCAATGGTCAGAATTCTTACTTTTGATCGGGGCTCTGTTGAAACTGAATTTCATCTCTTTCTTGAGTAGTACGAATTCTTTGAATTCCTCTTTGGGAAGTGGGCGGAGAGTAGCCAAGACCACTGACGTGGACTTGTTTAAGAAGAACCCGAAGATCACGTGCTTCTTGTTGAATCTGAAACTGCAACTGTCAGGATTGACTTTGGTCAATGCTTCACATGTATTTTTGTGTGAACCATTGGTCAATACACTGTTGGAATTACAACTGATCAGTAGAATTCATAGGATAGGACAGAAGAAACCTACGACGGTGAGTCTGTTTGCTATCAATGATACAGTGGAGGAGTCCATTGTTAAGCTTAGTACTAAGAAGAGATTGGAATATTTGGACGAACTGAAGACCGATGAAATTATGAATGAGGAGGAGATCGACGAGGTCAACTCGGAGGAATTGACAAAGACAACCGATGGGTTGGTAGATAAGAAACTGTTAGGAGGAGAAGTGGTACCAAATGACGACTTATGGTCGAGTATATTTTCCTAAATAGCTAAATAAGTGTTATCATCACCACCGTTGTAGATTCTTCCGTCTTCGGTCAACCGTTGCACGTACAAGGCGACGTCTTCGGCCATCATGTTCAAGCCCTTCAGGATGTACTGAACTGGGACACCCTCTGGCATAGCCGGGCTTTGGGCGAGGACGAAGTCGTAGATTCTATCAACGTCGGACTTGGAGCCGCTCTCTTCGGAGACGAACAAACCAGAGCCCATTTCGTTCTTGGAAGAGGAATTGGTGGTTCCTTGCAGTTCCAAATGGATCTTAATGGCGCTTAAGTGGTGGTAAATCACTTGGTTGTGATCGGTGATTGGTCTGGCAGTGGCATAATTGATGTTCTTCTTACCGTTGAATTCCTTCAAAGCACCACAAACTTCGATGTAAGTGCCGATCGGGAAGTCATCAGCGATCGACCCGGAGTCGGAATCACCGTCGTTATCCATCCATTTCTTGAATTCGAAGGAACCAGTACCGTCTTCAATAGTGATGTTCCAATTAGAGGCATTATCAACCACGTTACGAATGACTCCAATGACACTGACACTGGCCAATTCGACATCATTAATAGTGAACTCTCCATCTGGAACCTTCTGTGTGGCCTCATTCAACTGTTTCAAAGTGATGGGGGTGATCGAGGTCCGTGGTTGAGCGGTGTGGGTCTGAGATGAGGAGTCTTGGAATCCGCCGTTGTAATTCATCTGATTCTGAAATCCTCCTCCATTGTAATCGGAGTTGTATTGTTGGTATGCTAAGGCGTTAGTAGGGTATTTAGGTGGAGTTTACTTGTCTTCACTTACTAGTCATCTTGTGTTTGTATAGAGAGAGGCAAAATATAAAACGCGTATTTTTTTTTACGTGAATGGATTTGGGCTATTATACACGACTATCTTTGGATAACTACAGTGGAAGGACCCTCCTTTCTTACCTTTGCGTATTTCATTATGAAGCTTGAGATTTTGAGGTTTTTTGAATTGAGGTCGGAGATGAAGGGGGTTATATCGTCCAAGGACCATTTTGAGTGCAATTTGAATAAATAGGCGAATCTTTGTTGAGGGTCTTGAGGGAGGATCTGGGAGTTGAGGTACTTCAAGGTGGTTGCCGTTGGGAGGAAGTAATGGCCTCGGAGGGAGACGAGATCTAAATTGACCGAGATCGACGTTGGAAGAGTCGATCTCCAATTAATGAGGAACTCCTCGGTGGAGATTTGGTCGAGCTTTTTGAGTAATTGGATGCCGAACCAAATGGCGATTTTATCAAAGTCGAGTTGGAAGGTCATGTCGAAGAATGAGGCTGATTTGGAGAACTTGACCACGACAGTATGGAGGATCTCGACCCCGAGACTCAGATTGTAAGCCGACAAGTCGACAATTCTGGCCAAGTCGGGTAAAGTGAACTCCTGTTCCAAGGGGAGTCCATTCGCTACCATGGAATTGATTACCAATTTGAGTAATTCCGTGACGAAATCTCTGTCTAGGAGGACGGCCTTACCGTCTACTTCACTACCGTTGAGGTCGATCCATTTTTGGTAGAATTGTGATTCCGAGATCGGGGATCTTTCGAGGATTTGAGCGACCGTGTACTTGGAATCTGGGAGCGTGTCTCCGTTATAGAGGGGGACTCTTGAGTGGTCGATGGAACCTTCTATACGTTGCAATTCGAGTTCACTTGAGAATTGGGCACCAGCCAAGAGATTGTCGTTCATCTGAGACATGAGAAGTTGGGTGTTCGAGTGATTCTTCTGACGGATCTGGAAAGTGTCTTTCAGAGTGGTGAGGACAAGATCACGTGTAAGGGAGGTACCGGCTTTGATAGTGAGGTGTTGATTGGATTTGATGGCATCGAGGAGGTCATCACTGAGAGTAATGAGACGATATTGACCTCGGAAGGACGTTTCACTGTACACGTTGTATTGGATCATACAGAGAGTGTGAAAGAGGGATAGTGAAAAAAGAGAGATAGAGAGGAAAAAGAGAAATGTATGAGAGAGTTTGTAAGGAAAAATGTAGAGAGAGTTTGGAAGGGAAAAATGTACAGAGTTTGTGTAAGAGAAAAATATAGAGACTTTAGACTTTGTGTAAGAGAAATATAGAGAATTTTGGAAGAAAAAGAGAACTAGACAGACTTTGTGTAAGAAAAATAGTTACAGAAAAACCACTTTGTGTCAGATTTGTTACACAAACACAAAAAAAATCCCACTTCACTAAGAGTCAAGTTTTTTGTAAGGGTCAAAATGAAAAACTGAGCAAAATACGAACTAAGCCTCTGTGAGGCTTATAGATAGAAGCGATAGGAGGAAGGTGGAATAGAGGAGAAATAGAGGAAATTAGGAGGGGATGATTCGATAGAAAGGAATAGGAAGATTAGGATCAGGTTAGGACACGATAAGGTCCTGATTTCATGGCTTGGGTATACTTCAAACTGAATTTCTTTCCCTCCCATTTCACGCGTCTGCTCATCGTTACATTTTTGTTTACAAACAGAGGAAGAAAAAAAAGAGTAGCGAAGTTTTAAGTTATATTGTTACAAGACCATGACACATAAACAGCGGTACCTGAGTAGTGTTTATGATCAGAACTTGAGTACTACCATTAGTTTGAACTCTGAGTTCAATTATTTGATCAAATTGGGTTCTGAGCATTCTAAAACGGCGTCACAATGGTTCCAATTGATACCTAGTGCGGTGTACTTCCGCGGACATGATGATCTCATATTCAAGGATTATTACGTCATGATCTATGAGGACCTTACTGGGTCGTGTCTTAACTCGGTGCTTGTCAGTAAATTCGGCGAATTCCATTATAAGACGATCGCCTTGGACAAGAAGTCGCGGTATTATCCGCTGTGTGACAATTTGCAATCCGCTTATAAGAAGAGCAATGTGAGGAAACTGTTGGCGGTAACGTGTTTGAGGAGTTTTTCGATGTTGGACGAGTCGGTCAAGTCGAAATTGAATCATAAGATGGTGCAATTGGATCTTTGGGACGAGACACGACTGGGACATTTACTGAATACTCTGACGTTAGTACAGACTCAGAAGCCCGATCTTTTGGGACTCTGCTTTTTGAGGTTGGGATATCTCCAGACGAAACTTATCAATTCGCTGGTGCTTGATATTGTGTATTCGAATACGACCCAAAAGGATGTCGAGGATAACAATAATTTGGTGTTTGCCGTTGGAGAACAATTGGACCAATTATTTGATCCCTTGACGGAGTATTCGCCTGAGCCTACAGAGAAGATTTATCAGCCACCACCACCGAGTCAAATTCCGAATTCGGTTGGGGATTCACAATTGACCCTGAGTATTTGTCAAGAGTTACTTCAATTCCAGATCAATTTTACTAGGAATATGGTGGATTTCTTACAGAATTACATCTTACCAATGAGAATAAGAGTACTTAATGGGGGGATCAAGGATTATACCACGCTGAAATTGAATTTGATCTTCCCTCCAACCATCGATGAAGTGACCAGAATCAACTGTATTTATTTGGATGCCCTCAAGATGCTGATTCCCTTCGGACTGAAGGAAGTTATCAAGGCTTCGGGAATGACGATTCCGTATTTTTACAAGGCATATATGAGACACGAGCTGGCGACGAAGAATTTCACCACGAATCTTAAAGTGTTCTTGAGTGATTTGGCAGCTATGGGATTACAAGATATGGAGTCGGCTTATACGAAGCAAAAGATGGAGAGCATCATACATTCGTCTTTGAATTTGGCCAAGATCAAGATGATCTTGAATCGGTTACTGCAGAAGGTGGAAGTTGACGAGTCGATGGGTGAGTATTTAGATTCTGCTGTCTCGACAATTGACTCGTTTGCGAAGGGAGAGCTTGCTCCTTATAATCATAGAGTGTTTACACCGACGGGGAAGATTTTGACGGAATTACTGAATAATTGGCCTACAGAGTTACAATTTGGCTGGTTGACTAGAAGAGTCGTTCTGATATACGATGTGGATAACCTTCAGTATTCTGCTAAACTGCAAGAGGTGTTTGTCATTTTCAGTGATCACATCTTGTTTTTGAAGGTTGATAAGAGACGGAGAAGTCCGACGAACGATTTCCACCAGCCTTCTATCAGTGATGTCTTGATGCATTCTTTGATCAACGAGAGTCCGATTAAGAATATCCCTAAGTTGATAGTCAATGGGTGGGCCAATATCCAGGATTGTCAAGTGATGTCATATGAAGACGAAGAATGCCTTAAGGTGGTGGTCAATGGAGCCAATGGGATTATGGGATTGAATAGACAAGAGACCACGAGATTTTATAAAGTGACGGGAGCCGAGATCAAGGCCGGCAAGGTGGTTGAGTTGGTGAACAAACTGAAGATCTTGAATAAGACACAACCGTTCCATTTGTTCAAGACGAGTCTGTATGGGTTGACGTTATATTCGACGGCCCATGATTATGAGACGTATATGGAGGAGACGGTGAAGTCGCCATTTGTGATAGTTTTGAAGAGAGAAATTGACCGGGAATTCTTGAATAAGAATGGGGTTTTCTTTGGATTGAGTGTGATGGTGAAGAAGGGAGGACTTTTGTCAGTGAAGGGGTATTATGTCAATGGGAAGAAGGGATTCGATAAGGAGATAGATCTCAGGGAATTGGGACTGTTCTTGGCTCAAATCATGAGCGAAGTTTATTCGAATTACTTCCGGTATGATGTCAACACCACTGATATGGCCAAGTTGTTGGACTCGAATCTGGAGTCTGTGAGGATTTTGACGAATTTGATTGAGAACAGAGCTCCAGTGCCGGAGCCAATCCCACAACAAAAGCCGAGACTCAATGCGAGAAAGTCGTTAGATTTCTTGACGAGTTTTAGAAACTCTTCCAATTCAAGTGTTGTGCATTCGAGTAGAAAGACCTCGGGTTCGGATAAGTCGACGACTTCTTCCAAGAAGAGTTTCAGGAGCATTTTAAGAAGAAAGTCATCCAATGAGGAGAACAAGAGATCTAATAGTGTTAGACGGAAATCGGAGAAGGTGGTACAACTGGATCAAACAATGCTGAGCTCGTTCTATCCTGAGTCGGTGACTGAGTCTTCAATAGTTCTTCCAAAGAGGAATGAGCCTCCAAAGAAGCAAATATTTTCCTCACCAAAGGTTGAACTTAAGCCGATAGTGCCACCAGTTCCAGAGAAGGATGAGAGTGAAGAAGAAGAAGAGGATATGAATAAAATTAAGGAGGTGAAGACTCAACCTTTGAAGACAGTTCAATTACGGACATCGCATAGTGTACGTCGGAGATTATCGCAGTTGATGACGGAGATGAATTATAATTATTATGAAGATGGAGAGTTGAACTGGGAGTTGTTGGATGAGAAGAAGACTGAGAAGAAGACTCATACGAAAATGAGATCGTCTATCACGAAGATGATTGAAGATTCGGGAGAACCAGTCGGGTATATGACGAAGACGTCACATAATTACAGAGCTTTAGTACAAGATTCACCTGTTGTGGAGCAATTTGTGACTCCAAGGCAATATCAGTCGGAGTTTACTCCAAAGCCACAACAGAGTCAATTCGCACCAAATCCACAGTTCACTCCGAGGGTTCTGCAAAGTCAGTTCGTGACTAAGCCAGTACCTGACACTCCGACTGAGGCCAGTTCGAAGGCTCTGCAACAGCAATTCTCAAAGGCTCCATCTCTGACTCCTGTCAGAGCGACTCCTAAAACACTTGCACAGACACCTGCTGCTTCCACTGTCCAGCAGTCACCATTTGCATATCCAGAGCCACAGATCGAACCAATTGATTCTACTTACGAAACACCAAAGGAGGTTTCACGGGATTTTGGTTCGATGATGCTTCTGGCCGAGCCTGAAGAAGAAGAGGAAGTGTTTGTTACGCCTTATTTGAACCAAGACCCCAAGTTTAATGATGATGTTTCCTTTGAGATCAATTTTGATACTGTCAATGATCCGTTAGTGGATGACGTGAATGGGTTGGAAAGCTTACATGAGCAACCTACGAAGGAGCTTACTGAGCAGGAGATTGTTGAGACACTTAGAGAGAAGCCTCTGGTGCAACAGTTTAGATATAAGAATGCTGAGGAGTACGATGATACGACGTCGCTCATGAACCAGATCGAGGACAAGTTCGTCAATAGTGACTTTACCATGTCGAGTGAGTTGTCATTCTCCAAGCCTGCTACACCACAAAAGAGACCCGTTGTCGAGGCTGAGATCAGTCAATGGTATTCTCCGTCCCAATTGGACTTGTTGAATCCACGAAGTGAGGAGGTTGTCGTTCCGGCTAGACTTCCAAGACACACTAGTGGGATTGAGATTATCAAGCCACCGGCATCTCCTGAGAGGAAACCGTCTAATAAGCAATATTATATGGTGAAGGAGGATTCTGTCAACTTTGACGAGCCCGTATTGGGGAGATCGTCTTATTCGTACCTTTCGGGGATTTTGGACGGGAATGCCGATTTCTTGAATAATGATACGACGTTGATGCCGGGAATTGAGGAGTATACCGAGGACGAGAGTCGGGTATTACCGGAGACTACGATGGTATATGATAATAAGTTGCAGAGGAACTTGAAGGAGAGTTCGTTGGGTTATTTGACGGGGTATTTGGATGGTGAGGAGGAGATATTGGGGGGAATTTGAGGAAAGGAAAGGCAGACAAGGAAAGAGAAACAGAAGGAAAAAGAAGAGAGAAACAGAAGGAAAAGAAGCAGAGAGAAGAGAGAATAGAAGGAAAAAGAACGACTGAGGATCAAAAAAAAAAATAAAAGATGAGGTGAAATATATCGATCTATATAATGTTAAGTCACTTTATTAGAAGACAAGTAGTTGGACGTCGGGTGGTTGTTGGAGTCAATCGTGCGGTTGGTGTTAGTGCGTGTCGGTATATTGGGACCGATAGTAAAGAGGAGGTTCTTAGACGGTACCAGGAGAAGCTTTCCAAGAAGGCTGAAGAGGTTGGAGCACTGGATATCAATGAGTTGGCGGAGAAGTTGAAAGAGGACATCGAGAAGAAGAAGAAGGAGATGAACAAAGTGGATCCGTTGAAAGAATTGGAGGAGTACGAGAAAAAGTTGAGTTCTGAGGAGAAAAAGGAGTTCAAGATGAGGGATCCGAGATCTCCCCAGACTCCTGAGAAGCCGTACAAGACCTTGGAGAGTTATTTGGAGGTGGCCAAGGTGAAGGATTTGGGCCCGAAGGAGTTGGAGTACATTTGGAGGGCCCGGTTTGCCAATAAGGAGAACAGTCTTATTGCGGTAATTCCTAATGAGGTATTCAACAAGTTCTATTACAATGCTCGGAGAAACCCGTCTTTTGTGTTACCACTTCCTAAGGACGACAAGGGAGAGGAGATCGAGATGCATTACATCCAATGGTCTTTTGTAGGGGAGAATACCGTGCATTGTATGATTACGTCATTGGTGGAATATAAGCTTCATAATGAATTTGCACGTCCACATACGACGTTGATGTTCCATTCGGATTTACAAAAGAGTCACCAATTGACTTTGATGAATGGACAAATAGAGAAGGATGCTAATATTACCTTGCAAGAGCTGCAATTGTTGTTGTTGAATTTACAAAGATTCTATGGACTGTTGGAGGAGAGTGATCTGCAACAAAGAAGATTGAAATTGTTGAGAGATTTCACGGAGGGAAACCCGGAATTTAACTTGGAATTGTTAATTAAAGAATCCTCGAGTTTTGAAAATTGATAGTCAGACTGAGAGCTAAGGGTCAATAGTAGTCAAAAAAGTATTTAGTAGTCAGATCGATCTGCTTAACGTTTATAGTGAAAAAAAATTTGATGGATGAAAAAAAAAAAAAATTTTCCTTGAGAAGAGGTTGAGAGTAGCCGTTTAGAAGGAGATACGATGGAACGCGGGACCATTAAGGTGGCATATTTAGGGCCCTTAGGGACGTATTCACACCAGGCGCTGCTTCAGGAGTTTGAGAGTTATCTGTCGGAGTTCAATATTGAGTATTATCCGCAGGCATCTATTAGTGATTGTTTCGACTTCATCAATGAAGGGAAGTGTGATTACTCGGTGATTCCCTTTGAAAACTCGAGTAATGGGCAGGTGATCTTTACGTATGATTTACTTCGGGATTGGTATTGTAATAAACAAGACTGGGAGGAGTTCAATGGACAATTACAGATCCACCATGAGCTGGATCAACAACCCCTTTTCCGGGTCATTGGAGAACAATTTGTCAGTATTCATCACTTCCTTATAAGTTATCTGAAGTCACTCAAGGACATCAAGACGATATATTCGCATCCCCAGGTATGGTCTCAATGTAACAATTTCTTCAAGGGACAGGAATTCAATAGTAGTCTCGAGAAAATTGATACGTCATCGACGTCGAGGGCTGTCGAGATTGTTAGTAAATTAGATCCAATATTTAAGGGAGAAGCAGGACTGATTCTGAGTTCTGCTAGTGCACAAATTTATGACGTGCCAATATTGATGGAACAGGTGGAAGATAATAGAGAGAACACTACGAGATTCTTGATTTTGGGATACAACAATTTACCAAGTTTAATGGCGGGAGATTCGTACAAACTGGCCGATAAAAAGATCACATTGATATCATTTATTTTAAAGAGTAATATGGGATACGGGTCACTTGTGTCGTCGTTGGGATGTTTTGCTTCACGGAACTTGAATTTGTTGAGTATAACGACAAGACCGTCTAAATTGAAACCTTGGCTTTATGTATTCTTCATTGAGGTGTTGACCATGACTGAGGAGGACTCGATCAACTTGAGATTGGCCTTGACCAACTTGGACGATTACGTCAGTGACAAAGTAGTGATAGGAGAAGAGTTTCAAAGGGATGTAAGATTTTATAAGGACATATAACCGCGCGTTCATTTACCGTATCTTTGTAAGACCCATTCTCTATTATCCAAGGGACAGACGTTTCTCGTTCTCAACCATCTACTGATACAATGTAAGTGGAACAGGTGATTACATTGACCCCAGGCGGTTTGACATTCTTCTGAGGTTTGGGACATCGAGTTTGGCTGGCATTCAATACAGGGTTCCATGAGATGATTCCGACAAATGGCACAATTCTCCACTACCATATCCCAGGACCAGAACAGGACGGCGGTCCATTTCTTCACTTCGAACTTCTTCTTGGTCTTGACTTTGACCTCGGATTTAGGTGCTGGAGGGAGGTTAGTATGGATTGACGCGTGGTTTGACAGGGACTTACTCTCATCGACATCCATTCGATCGTCAAGTTCAGACATTACTAAGGTGGTGAAGAAGTAAGAAAAAGTAAGAAAGCAAGAAAAGTAAAGTAAGAAAAGTAAAGTAAGAAAAAAGTAAAGTAATGGTTAAATGTGAGGGAAAGTAAGGAAAGAGAGAAAAATAGTGAGAAAGAGTGAGAAAAAGAGTGTATAAAACTGTGAGGAAGAAAAATAGTAAGAAGAGATACAAGAACAACCACTACCATGTCCGACATATCGCTACTTTATCCCTCGCCACCGCCCTATTATAAAGTGTTTAGTAAAGAGAATTGTGAGAAGATCGAGAAATTGAAGAAAGAACATGATGACGTCAGTCAATTGGAGGAAGTGAAGAACGGAGAGCTCAAGTACCTTGTACCGCCAGAGATTCCCGGTGGAGAAGTGTTCCATTCGTTTGGTAATGTATGGCAATTCAAGGACCGATTTATGAATCTTAAAGATGCGGGGATTCAACAATTGTATCCTGAAAGAGTGACTGAAGAGGGGGAAGAGGAGGAGGATATCTTTACCGAGGATAGAATCCTTGAGTTGAAGAAGATGACCAAGTCGTTGTTGGTGAATTTTCTTGAATTGGTGGGACTTTTGGTGAAGAATCCGTATTATTTGAATACCAAGATTGAGCAGATCCGGATCATTCTTATTAATTTGCATCATTTGCTCAATAGTTATCGATTACACCAATCGAGAGAGGATTTGATCTTGAGGATCGAGGCTAAGATTGGAGACACTATGAAGGAGGTGGAGACAATAGAGAACACCGCGAGTGTGATAGAGGGAAAATTGAAGATGTTGATGCAGAAAATCGATCTCCAACTGGAAAATAAGGTGGAGAAGCTGGACGTGACAATAGAAGAACAAAGTGTGGAGGAGAGAAAGAAACTGTTGGTGAAACAAATATTAGAGGAGTGACATAGAAGAATGACTACAATATAATGACAGAATATACTTAAGAGCTCTTATTTAAATTAGAAGGATCCAAACCACTAGCAACGTTACATTGGTGCATCAATCTCTTTTCGTCTTCGGCGAATTCACCGGTGACGGAATGCCATAAACCTCTGTTGAAGAAGATACACAAGTCACCTTCGTTCCAGGCATGACAGTAGATATGCTGAGGGGAGATGGCAGGTCTCATGAATTTGTGTACGATTTCTCTGGCTTCTTCGAGTTCGTATACCTTTCCGGTCTTTTCGTTGATCAATTTGTAGACACAACAACCGTGCACTTGTAAGTGAGGTTCTCCGGTTTCTGGGTTGGTCCATACCAATGGTAACTTCTTGATCTTGGACTCTTCCCATTCAGGCAAGTTTTCCAATGGGATTTCCTTACCTTCACTGACCATAGTTAAACCATCGGAGGTCAGTCTAGCGTCGGAGATATAAATATAAGGATGAGGAGCATATACGACGGTGGTGTTCAAGGCGAATTCTTGATCTTCCTTGGAAAGTAATTTGAAGGCAGTGGCACCGGAGGCGAACAGAGTAGAACCCTTAACTAAGCTCATCTCTTCTTTGGTGTCTTCATAGACGATCTTTTGTTTCTCTTGTTTAGAAGGAACAACACAACCAAGTAAGGTAGTGACCATAGGAGGACTCAAACCATACAAGGCAGCATCGATATGCCATCTGAAGAATCTGGTTTGGTTATTAGCGACTTGTTCTTCGTTTAAGATGTCTTTGTGGAAGGTGAAATGAGTAGGATGTTCCAAAGTGACGTCTTGCAGAATACCTGGTTCGTATCCTTTTGGGAAGAAAGAGTTACCAACCATCATAACTTGAGGAGTATCAGCAATCGATCTACCATCTTTCAGAAGAACCGACTTCTTATCTTGGAAGATCTTTTGGTCATGACCATAACCTCCATCACAGGTCGGATCAAATCTCTTTGTCAAGTGATATTGAGACCGAGGAGGAAGATTTCTTTGGCCAGGGATGACAAGAACCAAATTGTTCATCAACAGAGACTTGAGCTCGGCAAATTGCTCGTCCGAAAGGTCCATTGGGTCCGTGATGCCTTCTGGTAACTCTACAGTAGCACCGAAGGGAGCATCGTCCAATTTTCTGATCTTCAATGTAGGTGTCTTCAAAGGAAGTGTGGAAGTAGTTGTTGTCGTGACGGTGGTCATTATGTGTTTAGTTTGGTTTTTTGAAAGTCCTACTTTTCGTTGTTTATATACGGTTTAGATAAGCCGGAGTCGGCTTATCGTGAAAAAAGAAAAAGAGGGTTTAATCCGCGGCGATGCGTGAACGCCGCGGAATAAGAAGGAAAAAAAGGCCGATATTTTATCAATTTCATCGGGAATGAGATAAGGAGGATTGCTCCGGAGCAAACTAGGCTAAGACTTTGGAGAGTCTTTCTTTGTCCATACGTTTCATTCCTGCATAATTCATGTCATAATTACCGGTACCCCGTGTCAAGCTACGTAATTTTGTTAGGTAACCGACCATCTCCTTTAATGGGGCTTCCAGTAAGATCAATTTCTTTGTAGATTTGCTCTGATCGTAGAAGGACATAGTGGAATCTGGAGGGAGGTAAATTGATTCCAGTTCTTTGTAGTAGATGTTGGAATCTTGGGTATCGTCGAGCGAATCTTCTATGCTATGAATAACCAGCTTTCTACTAGTCAAGTCCTGTGAGACAGCCCCTAAATCGGAATCATTGACGGACACTTCTATGTTCATGATTGGTTCCATTAAAGTGAAACTTGCTTGGTCTTGGGATCTGATTAAGTCGAGTAAGGTCAATCTGGTGAGACTGAGTAATTCTTTAGGAGTCTCCAGCTCTGGAGGGAGGTTGTAATTGTGGACTCTTACGATTGTAGAATGGAAGGGTAATCTGGCAATTGGACCGGCAACGTTTAAAGAGGCCAGGATTCCAGAGACCATGGAGCCGATGATACGGTCATAGGACATATTGAGAGACCATACCTCTTTGGAGAGTTCTTTTTGGATGTGGGAGGGGTCGGAGTCGGCTTCGAAGATGATCCAATTGTTATCTCCAAGGGAATGGGCATCCAGGAGGGGTTCAGTACCTTCTTTAGGTTCTACCGAAAGAGAAATCAGGTAACCAGTATCTACAGATTTAGAGAGAGGGGGAGTTGATCTGACCATGTTCTCTTTGTAGGTGACCATGACTTCACCGACTTGAACTTTCAGTTTGAGGTCGTTGACCAAACGATCGACTGCGATTTCCAAATGTAATTCACCCATACCGGTCAAGATGGTCTGGCCAGTCTCGTCGTCGATATGGGTCTTTAAGGAGGGATCTTCTCTGAGTAAAGAGGTTAAAGCCGTTTCCATCTTTCTCGCATCACCTACTGTTCTTGGTTCTAAAGAGACCGAGAAAACCAGGGGAGGAATTTCGATTGGATGTAATTTGGCATGTCTTTCTATTGGAGAGACGTTTTTGGAGCCGGAGGAGACGATTGTATCACCAGTGGTGATTTCACCGTTGGTACCAGTAATAACACCGATTTGACCAGCATTTAAGGAGGTGACTTCTTGAGGTTGATCAGCCATCATCAATAAAAGTTTACCAATACGATGAGAGTCGCCTGATTTGGTGTTGACTACGTGGGAATTGGATTGTAATTTGCCCGAGTAGACTCTTACAAAGACCATGAGACCACGATTAGGGTCCGTGATCACTTTGAACAGTAACAGAGAAGCCAAGTTTTTGTTGTTGTTGATGATACAACCTTTGACTGGGTCCATTGTCACGGGCAAGTCTTTGACTTCGGCAGTGGTGTTTTTACGAGAAGCCTTGACGGTGGTGGTGACATGTGGTGGGGGTGTATCTACGGGAGAAGGTAAGTAATCTACTACCGCATCCATTAAAGGTTGGACAGCGATGTTTTTGAAAGCCGCACCACAGAGAACTGGAATGACTTCATTTTGGAGTGTGGCAGTTCTAAGCAGAGATTTCATGATTTTGGCAGGAACCGCAAGATAATCTTCCGTCTCGAGGAACAGGTCCACCACCAGGTCATCAAATTCGCCCAAGGTTTCACAAGCTTGTTCACGACATTTGACAAGTTGATCAAAGAGGGGATGGTCTTTCGTTATTGACTCCACAGAGACCGATTTGCCTTCCTTGTCGTCTTCCTTCCACTTTAAGAGTTTCTGGTCAAAGACGTCGATGATTCCACGGAAGATTTGTTGACGTGTTTGGGGATCTTCTACAAAGTAGGGGACATTGACACAGACTACTTTAGTGTTCAACTTTGTGATCACTTCCTTCACCGTTCTACTGAAACCTGCACCTTCTCTGTCCATTTTATTGACAAAGATCACTTTAGGAATGTTCAATTGTGACAGTTGATGCCATACTTTCTCTGTTTGCAGTTCCACACCGGCAACAGCGTCCAAGACCGTGACTGCTCCGTCCAACACTCTAAGAGATCTGATCACTTCGAAGGTGAAGTCCAGATGGCCGGGAGTGTCTATAATGTTGATTCTATGGGAATTCCAGGGAATCGTGACAGCGGCACTTTGAATCGTGATACCTCTATCCCTTTCCTGACTGAGATAATCCGTCATCGTATCACCTTCATCTACATTACCGATCTTTTTTGTAACTCCACTATAATAAAGCATCCGTTCCGTCGTGGTGGTCTTTCCCGCATCGATGTGAGCAATGATCCCGATATTCCGGGTCTTCAGTAAAGTATCAGTGGCACTGGTCGCATAGAACCTCCATTGAAGGGGACGTAGCTGCCGTGCAACTGAAGTGACGATGTTCATTTGATGAGATGAGGATGAAAAATTTTTGAAAAGACAAAAAGAAAAAGAGAAAGGAAGTTAATAGAGACGAGACATGAGTGGTAAGTGAGATGGAGAGTAATTCTTACGTTTGATGGCCTTTTACTAACATATAGACTTTGACATTAAAGCTACTTATCTCAAGTTCCTTGAGGAGGATCCTGAGATGACCATGCCTGTGGCAGCTATTGAGTCACTTGTGACACTTCTTGAGGTCAAACAACCTTCTACATCGAGTGAATTACAGGTCTTACTCAATGAGCAGATCAATTTGTTGAAGGATAGTATACCCAATAACATTTCGTTGAGTGCTGGATGTGATTTGTTTATGCGGTTCGTGTTGAGAAATACGCATTTGTATTCCGATTGGGAGAGTTGTCGGAAACACTTGGTTTCCAACGGACAATTGTTTGTCAAGAGAGCCAAGCTGAGTCGTGAGAAAATTGCCGAAATCGGGTTACCATTTATTAGAGATGACGATACTATACTTATTCACTCGTATTCCAGAGTGGTGTTGAATTTACTTAGTTTGGCCCTGTCCAAGTTCATCAGATTCAATGTGCTTGTCTGTGAAGCTATGCCTACTGGACATGGACACAAGATGGTGGAGAGTGTGGCCGGGTTGGGTATTCCGCTGACTTTGATTACGGATTCCCTGGTTGGTTATTATATGAACAAGGTCGATAAGGTCTTTGTCGGAGCTGAGGGAGTGCTGGAAAGTGGAGGTATTATCAATCATATTGGCAGTTATCAAATCGGAGTCTTACTGAAGAATGCCAATAAACCACTTTATGTCGTTGCCGAGTCGCACAAGTTTGTCAGAATGTTCCCATTAGGACCAGACGATTTACAAACCGTGAATAGTGACAAACCTCTCATCGATTTTACTCCACACGAACATATCACACTGTTAATTACTGACTTGGGAGTGTTAACTCCAAGTGCCGTCAGTGAGGAGTTAATCAAGATATGGTATGATTGAACAGCAGTTCTATGTAATCTTGTTCCGTCATAATACATTCCAATTGTGGACCTTGTCCTTGTAAAGCCTGTGTAACCTGGTGATCTTCCAACCATTGTAAAGGAGTGAATTTTTCCTCCGCCAGTTTCTTGGTCAGTTTTAACAGGCCTCCCAACCGTTGTTGTGTCGTGTCCGAGGATTTGACGGTCATTTGAATCATTTTGACTTCATTCTTCTTGGTTTCGTCAATTCTATTACTAAGAGATTGTTGTCTTTGTCTCTTGTTGTACGACGTCTCATCGATGTACTTCAAGCTCGGTCTCATTTGAACTGTTTTTTGCAACCGATTCAAGGTGACTTGATCGTCATGAAGAGCCGCCACATAATAAATATGATTCTCATTAAGTACTCCTTGTAAAACCTGAGTCTCGACTCCTCCCCAATCACTCGATTTTTCCCGATCAAATAACTGTGTCGTGTCGAGAGGAGTCTCCAATTCCAACAACCCCGATTCAGCCTTGAGTTGGGCGTTAACTATGGGCATGGGTTTCAGACGGTTGGGAAATTGTAAGAGACAAAGATTCTCAAGTTCATGATTCATGTAAACGGGGATCTCATGAACAACTTCATCTTCCTCGACCTGGATCTGGCTGCCCATATCATCATCCTCTGTAACAAACAAACTCATGGCGTTTAAGCTAGTTTAGTACTTCTTTTTTTTTTTTCTTAATAAAATTTTTTTTAGATAATTTTTCACTCATCTCATCTCTATACTTAAGATGGATGACGATGATGGAATGATGTTGAATTTCTCCACTGCGGTGGAGACAACCACTAAAGTGAAGTCCGGTAATGCCAAGGTTACTGGAGGAAGATGGAAGGAGAGACGGAAGCTTCAATTGGAGAGTCAGAATAGGGGACGGAAGAAGCCTATAAGTAAGGAATCTGTGAATAAGGTAGTACTTGGGAAGAGGTCTGAGCCTGTTGAGAAGAAGACTGAGCCTGTTGTGAGAGGGGAAAGGACATCTGGGCCTCGGGAACCACAAATGAAGAAATTTAAAGCCGACAATGTTCATCAGGGTAAGATTTCATCCTTGTTCACCTCGGCACCACAGATCAGTGCACATGAATCTCAGGTGCAAACACTTGAACCTTCCAATGCCCCACTTCTTGATTCGACCACGTTTGATGGGTTAGGATTGGGAGACCAATTACTGGGACATCTTAGTGAGCATTTGAATTTCAAGAAACCTACTAAAATTCAACGGAGTGTCATTCCAAGATTGGTACAAAGAGATAGAGATTTATTTGTACAGGCACAGACCGGGTCGGGTAAGACTTTGGCGTTTGTTTTACCTGTCTTTCAGAAGCTTATGGAATGTCGGGATTTGAGAAGAGATTCGGGATTATTTGCCTTGATATTGGTGCCTACAAGAGAATTGGCCCAACAGATATATTCTGTCTTGGAGTCTTTGACCAGATGTTGTCATAGAATTGTGCCAGGGATTGTCATTGGAGGAGAGAAGAAGAAATCGGAGAAGCTGAGATTGAGAAAGGGAGTCAATTTACTTGTTCTGACTCCTGGTAGATTGCTCGATCACATGGAGAATACCGAGTCTTTGGACTTGTCTCAAATTAGATGGCTCGTATTGGATGAAGGAGATCGGTTGATGGATCTTGGGTTCGAGGAGACAATTACCAAGATTTTGGGTAAATTGGACTCCTCTTTCAGACCAAGTAGTTTTGGTGTGCCCACCAAGAGAGTCAATGTTCTTTGTTCTGCTACGATGAAGAACGACGTGAAGAAATTGGGGGATCTTTCCCTTCAAGATGCGGAATTGGTATCGGTGGAAGATAACACTGTCGAGTTCGATTCTCTGGTTGCTCCAGATCAATTGACTCAACAAATCGTAGTAGTGCCACCTAAATTACGTCTTGTCACTTTACAAGGTCTTTTGGCTAAGTTTACTCAATCTCCAGTGAGAATTATGGTGTTCTTCTCTTGTTCTGATAGTGTCAATTTCCATTTCTCTACCTTCACTAGAGGAGGGAAGAGTTCCGTTTTGAATAAGGAGACCAATGAGGTTGAGTATGTAGAGCTGGGAGAGAGTTCAACTGTTTGTGATAGTGCCACTTTGAACCTGACTTTTTACAAGTTACATGGTTCGTTGAGTCAACAGCATAGAACTTCCACTTTACTGCAATTTTCGAGTCTGAAGTTGGAGAAACTGCAGATCATCTTCTGTACCGATGTGGCTTCGAGAGGTTTGGATCTTCCTCAGATCTCGAATATCATTGAATATGATCCAGCTTTCTCTGTCGATGACCATTTACATAGAGTCGGTAGAACTGCCAGAGCTGGACAACGTGGTGAGTCGACGTTGTTACTTTTGCCCGGACCGGAAGAGAAGTACATTTCGTACATTGAAGCTTCACATCCTTCTGGTTTGGATGTTGTGAAGTATGAGACTGTTCTTAAGGAGGGGTTCGTTGATCCGGAGAAGAAGGACAATTGGGATTACGATGCCACTACCTGGCACTTGAATGTGGAGAGATGGTTACTTGAGAACAAGTCCCTGTCTACATTGGCCAAGCAACTGTTCACCAGTCATATTAGAGCTTACGCTACACATTTGTCTCTGGAGAGAGACATCTTCAATGTAAGGACCCTTCATTTGGGACATTTACTGAAGAGTTTTGCCCTTAGAGAGAGCCCTAAGAACTTGGGCCATACCACCAACCTGGCCAGTAAGAAGACCAAGAAGGAGGATCCGAGACAAAAGATGTTACGGATGGCCAAGATGGCTCAACTGGCTAATGATGAGTTCAATTTTCTGTGAGTTGTTGTAGGACACTTTGGATCTTGAGTTGCATGTGAGGTTCGGAAATGGTGTGGAGGAATGCGGTGAGATGGGATTGGAGAGTCTGGGATTGGCTGGGGGAGAGTGGAGAGTGAGTGGTCAGGATGAGAAGAGATAAATAGCCCAATAAATGTTTAGTTTGGTCGGATGGTTGTAGAGATTGTATGGAGAGTAAATCGTTGAAGGAAGTTTGGAGGGGGAGTTTAGATTGTTGGTTGGGGGATAAATTGAGTAAGAAACCCAGGAGAAGAATGCAGATGTTGAGGTTGGGGGAGGGTGAATGGAGGTTTTGGTGGAGTTGGTTGTGGAATTTGGAGGCTACTGCCGGGTGGGAGTCGAGTAAGATGAGGATTTTTAAGGCTGTAGTTTGACATGATGTGTTTTGATGGTGGAGAGCAATGGGGTAGAGTTGGTCTTGGAGTGACTGTGGGATGGAGGGGGTGTGTGTTACGATGGACTCTAAGAGGAGGAGATTGGGTAGGAGGTGGGAGTCGAGGTGGACGAGGGAGTGATGGTAATGGAGGGTGTCTTTGGTGTTGAGGATGCATTGGTAGTAGAGGGAGGTGAGGTCGGAGGGGATGAGGTCAGTGAGGGTGGATTGTGATGTTTTGGGGAGGTGGGTGATGGTGAGTGGGTAGGAGAGGAGAAGGGTGGAGATTTGGGGGGAGTAGGGGAATAATTGGGAAATTTGGCTTGTTTCGAGGTGTGAGCAGAGAAGGACGAAGCAGAGCAGGAGAAGGGGGGTGGTGGTGGTGAGGAAAGTGTTTATTATTGCGACTGGAATGCCCGATTTACGGAAATAGTCCTTGAATTTTGGATCTTCGGCTAGTCTTTGACACAAGTCGAGAGCAGTGGATTGGACAATTTTGGGGTTGTGGGAGGTGAAACCTTCGATGTAGAAGTCTAGATCAAGCAGGAGTTTGGAATTAAGCCCGTTAAGACGAAGCTGATTGAGGTCCTTCGGCGTGAAGGAGTCTGGTTCCGACTCTTGTTCGGAATCTGACTCGGGGGAAGAATGGTGGTCTATTCTGAATGTTCTGACGTCAGAGTAAGTTCTCTTGGCAGGGGAGGGTGAGATGCAAGGAGATTGGCTCTCAGGGACTCGGTGGGCCCTTTCCGGGGTTGTCGAGATCAGATTTTCCAACACTTGGACCACTTCAAGATGGTCTTGTGATTGGAAGGACGAGTTGGGGGACTTGGAAGGAGAAGCGGTCAAGAGTCGTGGTTTGCGGCGGGGAGTATCCGAAAGAAGATCCCAAGCCAGGGATTCTGATTTTGAAGGGCCTTTCCGGGGTGTAGTGGGCACTGGTGAGGACAGGGATGGCTCCATTGTGGGGGCTTTCCATTTAGGTTTTGCTTCTGATTCGAGGAATTTGGGTTCCACCGTTTCGGCATTAAGGGTTTTTCGACGTTTGAAGGAGGGAATATATTCATTCGAGGATTCTGGTTCGAAATCCAACGTTTTTGGCTTTCGGGGGAGGGGAGAGTCGTCTAATTGGTGGGGTGTGCCGAGTGCCATAGTTAAGGATTCTGAGATGAGTACGCGTGGAAAAAAAGAAGAATAAAAAGAAGAAAACAGTCTTAAGTTAAGTACTATGTACGGCGACTTACTGACCAAGCTCATACAAGAGCTGAAAAGATCGCAATCCCTTGAGACCGTTCCCTTATATAAGGAAGAGTTGGTACAGCAGATTGTACGAGAGATCAACGATCTTCAGAAGGAGTCTGATATATTAGCACAGGACATGGAGCTGGATGACCGCGTCAAGAATTGTCAGCTCTTTATCACGCATATAAGTATGAGACGTAATAAGCGGTGTCTCCTTCTGTACCAGCACCATCGTCTGGCCAAGATGGCGGAGCAATGTTGGAGTTCTCTGGAGCTTTCCAAGACGCAATTGGAGAATTTGTCATATAATGAGCAGGAATATTTCCGGCGGTATGCGGAAATCGTGTCGGATTTCCGCGGGGAGTTCACGGACATTGATCTCAATGGATCATTGGACCCGCCACAGGATATATTTATCGACGTGAGGGTCTGTAAAGATATAGGGGAGATCCAGACCGAATACGGAGTGTTTAATATGACGAAGGACTCTCAGTTCTTTGTAAGGCAGCTGGACGTGGAAAGGTTGATCCAACAGGGTTATTTGGAAAAGATAGAAAGGTGATTAAGATTGGTAAGTGTTGTTATACTGTGTCTCTTACTGTCTCTTACTATCTCTTACTGTCTGCTATTTTTCAGCCGCACGACTCATAGAAAAAAATAGAAAAAATTCCAACCAAGTCATCGGAGGCAATGTTTAGAAGTGTCGTTAGACGAGGCCTTACAAAAGGTATCACCCGTCCCCTCTTGCGCGTTCCACAGGTGCCACAACCTTTGGTGCTAGGGGTACGGTACCAAAGTGTCAAGATCCCTAACCAGGAGCTTATGTTAGCATTTACCTGTACCCAATGTTCTACTAGATCATCACACACCATATCCAAACAAGCATATACTGGAGGGACAGTGCTTGTACAGTGTCCGGGATGTAAGAATAGACATCTCATTCTGGATCATTTGAAGATTTTCAAGGACAATCGGTTCACTATTGAGGAGTTGATGAGTGTGGGTAAGTCCACCGATGACTTGGTATTTGAGGAGATCCCAGAGAAATTGAGGGGAATTTTGGGTCCGTATGCTAAAGATGCTCCTGAAGAGTACCAGGAGGAGGAGACGGGGGAAGTCAAGAAACTTAAATAAGATATATTTTATATATATATGTGTTCATCTATTAGATTACCGATCCGGCACAGTCCCTTAATTGTTGTAATTCCTCGGCACAAGACTCGACGTCGCCGGTTTTTCTAAGACAAGATTCGTATTTGACCATGATATCTTTACAATCGGTCTGGATCTTCTGAATGGAGGGAACTTTCAGTCTCATACATTGACTGAGATTGAACTGTTGCTTTCCACATTGGGACGGATCTCCGGACATACATTTGTGGAAGTCCAAAAATTGCTGTGGACAATTCTTCTGTATCTGGGTGTGTTAGTAAGTAAGTGTGTAAATTAGTAGTAAAGTACTTACGTCATCGAGGATAAGTTGGTCCATTACTCCTGACATTTTGTAGTGTGCAATGAAATTTGTTAGCCTTGATTTTTTTTTCAGTTAGACTCGATGGCTTTATGGAGAGAGATCGATTTGATACCGAGTACGATTTTGGGTCACTTGTGGCAGATGATGAGGAATTGAAGGTTTATTATGATTATGAGATTGGAGAACTTGACTTGAGTACCAATGAAAGCGTTCGAATCCTTACAAAGAGCATTTTGAGGCAGGTGTATGGATTAGATGTGCCCATAGTTAAGGACAAACTCTGTCCTCGACTCCCTAATAGAATAGCATACTTGAAGTTTGTGCACGACCAACTTGGACTGGGTAAGATATTGGATATTGGAACGGGGCATTGTCTGATTTACTTGGTGCTTCTGCTGAAATTGCTTGGCTGGGAGGGAGTGGGGACGGAAATAGATCTGGACTCAGTAGAAAGGGCAAGGGAAGTGATAAGGAGGAATGGACTTGAGAATTATGTGAGTGTGGTTTTGACAACGGAGGAGGGTCCCGTTATCCCAGAGAACAACTGCAGTGTAGTGATATGCAATCCACCTTTTTACGGTTCTTTGAGAGAAGTGAGCGATTTACAAAGAGACAAGATATCTCCTAAAGCGGTAAGTGACCTATCGGCTAGTGAGAGTGAATTGGTGACTAGAGGAGGAGAGGTGGAGTTTATTGGGAGGATAATGAGAGAATCTGTATTGGAGAGGAATAGTCATGTTAAGTGGTTCAGTAGTTTGGTGGGGAAGTACAGCTCCATCAAGCCTTTGGTGGCTTTACTTACTACATTGGGGGTTGTCAATTATGCAGTGAGTAAATTGATGCCCGATAAGCGGAATAGGACTCAAAGATGGATTATATGCTGGTCATTGAAACCGTATTGGGCTGTAAGAAGTGATTTGTTTATTATTGACCCTGGTTGTGTGTCGTTGGTGGGGGGAAGTACCGACCACAAAAAGGGGGTGTTACAAGAAATGGGGGTGACGTATAAAATTGTGGAGGATCATTTGGAGGTGTTTATTAAGCAAGATACATGGAGTCGGAAATACAGAAGGGGACATGAAACAGAAGTGGATCCGATGGGAATAAAGATCACTTTAACCGAGGACTCAGCTTTTCTTACGTTCGGGTTAAATGTCGAATTGTATTTAAAATTTATAACCGCATTTCAGACTAGAATTTCTTGACCACTTCGTAAAAAGCAGTACCTTGTGTTTCCGCAAGTTTCAATTCCAACTCTGATGGCCATCTTCTACCGTCGGCACCTGCAAAAGTACCTGCACCCCATGGAGATCCACCTCTAATTTCTTCGAGATTACTCAAAATAGGAAACAGAGCACCGTAACCCAATGGGACAAAGATCATACCATGATGGACCAAAACCGACAACCCGTTCAAGATCGTGATTTCTTGACCACCACCTTGACCGGCCGTTGAAATGAACATACCTGCTGGTTTCCCATAAAGAGCACCTTTAGCCCAAAGACCTCCTGTGGAATCGATTAACAGTTTCATTTGTACGGGGAAGGTACCAAATCTGGTGGGGAAACCAAATAAGATGGCATCGTACTCAGCAAACGTTTCTGCAGTCAGGATTGGGAAATCAGGTTTGGCAGGAGCATGCATCTTCTCCAAGATAAAATCCGGTAAGGTTTCCGCACATTGAAAGATGGTGGCTTCTCCTCCTGCAGCTTCTATCCCCTTTTTTTCAGCCTTAGCTAATTCGGCGACATGACCGTAAGTGGTGTAAATAATAATAGCAACTCTATGGGGCATAGTTGTATGATGTCTATAGTCTATGGAATCTATACAGAATCACTGTTAAGCGACTCCCTCCAGCTCATCTTTTATACCACATCATTAACATAGTATCGGTGTTAGAGGCCGAGGGATCGGATTTACTAATTTTTTACTAACTAGGACACTTTTTCGCTGACATATTTTTTTTCCTGCTTAGAAACTCGTGGAAAACCATCACATAATTAGTCAATATTATACAATAAGTAAAAAAAAATATAAGAGGTGCACATTGTGTCCTTCTTCAGTTTATACGAGCGCCTTAATTGTCAACACTTTAGAACTACATTGAGATGGCTAAAATTGCTATTATTATCTATTCCACTTATGGACATATTGCCATTCTTGCTAAGGAATTGCAAAAGACCATCAATGCCACTGGTACCAATACCGCCGACCTTTACCAAGTCCCGGAGACTTTACCTGAGGAGGTCCTTGCCAAGATGCATGCTCCTCTGAAGGACGAGTCCATTCCTACTATTGTAGCCGATGACATGCCTAAATACGACCTGTTTTTGTTCGGATTCCCTACTAGATTCGGAACTGTACCAGCTCAATTCAACGCCTTCACCGACTCCTTAGGGGGTTTGTGGGCCACTGGAGCTCTTTACCACAAGCCAGGAGGTGTCTTCACCAGTACTGCTGGTCAAGGTGGAGGAACCGAGGTCACCATCAGAAACTTCATGTCCTTCTTCCTGCTGCAAGGTATGCCTTTCATCCCATTGGGTTACGGTGCTCTGTTCCCATACATTACCAATCTTGATGAAGTCCATGCTGGTTCTCCATGGGGTGCCAGTACCTATGCTGGTGCCGATGGTTCTAGAATGCCTTCGGAACTCGAATTGAACATTGCCAGAACACAACTGACCAGTTTCTGTGATGCTGTCGCCTCCTTGACCGGTTCCGGTTCTTCCACCAAGACCACCGAGACTCCAGTCGTTGCTGAAAAGAAACAAGAAGTTAGAAAGGCCCAAGCCGCCACCACTACAACCACTGAGAAGGAGACTGACTCCGGTAAATGTTGTATAATTATGTAAGATTAAGGAGCAATTCTGACGATTTTCCACTCCTCTTCTGGACTGTCTCTTCTATATACGACCCGATCGTGTAATCTACTTGGTCTTCCTTGCCAGAATTCGATTTCCAAAGGAACAATTCTTAATCCACCCCAAAACTCGGGACATGGGATTTGTTCTTGTCCCTCGAACTCGGCCTCTTTCTCGGCAACTTTCTTCTCAAAGTCCGCTCTGTCATTGATAACAGTACTTTGAGGACTCGACCACAGTCCAAGTCTACTCGATCTTGGTCTGGTATCGAAGTAACGTTGACTAGTTTCACGTGTAACAAACTCGGTAGGTCCCTCGATTCTAACTTGTCTTTGTAAATTCTTCCAAAAGAAGGTCATCAGCAGATTGGGGTTGGACTTGATTTGTCTCCCCTTCTTAGAGGTTTCCCAATTGGAGTACACGACAAACCCACGGTGGTCCAACTCCTTAAATAAAACCACACGCGACGAAACACGACCAGAAGGTAACTCCAGAGTCAGGAAATTACAACATTCGGGAAGAAGCTCGTCCTTGTTGGCGGTCAGTTCGGTGAACCACTTCGTAAACTGCTCGAGTGGTTCGGCAGAGACCTGGCTAATATCCAAGGAATCCTTATCATATTGATAAGTCTCAGGAGCAACTAAGCAAAATTAGTATATCAGCACCTCAAGGAACACTTTGTTTACTTACAAATAATAGGATCTTCAGTCTTTTGATCGGTCATGGTCAACTTTATCTTTAACTATGTGAGATATACTATGACTGATTTTTTTTTTTCATAGCTTCGGCTAATGAAAAATCATCCCACCTCTCTGCAATCCTTTACAATTTACTGCGACTCCTGTCGCAAGCAATAGTAAAAGGAAAAAAAAATGAACCACATCTAAGAATCAGCAAAATCATTGAGGTAGTAATCCGCTCTTTTTTTCGTACTACACGACCTTAATTGTATTGTACGTTCGACATGCCTAGACATTGGAACAAAAGGGGGTGCAAAACACCCCCTCTCTTTCTCCCTATAAAAAAAAGAAGGGAGTCCCTACTAGTACAGGACAACTAAGACAGACTCTATAAAATCATTCCTTTTTCCAAAAACGATCCCACCCAAGTGAATGTCATTTAGGGTGGTCTAGACCGAGATCACCATAGAGATATGTTTCTTTAAATAGTACCAACTATAGAACACCCCGGAATGACATTAGAAACTTCCAAAGATAGCTTGTACATAGAAAGAATCTCCTTAAGTATGGTGATCTTGGCAATGGAGGGAAGAAGAGAACCTCGGATTCGACGAAGCTTACGTCATCAAATTGGTTGAAAAGGGATAAGTTAACCGGAGTACGACGAAGAAGCTGGAGGGGGTGTGATTTCGAGAAGGGGTGAAATCCTTTTGGAGAAGCTTACTTCGCACTCACTTACCTTTTTCTTGGAGTTGAGACCGGCATTCGAGGAATGAGGACCGCCTGGGACAGGGCTTTAATCTGTAGAGATGGTGTGACGATGTTAGTCTACCGCTCACCTGACTAAGAACGAGGGGGACGATAAGTAGTCAGATATTAGGAACTTGGGCTTTGGGATCGGATTGAGAATGAGGGGAGAAAGTTAGTAAAGAAGAGGCGGATGCTCCTCGTGAAATGTAGCTTGTATGATTCAAAGATGTGGTTGGTGGGTGAGAAGAAGGCGTTGGTTTTTTTTTTACGCGTGGTAGGAAAAGGGAAAACAAGGAAGGAAGGAAAGAAGGGATAGAGAAAACAGGAAGAGTAGAGAAGAAGGAAGGAAAAAGTGAGGGAAGACAGAAGGAAAGAAAGAAAGACAGAAAGAAGTAGAGAGACGCAGAAGGACAGACAAAGACAAAGGCGGAAGGAAAGAAAGACACCAGAGTAATGTGGTCAGTGCCCAGTTCTCCAATACAAGAGGTGAGCTACAAGAGACGAAAGAGGGAAGTTAAGGAAGGTGGTGAGGAACCAGAGGATGTGCTAGAGGTCCAGGACAGTGATGGAGAGATTGGGGAGGTGATTGATGTGCGGTTGGTGAGGGCGGAACAGAAAGAGATTTCTATGGTTGTGCGACGGGACTTCAGTGAAGCGTCGGTGGACTTGACAGAGCCAGGGACGGACCAGATCTTTGAGCCCAATTTGGGACTGGAAATGACGCCGCGATCGGACGTGGACGTGGAGGAGGTGAAGGCAGTGAAACCACCGGCAAGTATGGCTGGGCCCAAATTGGCAAATCTCATTTCGAACACCTCGGTGTATCGCAAGTCGCGTATCGGATTGTCGAAGCGGTCGAAGGTTTATTCGTTACATGGGTATTTAAAGAAGGAGTGATGTATAGTAAGAGTAAGTGGAGTGTAGGAAAGGAAGGCAGAGAGAGACAGAGAAAGACAGGAAGCAGGCAGAGAAAGAGGCTGTTACTGTGGTAGCTATCACTGTTCTTACTCAAGTCTTTGTCTAGTCTAATTTCCATCCCTCAGTTGCTCACCCTGTAGGCTTAGTTTAGCCCCTCAGACAGCCCTTATTGGCAGGACTAATGAGCCGCACGACTGCCATAGACAAAAGGAAGGAGGAGAAAGATAGATTTGAGGCAGTTGTATAATAATTTCAGAAGCTAAACTACATCCAAACATGACTCTATCACACATCATAGATAAGACTTCTTACGCACATTACAGGGCACATGATATTCGGGTTTGTTACCAATTAGGGCGAAAAACAGTGAATTTGTTTTTTTTTTGGCTTTTTCGTAAATAACTGCGCAAAAAAATTTGTGCGTTTTTTTGGAGCGGCAAATAACGAAAAAATTTTCTCAACACAAAGTTTGACCAAACGGATAGATACTCTGATTGGAGAGGATTGTGACGATACAATGAGTTCTAACAATAGTAGTAGTGAACAGGCTCCATGGGACAGATACAACTATGTTGATCCTAGTTTGTCTGAGACTGTTTATGAGTCGATCAAGGATCTCAAGGTGCGTGTACTGAAGGAGCCTGTTGATTTGAGGATCGATTCTCACCGTGGGTTCTTAAGATGTGAGGAGCCCGGGTGTTCTTTCCTGTTGAAGATCAGATATGGGTCTCAAAGGGGTCATATCATAGTAGGTCGGTCCAAGACGGGTCATTCCCATGCGATCACTGCTCCTCGCTCCTCGAGAAGACATAAACAAGACATCTTGGAGAGGTATTATGATCCGGAAGTTGTCAGGACGATCCGTCTTAAGGAGGTGGTCCCACAGATAGAGAAGGAGTTGGGAGAGCCTTTCACTGGGGAGGACTTGAAAAAATTCAAGAACAAGATTTATAATATAAGACAAAAGGTTAGAAGGGAGAGAGGAGAGCCTCCTGCTCCTTCCCGGTTAGCTGTCTTGGAGAAGAAGAAGGAGAAGGCTCTTATGGAGTCTGGAGCTTCCATTGCCTCTGAATCCGAGTCTCTGGAACTCCCTCCTTTGAAACTCCAGGACCAACCTCTGCTGCTGGTCCTGCTGGTACTGGCTCTGCTGCTGTCGTCCAACAACTTCTCCCTGAGAGAACCGTTGGTGAAGAAGATCAACACTGACGAGATCAAGAACATCATCAATGAACAATCCAAGAGTAATGTCTTTGCTCAGCAATCCAACGAGTCCATCACCTTGCCTCTGGTTCGTAATCCATTGCCTACACTGAGAGTCTCGGAATCGAGAACGTCTTCTCCTGCTCCGTTGAGTGGTCAAAAGATTGCTCAAGCTCTGCAACTGTTGAGTCTGGTCGCTACGGAAGAACCTGAACTGAAGGTTGAACTGAAATCTGAGTCAACTCTGCCTGCTGAACCAGCCCTGCTGGCTCTGACTGAGGAAACCAATGAGGCCGAGGAGTACAAGGAAAACCCTATCAAATTACCAATGCCCAAGAAAAGAACCATCGATGAGGTCGACCTGGCTCCAGAAGCTGAAAACGGCACTAAAAAGGGACTCTCCAACCTCATCAAAAGATTTCTCTGATTTTGTTTTATTAGTCTAGCCCCTTTTTTTACATATAAAGAAAAAAAAATCGTATTAACTGAGCAAGACTTGAGTAGACTTAAGTAGGGTTTATATAGGAAGGCAGTGAAGTCATGGCAATAGCTGATAAGTGTGTTACTGATGAGAACGTCAATCCCTGGACCGCCAAATCCAAACCCCTTTCCCTCTTCGTTTCTGTCATTGGCGATACTCTGGTTGGTAAAACCCCCTTTGTGTCACGACTCTTGGGTAATCGAGTGACGAAGAGTGTGAAGCATGGTCAGATCCAGGTCCATCAAATCAAGTACAAGCAGTATCAGATGAGTGTTCTGGATATTGGGGGAGGCATCGAATTGGATCGCGAGCGGCCTAAATGGTATAAGAGGAGTGATGTCATAATTGTTTGTTTCTCCAGTAATCGTATTGAGACGTTACTTAATATTGAAGAGCGATGGATGCCGGAATTGGTGCGGTATAACAAAAAGCTGGAGATTGTGTTTGTGGGTTTGAATTTAGACCGGGAGACTCCGTATTTGGATGCGCTTCAGATAGCTCAGATCACGGGCAAGTGGTGGGATGTGAGGTATTATCATACTGATCTTAAGGAGGGTCTAGATTTTGTCTTGGAGGGGATAGTAGCTAGAGGCAGTCACAAGAGCCCTTGCAGACCATCACTTTCCCTTGCGCTGGCACAATCCGCCTTCAGATCAGACTATTCCCTTTCAATTAAACGCCCTCTTTCAGCATCATCGACGAGGTCTTCGGCCAGGTCTTCAGTGAGGGTTTCGTCAGTGAGAACTTCTTCTATCAGGACTCATCAATGTCAAATCATGTGATCATTTCAGGTCAGGATTGTAGAAACTCTCCCAAAGATTGGAGACGCTATCAAATTCCTTCCCCACGGCTATGCCACTTTCAAGAGATCTATTCAACAGATTCATCTCGTTCAAGATCAGATCCATTGAGGTATTAATGTCCTGGATCAAGAGATCACGTGTTTTCTCGAAGTAACTTAAGTTGGAAGTGTCGGTGTGGGCGGGTACTGGTTCAGTAGACATGACGCGTGTAAACAGAAGAAAAAGGAATAGAGAAAAGTAAGGAAAATAATGTAAGGAAAAGAATGTAAGAAGAAAGTGAGGAAAGTTAAGAGAGAACAAAAGTAAGGGAAAACTAAAGAACAAAAGTAAGGCAAATTAATGTGAGAGACAAAATAGGTGAGAACTAGCAAAATTCTATCCTATATAAAGCCCATTTTTTCCGAGAAATTTTTTCACTCTTCACAACTACAACCAGGACCTTTGATTTGGTACCCTTCATGGTATTCACAATCACTCTTTTCCTGGGAGATCAATGTACTTATAGAATGCAAGTTCAGTGGAAGTGAGACTATTACATGAACTTATCACCCTACTAGCATTCTTATAGAAGAAAAAAAGTAGAACTTAACCAGTAAAATTCTATATAGATGATGATGAGCTTGTTTGTAAGACGTTTCACGACGGAGGTGGCGAGAATTAAAGGTAACGATAATGCTCTCCTGCCTTTCCTACCCAAATGGTTTGTTAAACAAGTGGCTAAGAAACGCTTAGACCCCTTATCGAACGACTCTTTAATACTCGATGAGCTTCGATCTCTTTCGAAGAGCCATGGATACAAACTTCTGTCGAGTCCACTGACGGATATAGAGAAGTTCTGGCATCGCAAATCGGCACCGAGGGTTGAAAAGTATGTGAAAATCCAGCATTTGTCCCACATTACGGGACAGGGGATTAGTTATGATGAGGAACTCAAGAGGTTTGTCTTGGTGCCTTTTACAGTGCCGGGACAGGTAGTCAAAGTGGCTTTACAAAGACATTGGGATTATTTTATTGAGCTGTCACTGATCGGAAATGATGTAAGTGCGGCCAAATGTCCAAACTTCGGGTCTTGTACGGGGTGTCAGTTACAAATGATGACCTATGAAGACCAGAAGAATTATAAGGAGGAAATAGTGAAGTATGCCTTTAGGAGGTATTTTGGGGATCAGTATGATGATTTGGTTGGGCAGACGGTTGGATCCCCTAAGGAATATCATTATCGGACTAAGCTTACACCACATTATGACGAAAGTGGGAAAGTGGGGTTGAATGATGTGGGGAATAAGGTGATGGATATAGAGAGGTGTGAAATTGCTACGGATGTAGTTAATGAGGGACTTACTAAGGTGAGAAGGGAGGTGAAGGAGGGATATGGCACTTTGGTGGTGAGAGAATCTGAGGGAGGGAATGGGAGAGTGGCTTTGACGGGACTGAAGGATTTGGTCGAGGAGAAAATTGGGGGTAACAGATTCCAATTTCCTATTTATACATTCTTCCAAAATAATCCCTACATTTTGCCTGAATTAGTGGAGTATCTTGAGGGTAAGGTCCGGAAGGTTTCGGGGGTGGTTAATTTGGTGGATACTTATTGTGGATCTGGGTTCTTTCTGATCTCGTTGGCACATATGTTTCAGAAGTTGTATGGGATCGAAATATCCCAGAAATCTGTTGAGTATGCCACTAAAAATCTGGAGCTCAATGGGTTGAAAAATGTAGAGTTCCTTGAAGGATCGGCCTCTAATATCTTTGGTAAGATTGGGCATTTGAAAGGAGAGGAATCGGTTGTGGTTATTGATCCTTCTAGAAAGGGAAGTACCATTGATTTCTTAAGACAATTGGGGGATTTTAGACCTAAAATGATCATTTATGTCAGTTGTAATGTCTTTAGTCAACTGAGAGATTTACACGATTTCATGAGAGGCTTACAAATGGACCGATATTATGAGATTGAAAGTGTCAGGGGTTTTGATTTCTTTCCTCAGACTAAACATGTGGAAAGTGTCGTTATTATGTATAGTAAAGTTTAGTTAGATAACAACTTATCACCATGGGCATTGTATCTGTAACCTTTGATGTCGAAGTTGAGGATGAAGTCAGTCAACTCCTTGGCATCTTCCTCGGTGAAGTCGATGGTGGTGGCTGCAATACTGGATTCTACAGTGGCTACTCTACTGGTTCCAAAAAGAGGAATGACGTCTTTGAAACTCATCAACCAAGCCAAACAAATTTGAGGCATGGTGACACCTTTCTTGTCTGCCATTGCTTCTACTTTCTTGATGATGGCCAAGTTATGTTCAAAGACTTCCTTGTTACTGAATCTGTCGAAGGTGGCTCTGTAATCGGTGATATGTTTAGAGACGTCTTCGAAGGTTTTAAGTTTACCGGTGAACATACCTCTACCGACGGGAGAGTACAGCATAATAGGGATATTCAATTCTTGACAGACCTCGTAAAGACCGTTCTTCAAGATGTTTGGAGTGATTAAGGAGAATTCGATTTCGAGGAAGGAGATTGGGTGAATTTTGCTTGCTCTTTTGACTTGGTCGGCATTGGCTTCGGAGAGGGAAATGCCTCCAATTTTACCCAGATCTACGTATTCCTTGATTGTGGTAATACTTTCCTCGATTGGGACCTTTGGGTCGACTCTAGCACATTCAAAAACGTCGAGGAAACCACCGAGTTGAGTCAAGGTATTTTCAATAGATTGAATGATACCTTCTCTGTCACCTCTTGGACCCATTGTAGCGAAATCGAAGCCACCTTTCAGACAGATCTTGACTTTGGATCTGAGTTCGGGGTATTTCTCAAAGAAGCTCTTCAACAACTTCAAATTGGAGGAATCTGGACCGTAGAATTCTGAGCAGTTCAAAGAATCGATGCCATTATCGATGGCACATTTGATGATCTCGAAAGCTTGGCTCTGTGGGAGGGGAGTACCCATACCGGTAAGACTCATACAACCCAAACTAAGTGGGGACTTGAATTTAATTAACATGGTATATGTGGATTGGGAGCAAGGTAAGAGCAGATCATGAGTGCTTTTTATATGGAAGATTAGTTAAATCCCTTGTTTCCTTAATTCCCTAGTTTCCGACATAACAATACATTTAGATGTGAAGAGTGACGTCGACATGATTTGTCACTCGGGGTTTGCTTGGACAGAGATAAAGTTTAATTGAGTCTAGGTTCCAGAAGGGGTGATTACAAATGTAGCTTGAAGAGTATTAGTACTTTAGTCTAAATGTTAGAGCTTAGATAAGGGAAAAAGTCCCTGCTTAGGAGAAGCAATTAGTGTTTTTTTCTGTGTGCTTTGTCTGTCTTTGTGTTGTCTTTGTCTTTGTTTTTCTCTCTGTAGTTTTGTGTCTTTGTGTTTCACTTCCTCTTTGTGTTTTTTTGCTTCTTATTTTTTTGCTTCCCTTTGTGCATTCTGTACTTTTGTGGAGTCGGTTACCCTTGCTTTTCTTACTGTCACAGTAGAGAATAGGGGCAAATATTTTGCATGGCAGAACGTTTTTTTTTTTCAGTCACTAACTAAGGCACAGATGAGTGGCGAACGTTATGTATTTGAAGAGACGTATGATCGTCAGATATATCAATGGTGTCATTTACAATTGAGAATATGGAGAGGAGTACTTAGTGCCGAGGAATTTGTGAAGAGAGAACGGCATTTGGCGGAGACTCGGGTTTGCGATGTAGACAGGGAGCAAGGACAGCAACATGGGATCCATTATTATGTCTTGAGGGACATGGAGATCGAGCAAGGTCCTGAGGACGATCCCTTGACGTATAACATCGTAGGATCATGTGAGACCTTGCATAGAAAGGCCTGGAAGTTCGAATGGACGCAAGACGTGGTCCGTAGAGTAGATGTATTATCCCCCTGTATTGGAGCTGTCCATATCTTGGAGACGCAACGAGGCAAGGGATATCTGAATGTGATGTTGCAGAAGTTGATGGACCATTTGGAATCGGTTCTCGACTCAGACAATTACGTCACTCTTTATTCGGAGATTGGGGATTATTATTCCCGATTCGGATTTCGGTCTTTACCTGTGTCGTCCTTTGAGATCGACTTTTCCCAGATTGAGGCAGTTGAGTTGACGGAGTCCATCAATTTCATCAAATTTGAAGGGTTTGGTGACGTCATGTCGGCTTATAGGGGACGCTATTTGAAGTATATTTACCAACAGATGGGAGAGGATGAGAGCAAGACGACTCGGATCTCGCTTGAACCTTCCATTGATATTATTCAATGGCACCATCTGAGATCCAATTTCATCTCGGGGGTTATGTTTGGACAGGAGCCGGAACATTTCGGGGTGCAAATCCTCGATCAGATAGGTAATGTCTCGGGGTTCTTGGTATTTACTCATGACTACGCAAAGAAGGCTTTGGTGTTGGTCTTGACCTTTGCCGAGGATCTTGACACTCTCAAGACGTTACTCGGACTGGTCAAGAAGGAACTGCAGTTGTTGAAGTACGACAAGATCGTCGGTTGGAAATCGGATCTCTTCGATTACAAGTTGAGTAAGGAGAAGCAAGATTTAGAGCAATTGGAAGAGTATCTCGGAGAAGTCGGGGCTCAATTAGATCTTCCAAACGGTTCAATTAGTGCTGTCAAAATGTTGGATGGTAAAAATGACGTCATTTGGGACGGCAACGGTAAATTGCCATGGTTCTAATAATCCGCGATGTCTTGTTTTGAGCCGCATCGGGGAAGTGAAAAAAAATAGGACTTCGGCTAAAAATTGATGGAGGTTTTTTTTTTTTTTTCTTAGTTAAACTTTTCAGTGTATAAAGTAGAGATAGATATGACTGAATTAGTGGTTGAGAGTACTAGAGACCCTCGGATTTATCGATGGATGCTTTTGAAGAGTTCTGTAGTGTGGAAGGATGATCTTACATCGGAGCAATATGTGAGTCGAGACGATGTTTTGACTCCTAGTAAGTTGTACAATTTTGACGATGAGGAGGATCCGGTTGGTATTTATTACTATGTGCTTCGGAACAAGGGTATTGAGAAGAAAGAAGGAGATGACGAGTTGACCTTTGACATTGTGTGTTCATGTGAGTTGATGGTGAGGAAGTCTTGGAGATTTGACGGCAAGGAATTGAAGACCGTGTTGAGTGGTTGTGTCGGCTCGGTGTACACTTTACCCGAGCATCGTTCGAAGGGGTATGCCAATTTTTTGATGAGTGAGTTGGATCGGATAGGAAAGGAATTGATGGGAGAGGATTCGTTCTTGTCACTTTACAGTGAAGTTGATAGGTATTACGAGAGATTTGGGTACCATAGTTATCCGGTAGATGTGACGGAACTTCCTCTGTCTACCGAGCCGATGCCTCTGGTGAAGGCATTGAAATATAATGAATTTGATAGTTTGATAGAGAGTTACAAGGGAAAACTTGAGCAGTTTATCACTTCTAAGGAGGGACAGAGGGTTTCCATTATTCCAAGTAGTGAAATGCTCGAATGGCATCACATTAGATCGAGGTACATCAAACAGACTCTCGAGGGGGTTTTACCTGAAAATTTCGGCTTTGAATTGGATGCCAACAATTTTGTCATCTTCTCACACGATTATGGAGATCATTCCATGACTCTTCATATGATCTATGCCGAGAACTTGCACAATTTGTACTTGTTATTACTTGCATTGGCAAGAGAAGCAACCGATATCGGATTCAAGTCGGTGCATATCTGGGATTCTCAGCTCTTCGATTATAAATTAGATATATTGACAGATGAAGAAAAGAAGGAGTTGGAAGAAATGATCATCACCAAATTCGGAGGTAAAATGAAACTCCCAAATGACTCCTTGAGTGCTTTGAAAATGTTGGACGGCTCTTACAGTGAATGGGAAGCTAATCATAAATGGCCTTGGTTCTGATGTGTATTTGTGTATTCGTAATTTGCTGAGATCATAGAAAAAAAAAGTAATCAAGATAAAGAGAGAGGAAAAGGCAGGAAGAGGATATGGTGATACGAGGAACCAAGAGGAATCGGGTGAAGGAGGTTGTTCCTGAGGTTATACAACCGACTAATTACATTGATAAGATAGCTGCTTTGAAGAAACAACCATTGAAGGAGGATGCTTTGGAGTTATTACAGGAGTTGTCTAAGTTAGTGGCGCCTATAATGGAGAAGTATCAATTCCATGTTGGGATATTTTGTGAGATGTTACCTAAGAAGCAGGAATTGTTAGGGTTGAATGTGAATGGGGGGCAGAAGATCTTGATTCGGCTCCGACAACATCACGACCACTTGCAATTTATCAGCAAATCGGAGTTGGTGGGGACGTTGTTACACGAGTTGACCCACAACAGACACGGGCCTCATAATAGAGTATTTTACGACTTCTTGGACAAATTGACGCGTGATTTCGAGGATATGATGGTCAAGAACAGTTTCAATTTGTATGGCGAGGTCAATTTCGGCAATATGTTCGGCAATAATTCGATGCTTAATAAGCAGATCGGGGCAGATCCGTTTGTAGGAGAGGGAAGAAAATTAGGGCTGGTCCTGTTTAAAGAGGTGAACAGATTGGGTGGATCAAGGCAGAGGGGTAATATGAGAGATTTGATCTTGCGACTGACAGAGAGAAGAATCTCCGATAATAAGAAATGTCATGAATCCTTATCGCAACAAGAAGAAGCGGATTACATAAGCTCGATGGAAAAAAATGGAGAAATTCCAAAGAGTGAAGATTTGGAGGAAGAATCGGTGCAAATTATTGAAATCTCCGATGATGAAATACCTTCAAAGAGGAAAATCGTTATAGAAATAGACTGAATTTTATTTCCGCGGAGCTCTTCCTGCGGCTTAGAAGTAAAAAAACCGTTGAAAAAAAAAGAAATTTCTGATAGAGAAGAAAAAAAAATTTTAGTTAGTTTTTTGTAATCTTTATTGTAGATAACGATGAGCGGTACTAAGTGTGAATGTTCTAGTGAGATGAAGGAGTTCCTTAAGGAATTACCTAAATGTGAGCACCATGTTCATTTGGAGGGAACATTGAGTCCTGAATTATTATTTAAATTGGCTGCTAGAAACTCGATTACCTTACCTGAGAGTTTCCCTAAAGATGTCGCTGAGCTGGACGCCAGATATCTGAAGTTTGCTGATTTGCAAGACTTTTTGGATCATTATTATGTTGGTATGTCTGTTTTGATTCAAGAGGAGGATTTCTTTGATTTGGCCTATGCTTACTTCCTTAAGGCTCACTCTGATGGGTTACACCATGCCGAGGTCTTCTTTGATCCACAAGGACACACTGAGAGAGGTATTGACATCGATGTCGTTGTCAATGGGTTCAAGAAGGCTTGTGACAAGCTGGAGACTGATTTGGGTATCAGTACGAAGATGATCATGTGTTTGTTGAGACATTTGCCAGCTGCTCATGGACTTTCCACTATTGAGGAAGCTAAGCCATACTATGAGAAGGGATGGATCCACGGATTGGGATTGGACTCTGCCGAGAAGCCATTCCCACCGGAATTGTTCGTCGAATGTTATGCTACATTGAAGAAGTTGTTCCCGGAGGTCAATTTGACTGCCCATGCCGGTGAAGAGGGAGGACCGGACTTTGTCGTCAACACTTTGAAGCTCTTAAATACCACCAGAATTGACCACGGAGTCAACTCCATTCAAGACCCGGAATTGATTCGTCATTTGGCCGAGACTCAAACCATGTTGACTGTTTGTCCTTTGAGTAACGTCAAATTGCAAGTCGTCGAGCATGTCGGGCAATTGCCAATTGACAAGTTCGTCGAGCACGGAGTCTCCTTCAGTATTAACTCCGACGACCCAGCCTACTTCGGAGGTTACATTTTAGATAATTACATTGCCGTTCATGAGAGTTTCGGATTCAGTTTGGATATCTGGTGTAAAATCGCCAAAAACTCCATCAACGGTTCCTGGTGTTCGCAAGATAGAAAGGTAGAATTGTTAGAGAAAGTTGATGCAGTCTACGAAAAATATAAGAATACTGTGTGAAAAATTCATTTTTTATATAGAGAGATTTTATATAGAGAGACGCGTTAATAAAGGAAAGAAAAAAAAAAAGTTAAAAAAAAAAATTCAAGAATTTAATACCCCTTTTTATAAGACAAGAGTATGTTTTATTCTGAGCAGTTATTGGCCAAGGAGGGGCCGTTGGCACATGTATGGTTAGCGGCTAATTTGGAGAGGAAGTTGACCAAGTACCAATTGATGAACACTGATATCATCAAGTCCTCTGAGCTGATCATAGCCAACTCTAGTGAGGAAGCTTTGGCGTTAAGATTGACAGGGACATTGTTATATGGAATAGTGAGGATTTACTCGCGGAAGCTGAAATATTTACTTGATGACGTGTCGGAGCTGTTAATGAGATTGAAGAGCGCGTTCAAGTCCAGTAACAACATCATATTGGCGCCACAACAGACTTTAATCTCCTCGGTTAAACAAGTGATGTTACAAGACACGGTGACGGCGAATGACTTATTATGGCAGGAGCCCTTGAATTTGGATGATGAGCCAATGACGCGTGATTCATTGGCGTTTATGAGAGACCAAGACGCGTCATTTGATCAATCGATTGAATTGGCCAGGGCAATGGAAGACCATGACGAATTGGAAGGTAACACGGCAGATGACATCCAATTGGACTTTGATATCGGAGATGCTGGTAATCCCGGAGATGATTTGAGTCTTGAATTGGGCAGGGATCTGCCATTGGAAGATCTTACTGGGTTGCCGGACTTGACTTTCAGTGAGATGGGCGGAGGACTGGACTTTGATATGCCTCAAACACCGACGAATGAGCCAAGTGAGGTGATTGTCATTTCGTCACCAAGTAGTAATAAGAAGAGATCGAACAAATTTGCGGAGTCGGATGTGGTGAGAACGGCCAAGAGGAGGGTAGTGATAGATACAGACATTGAATTGAGTAGTGCTCAGATAAGAGAACAATTACAGAACTCTTTGGAATTACCTGAAGTGGTAACGAACGAGGAGAATAGACTTGCACAATTGGTTGGACAGTCGTATTTGAGTGTTCAATTTGAGCCAATTAGACCTGTTGTTAGACAATCGACACCTATTCCAGAATCACCAAATGATCAATTGGAATTGGGAAGTTTTAACGAGTTGGATTTCGGAGATGCTTTAGGAGGAGCTGGAGTGGAATTTGATGATTTTGTGACTCCTGTCGAGGAGGAATTGGAACTGGAAATTGAACAGGTTTCATCCAAGGTGGTAGATTTTGTTCAATCCGTCAAGGTGACTACATTTAGTGAAATTGTGGAGGGATCGGGACAACAGATCAACCATCCTAAGAGACATGCTACAAACTGTTTCTTCGAACTTTTAGTTCTTGCATCGTCCAACAAAGTGGACCTCAAACAAGACGGATTATTCTCCGAGATTAACGTTACAAACCTTGTATAGATTTTAAAATATCACTGGTTCAGCACAAGCTGGACAGCATTTCTCCAATTCGACAAAGAACCAGCTTCTGTAGCATCCGAAATGGGCCATGTGTCCACAGGGCATGGTGGCGACGGTCATTCCTTTGACTAATTCGTTACAATAACAGCAATTACCATTCACCTTTTTACAGTTATCACAATACCAATATCCAAAGTCCACCTCTTCTTGGTCTTCGAGGAATTTCTGTTTGGAGGCTTCGTTCATGATTGGTTTATTACAACCCGGACAGAAGAATCTGAGAGAAGTCTCGGTCAAACCTTTTTGTTTCATGACGGGATAAATAGCAGAAGCCGATTTCAAGATATCAGCCAGAGCAGTGAAGAGTAAACGACGACAAAGAATATCGTGGTATGTATAGATCCAGTCCATCAGTTGGTATTTGGAGATCGACTGGAAGTGGAAGAAGTCCAGGAAGAGAGTCAGTAAAGTAGCACACATGATGATATTACCTTGGGAAGCGTAATATTCAGCAGCTTCTTTGATCAAGGTCAGGGGCAGCCAAGGAATGGCTTCTACTTCTTCTTCGTCGTCGTCATCATCTTCAATGGCTTCTTCGTTATCTTCCAGAGTCATTTGATCTCTCAAAACTTTGGAAAGGGCCGATTTCCCACTTCGAGCACTTTTGCGAGAATCGGATCTCGGTAAGGGTGTGATTTTATTGCCGATGATCGACCTCCAGGTGTTGTTGGAGAAACTGTCGGGACGATGAGATGAAAGGGAGGATCTGAGGGACATGGAGGATTTTCCGGCGCTCGAAGATTGGTAACCTTTGGTTTCGTCATCGAAATCTGGAACGAATCCGGTGAAGGCATAAGGAACACTTTCGTCAGCATAACCGTTGAAAGAGGACCGATGTCTCGATTTGATGTCTATGGGTTTGGCTGGAGAGGTTTCGGGTTCAACATCCGACTCTTCTTTGGTTGGACTTGATTCTGGTTCTTCTGAAGTTGGAGGTGGTTGGTCTGATTCTGGAGTTGGTTCAGGTTCAGGTTCAGGTTCAACTGGTGGTTGGGCACGAGGTAAACTGCCCTGGTGGGGAGAACTACCGAAGTAGTTGGTGGAGTGGGAGCCTAAAGAGCCGAAATCTAGTTCACTGTTTGTACGAGTATCTGTGATTGTCCTTTCATGAAGAGGAGTCATTCGTTTCTTCTCTGGAGGTAAATCTAGACCTTGTTCTATTTGCCATTGCATACTTGCCTTTATCACTTTCCAGGTCTGACATTCTCTCAATCTGCGGGCACTCGATGCTATCATTGCATTGTATTCACATACCGAGGAGAAATCCATACCTTCTGGGACTACTGCCAAGTAGTTAGCGGCCAAGAATTCAAAGAGTTCTTGTTCGTCGTGTAGGGGTAAGTCAATGGGGCAGATGAAGGGAGTCGATGATTTGGAGGCTGTGGATTGGTTCTGGTTCGAGGTGTTACGAACAAGTTGAGGACGATGGGTGAAACTCCTAGAAAGACTTGGTCTTTCGAACGTTGGAGTCATTGGAGTGAAGGCCAAATTGGCCAGTGGGAGATTGACTTCACTTTGGTGAGTCGGGAGGGATTGGGGGAAGGATTTAGAGTGGAAATCTTGGGATTGTTGCAGGATCATCACCATTTGATCATTGTTATTACTCCAGTCTATTGCTACCGTCGACAAGTTGTCGACAAATTTGGGGTAACTTGTCAATTCGTGTTGGACAAAAGTCTTATCTTTAGAAGCACTCCATAAAGTATCCGGGGACTTCCAAAGCACCGACGTCACCTGGTTATAATGAGACTCAATACTATATTCAGGCATGTATTTTCTGTTCAAATTCCACACCTGGATCAAAGGATCATCTCCAAAGAGACATGTGACAAATTTGGAGTCTCCAATCGTTTGCAGATTCAGTGGACTCCATTTCACTTTAGCCAAAGACCCAGAAGCATTGATGACGAAATCAGGGGCTCGTGATTCGTTATTCAGATTACTCATATTCCATACCTGGATCTGTTTATCTCTACCTCCCGTGATTATATAATCGAACTCTGGATGCCAATCCAAGGTTAAACCTGGACCAGTATGAGCGTTCATCTTTCTTTCAGCTTGAGAAGGATTACGTAAGTCGTATTTCTTCACGACACCTGAATCGAAGATGCCGACAATTTTGCGCATTATGTGAGGAGAGAATTGACCGGCTCTTACAGGGTCGATATTGCCGTGGATGGTGATTGCCGCTTTGGAGGATTTCGAACGCAAGTCCCATAATTTGATCGTTCCATCTTGCGAGCCCGATAGAAGACAATGGGTTTGATTTTGGACGGGGCTGAAATCGATTGTGTTGACTGCTCTTGAATGTTCACCGAAGGTGGTTGAGATTTTGGCCTTGGTGAGGTTGTAGAGGTTGATGTTTCCGGAGGTGGTCAGGGTCAGGAGGAAGTCTGCGAATTGGGCGTAGCCAAACTTGACGTCGAGGATCGTGCTTGCTTTGGAGCTTCTATTCAGTTGGACCGTTGTGTTGAGGTCTAGATCGGGGACGATTTCGGAGTCTTCTATACGAAGGATTTGGAGGAGACGTTGACCTGCGATGGCGACTAAATTTGGGTTGATATTGGAGTTATCGATGCTGATGATCTCATTAGTCGAGACGTATTTGAGGTCGTTCTCGTGGAATTGGTAGTTGTGGGCGATTTTACTGTAACCACTACTACTCGTTGAAGAGCCGCTGTTAGCTAGGGGCAGGTAAGGGTTGGAATTGCCGCCGTAAATGTTGAAGGCGAAGCGGGCAAAGTTGTTTCCGGAGGATCGACGTGAATTGAAGGAGTTACTGATGTGATCCATGACATTGTGCGAGAAGGGAGATGACCCTCCTTCGTGGTGTTTGGGAGGCATGGGAAGGAAGAGAAGAAGAGAGAGCTTTTTTTTTCTTAAGTAAGGAAGGAAGAGGGAGGTAGGGGTAAGAGAGTAAGAGAGAGAGAGAGAGATCTAAGCCAGGGCTTTGAGAGATTTTGAGCTTCTTAAGATCTATATAAGTAAGCTGGTGGTGCTTAGGCGGAGGGAGGGCCGAGGGAGGGCGGAGGGAGGGCAGGTGGGGGATGGGCCTGGGATAAGCTGTGTAATGGACTTACCCTCCAGCCGAAGGCTGGGCAGAAAAAGCCCGCCGCAGGTGAAGTGGGATACTAAGGGAGTTATTTTGAGTCTCTGTCAGCTTTCGCTCGCGTTAAATAAGTACGATTTCCCCACTATGTAACAAATGCTGTACTGCCGAGTACTTCATGACGTAGATGCTATTTTTCGACAATTCCACCTGTTCCTGGCCGATGACTATGTATTCGTTGATCTCGGACACCACTTTGAAGAACACTGGGGTGTCCAAATTGGGTTCCACCACCATCGAGACTCCACCACTGGTGTCGTCTAACAGATGTAAAGTGGCCGGTAATTTCAGTAAGAATTGCTTATTATAGAGATCGACAAGGATCTTGAAATGTGCTTCCATGTATTTGACTTCGGTGGGATTCAATTTCAGCAATTCCACGTCGGAATTGTGGATATAAACCAGGAACTTGTCGATCTTATGGAGCCTGCTCCGGAGATAATTACGTAAGAGGAAATTGATGCGTTCCACCTCACTTTCCACGATCATGAGTTTCAACTTGATGTCTTTGATGTCCTCCAATTGGATCGAATTGTACTCGATGAACTCGATCTTCTCTCGGAGTCGCTTTAATACTCTTGTGACAACCTCTTCCCCATAAGGTAGGAGTTCCGGTGACGCTCTCTCCCCGATCCAAAGCTGTTGGAGAGACGCGTAATCTTCTTTCCGAAGCTGGAGCTCGCTGTTGCCGTTCAGAGGAACGTGTCGTTCAAAGTCCTGGAGAATGTCGTCAATGTCCATGGTGGTGGTGTAGTGTTAGTTGTTGGCGTTAACTAATTGGCGTCTAATGAAGAAAAAAGAAGAGAAAAAAATTTGACTTTATATAAAGAGTAAAGAGCCATAGACGATGAGTTGGAGTCATACAGTGCTACGGCTGCGGCATGTCGGGGTGAATGTGAGTCGAATAAGGAGTCCTGTGGTGGTGCGGAGTTGTTTGATGGTGCCAGTGCGATTCTTGAGTCAGAGTGTGGCGGAAGAAGGGGTAATGACGACGTCTTATAGAAATCAGATGGAGGAGATGGTACGATCGATTGGACGGTATGAGAGTGTGAATGGACAGGGGCGGCGACTCGTGCTAGAGAATCGTGATCAGATGGTCCGGGAGTTGACTCAAGTGGGGAAATATTTGTTGGAAGAGGGGCTGATGGTGGATTTATATAGAGAACATAGGGGGAGAGCATTATATTTGATTAGAACGATGAGTGAATTGTTCCGGGATTTTGAGTCGGTGCGGCTCTTGACGTTAGGGATATTGGCTCAAGTGATATTGAAGGGTGACAACGAGGAGTTGGTGGCGGTGTTGGTGCAGAAGTTGGTGGAATACAATGGACAGTTAAAGCAGTTGGTGGATGGTGGTGGAGAAGACCGAGGTTACTTGAAGAAGTATAAGTATTTCCGCTTTTTGACGAGAGCTAGTTTAATGAGTCAGGGACCGATCTTGGCGTCGTCATTTTACATTGATCTGTTGAAAGTGGAGGACCGTGATTTCGTTACTTATTTGTTATTGAGTAATGAGGTTTTAAATGACATCATTAATTCGTTATTGGTATTGGATCCTTCTTATGATGAGATGAATTTATTGGCGATTGTCAAGCTTCGGGATTTACAGCATGCCAAATTGGATGACGTCAGGTTGGATTTGGGGGAGAAGGTGGGGAAGTTTTATTATGAGTTGAGTCTGATACAACAGGAGAAGATGATGACGAATGTGTTGAGTTCGACGGTGGATTTGAGAGTGAAATTGACGTTATTTGAAAAGATGATGAAATTTGAGAGGCCCGACTTTGATTTGGAGTCGGTGTATTTGCGGTATCTGTACCGTCTTATCGAGCAATATATGGAGATGAATAACGAGCCGGTGGTGTATTTCATTTGGGATCAAATTGAGTCATTTCACACGCCTATTTACAACGCCCTGATCAATGTGCCTAATAATAACGGGGGTAACAATTACTATTACTATTCTATCGTTGCCAAGATGGTGAAATTCTTCAGTAAGAGTCATCGATATGCGCAATTTGTGGAGAGACTCATACTGAAAGTTCCTACGAAATCGTGTCTTGTGAACCCGGAATTAATGGACCTGTTGTTGTTGCATGCCACGAGGAAAGAGGACATTGGGTTGTCGAATCTTTTACTTAAGGAGCTTGGGCAGAGTGCACAATTGACGAGGGGACAATTATCGGCATTACTCGGGTTACATTTGAAGTTCCAGGATTCGGAGGGAGTGGAAAAAATCGTGAATTTGATCCATGAGAGGTTTCCGAAGGGATTGGACCATGTAGAATTGAATTTGATTTGTAAGCAGATGCTTATAGAGCAACCTGAGAAGGTGTGGCAGATGTGGGAGTCGTTGGATCCGGTGTTGGGTAAATCGGTGGCTATTTTGTTGGTTGATCATATGATTGAGAATCGGGTCGTGGATTTAGAAAGAATTGATAAGATTTACACGAAATTGACGTGCAATCTCCGACTGGATGATGAGGCTTTTGAGTGGTTCTCGGCGTTGTACGTGAAGTATTTGGTGAAGAATTTCCCTCTTTTGTATGCGAAGAGAGTTTATGAGGCGTCGACGACGAGAATTTATCATTACAATTTGATTCCAAACCCGTTTGCACAGACGTATGACAGGTCCCGGATTTTTTTGCCTGAGTCGTTGAAGAAATTGGTGCTAAAGACCATATTGGACGGCTCGGTGAGACACGAGAGACCCGAGATCTCCTTCTGGTGTTTCGACAAGCTCGAAGGGCTCGGGTACGGTGAGAGAGAGATTTTGTTCGATTTGGGTCTCCATCAGAATCGGACTTCCGGGCCCCTGACTAATCAACTGGTGTATCAAGAGTTGTATCTGGAGTACCAACGGGCCGGCATAAGCTCGGCATAAGGCCAAAGGTGGGATTTTTTTTTCTTCCTTCTTCGGAGAAGGAGCCGGGTTTAATGACAAATTCCGAATGATAGTCAACCAACGCCAATTAGTAATGAAGGAAACTTGTAAATATATATATAATGAATGTTAGCATTAAGTAAGCATGACAATGGCCATGAATAGAATGTCTAGTTTTGATTTGAATGCTCTTCGGCGGCGATTGTCACACCGGTACCTCATCTTTGTCTTAGTATGTGTTTCTCAATTACTAGACAATCTGAACATTAGTGCCTTTGCAAATAGCATTGACAACATCCAAGAGCATTATGGAGTGACTTACGCCACAGCCAGTTGGCTGTTATCGGCGTTTACAGTCTCTTTTTCCAGTTTCATTCTGGTATTTGGTCGGTTAAGTGACTTATTTGACCATCGTATTGTCTATATAACGAGTTTGGCTGGACTTGGGATATTTGCCTTAATAGCCGGGTTGGTGGATAATATCTATGCCTTGATAGTATTTAGAGCTCTTCAAGGACTTTCTGCTGCTGCTACGGTGCCTTCTTCGTATGCCATTGTAGCTTATACGTTCCAAGGGGAAGCTTTGAAAAGACTGTTGGGGGGAGTGACTCTGGTCTTGATCTTTGCCTTACTGATTGGTTCTATACTTGGAGGAGGTTTTAGCGAGACGGAGATTGGATACAAGGGAGTTCTTTATGTCTTTGCAGGGTTGTCTATACTGACGGCAATTATTGCCTTCTTTACAATTGAACCAATGGAGAAGCAGAGTGGAAATGCTCCTGGTTTGAGAAACCTTGATTACTTTGGGTGTTTCTTATTTATCGCCGGGTCCGTATTGACGGTGACCGGGTTGACAGAGGGAGGAGAGAATTGGAATACTCCTAAACTGTATGTTCCTGTCGTTGTTGGGATCTTGACTTTGGTCAGTTTCTTCATCTGGGAATCTTATGTTACCGGATACGATCTTTTGATTCCGAAGGAGATGTGGAAGGTGAAGAATTTCAAGACCCTTCCGATCCTGACACTGTCTTGTTTCGGTGGGTTCTTTGGAGCTTATTTAATGGGTCCTACTTACTTGACTACTGTAGGTAACGATTCTCCTATTATTGCAGCTGTTAAATATGCCATTCCGCAGAATGGAGGACTGTTCTTTGCCTTGTTCAGTGTCATGCTTTCAAGGAGATATGGAGTACAACCAAAGATCTTTTGTCTTTGTGGGTTGGCACTCGGAGTTGCTGGAACGGCATTGTTCTCACAAATGGGTCCAGATGATTATTATCGGTTCATGTTACCGGGGATCTTGTTATTGGCCTGTGGTTCCGTGTGGTATTTTGTCAACTATCTTAGTTTGATTGTCATGGCTACTCCTTTAGAGATGCAAGGTTTGATTAGTGGACTTTGTATGGCTCTGGGACAATTGGCTAGTGCTTTGAGTACAGCTGGAACTACGTCGATTTTGGGAGATTTGAGTGCGGCTTCGGATAGGGATCTGTTGAATAAGAAGTACCAACATCTGATGTATTTACTTGTGGCATTTTATGCCCTGGGAGTGATCGTGACTGTCTTTGTTAAGAACTTGAAAGAGGAAGACGAATTACACAAGACTTTGGGAGAGTCATCAGAAGAACCTTCCGAACAAACTTCTGATGAGGAGGTTGAGCCAAGATCTAAAGAAGCAATGGTATAATATTAAATTACGAATTAAACAGTCATCTTTTCCTCCGAGTTGAGAGAACTCTTTTCGGCCTTCTCGACGAATTCTTCTTCGGTCTTTTCCGAGATACTCAATCTGTCTTCATGATCCTTCAAATGCTCTTCTCCGTCATTCTTGGCAATGATGTGACCGGCTTCGACGTGGTTAGCACCACCGAATAAGACATCGATTTCTTCTAAAGTCTTACCCTTTGTTTCTGGCAAGAAGAAGTAGACGAAGATGGTCAAGCAAACGTTGATGGCAAAGAACATGTACATAGCGTAGAATCCCTTGTGACTCAAGAAGGTTGGGAAGAATTGGTTGACAATGGCATTGGCAATGTTTTGACATTGACTGACAATACCAACAGCATTGGATCTGACATTCAAGGAGAAGATTTCCGAGTTGACAGTCCAAATAACCAGACCCCAGGCCGGTTTATAACCAACTTCGTATAAGAAGAATAAGAAGGCGGTGACGATACCAATTTTGTAGGAAGGTTCGACGTTAGTTTCCACTGTAGCGACACATAACATAGCAATAGCCATGATGATACCACCGGTGATCAATAAGAAACGTCTACCGAATCTTTCGACACACCAAAAACCATTCAAGGTGAAGATGATGGCAAAACTAGCATTTAAGGCATTGATCAATTGGATAGTGCTAGCACTTGTGAAGACCTTCAGATAAATTTTGGAAGAGTAAGAGTTCAATGAACCTTGACCAGTTAATTGTTGACCAGCATTCAATACAATGGCAATGTACATTCTCTTTCTCAAGGACTTGTCTTTCCAGAGAGGCCAGTAGCTACCTGAGACAACGTTCTTCTCGTATTCGATAGCAGCGTAGATGGAGTCGAGTTCTTCTTCGACAAGTTCTGGATCATCTCTGATTCTCAAGAGGGCATTTCTGGCCTTTTCGATCTTGTTCTTCTTCATGAACCAACGAGGAGATTCCACCATGAAGGGCAAATTGATCATGATCAAAATAGGTGCTAATAATTGGAAGAAGATGACAATTCTCCAATCCCAATTACCCAATTTGGCCGAATGTTTTGAACAGGCGTAATTGACCCAGAAGCAGATAAAACTACCAACCGAATAAAAGGTTTGGAAGATGATGACACTCTTACCTCTCATCGTAGGTAAAGAGATTTCACCGATATAAACTGGAGCAACAGGTAAGGCAAAACCTTGAGCAATACCAATGAGTAATCTACCACCTAAAAAGACACCAAGACCTCTTGGTTGAGCTACTTGCATGATAGTAGCAATAATGACCAAGATACAACCGAACAAGATTGGGTATTTACGACCCAACTTTTCACTGAAGAAACCCGAGAAGAAAAACCCGGTTATAATACCCGAAACCGTATACAGAGTATTGGTACCCCCAATAGCATTATCGGAAGGATTATTTGTATATTCGATCCAATTAGGAAGACCTTGGACGGCATTAAATACCGAGGCATCGTAACCATAGAAGACCATACAGGCACTTGCTACGGTCACAAAATACCATAATCGAACTCTTTGCTTGGTGATGTTGAACATGTTGAAATTAGTACTATGAAGATTTACAAGAGAGGTTTTCGAGGGCTTTATGTAGTGACTTGACACGTCATGTCATCTCCGCAAAAATGACGAAATGTAAAGTGGGCATATCTGGTGCGGCTCAATGATAAAGAAGGGTTTATATACAATACAGAGGGGTACCCACGCTTTCATGCATCTGAGATAGTAATTAAGCTTTGTTTGCCATAAATTTAAGCTTTTCCTTACTTTAAACTTGCGTGACCCCCCTCTTTATATGCGGCTCCATTAAGGAAAAAAAATGTGACAAATCGGGAAAAAACCCCTCTTAGTGATATCTAACAAACTTTGGGTGGGATAACGTCATCTGATTGTCTAAATCCGCTTTTCAGCGGATTCCTACCAAATCCCGTCTCTCTAGCCGTATCTTAAATATTTGCTCACTCTGCCTCTCTCTCTCTATTCTAAGCGGTCCTATATAATTACCGGCTAACTCTTAGCTACCGCATGTGATTACCCTTTTTGGATTGATAAGCGGAGTCGTGTACCGACGAAAAAAAGTGGTCTTATATGAAAAGGGGGTTATATAAAAAGGGGATCAAAGAAGGAGAAATTGGGATTTTGGAAGCAGATAAAGAATAATGACTGTTTCTGAATCATATTTATTACAAGCTGTTGTAACCGACAAATTGCCTCAAGTGATTGGAGGTTCGGGGGTTCGTATTACTGTTAAGGATCCTAATACTGGGGAGGTATGTGAGATGTTGGATGCATCTACCGGGGCAGCGGTTGGGGCTGTTGGACATTGTGATGAGGAGATTGTACTGGAGATGGCACTGGCTGCTAAGGAAAGTGTTTATTCCTTTCCATTGTCCATTGGTAATGAGAATGCTGAGGCTTTGGCTGAGTATTTATGTAAGATCTCTCCAGCTGGTGCCTTTAGTGCAGCTATCTTTACCGGTTCCGGTTCGGAGTCCAATGATAATGCTTTGAAGATCATTAGACAATATCATGTTGAAAGAAAGGAGCCCCAGAGAACGGTATATATTTCGAGAGCTGGATCTTATCATGGTTATACTATTGGATCTATGTCTATTTCGGGATCCAGAACTGAGAACTTTGAGCCTATTTTGTTGGCCGAGGAGAAGAGACCAAAGGTCAGTAACATTTACCGTTATCGTTACATGAAAGAGGGAGAGACTGAGGAAGAGTATAAAGATCGTTTATTGGCTGAATTAGATGCTACATTCCAAAAGATTGGAACTGATAAGGTAGCTCTGTTCATCACTGAGACAGTAGCTGGATCAACCATTGGAACTGAAAGACCATTGCCAGGTTATTTGGATGGTTGTAGAGAGATCTGTCATAAATATGGAGCTTTGTTCATGTTAGATGAGGTTATGTGTGGTATGGGTAGATGTGGATCTTTACATGCTTGGGAACAATATGCTGAACAAGGACCAGATCTTCAATCGATTGGTAAGACTTTGGGATCTGGATTCGTCACTATTGCTGGAGTTCTTATTTCACCAAGAGTAAGAGATACCATAGTTAAGGGATCCAATGCCATTCCAGGAGCTCAGACTTATCATTCGCATTCCTTCAATACCAGAGTAGCTTTGGCTATTCAAAAGAAGATCCAACGTGACAATTTGATTGCTAATGTCAATGAAGTTGGAGAATATTTGGGTCAACAATTGAAAGAGAAACTTTTGCCGGTCTCTGAATATCTGGGTGATGTTAGAGGAGTTGGAGGATTTTGGAGTGTTGAATTTGTCAAGAATAAGGAGACCAAGGAATTTTTCACTCCAGAGGAAGATTTCGCTCATGTCATTGGTAAGGTGGCCTTTAAGAATAAGCTTTCGGTTATGGCCATGGCTGGCTTCGGAGAAGTAGGTGATAGAATTACCTTCTCTCCTTCTTACGTGATTACCAAGAAAGATGTGGATGAAATTGTAGAGGTTTTTATTAAGTCCGTTTTGGAAGCTGAAGCCCAATTGAAGGCTCTGGCTTAAGTATGTTATATCTAATAAAATGTTTTTCTGTATCCCTTTTGTGTAAGTGTAAGTAAATATGGGTATGAAGAGGAAGAGTCAAGGATATTTTGATAGGGATGCAGTGACACGGACTCCTAAGATGCCTGGAACACCTGTAGGTGCGAATGATTTCAAGGATTGTGGGAATTGGGAAGTGGAGAGTTTTACCTCGGAAAAGGTTGTTAGTAAGAGGGGATCTTCATTGTGGTCGCTTTTGGGGTCTGTTCGTAACTTATTCAGTCTAAGATGGTTGTGTAAGAGTACTGAAGTAGTGGAGGGTCCGTTGACTCCTCCGAATAAGAGCTGGTGTAGAGAGGAGAGTTTATATGATGGGGCTGTTTTTCCGCATTGGGTACTCAAACCGCATTTTGATTTTTACCGGTGCATTGACCAAGACTTCCAGATTTGGCAGGAATGTTGTGATTGGCTCAATCAGGGGACAATTGATTTCTGGGGCTCATGGGATGAGCTCAGAGAGTCCAGCACCTCTACAAATCCATGGACAGGGAAGACTTTGAGAAAGAGAGAGAGGTCTATCTTCTGGGAGGGCTTAGATAGCGACATTATCGTGTTTTGATTACTATTTAGTAGATTTTGTGTACTTATGCCGATAAAGTATCGTCCATGTACTGTCTCCTCTCTTTTGTTCCCTTTTAGTATGAGTCAAAATTTCGATAGGGTAAAAAAAAAGTACCGTATAAAAAGAGAGGGAAGGCAGGGAGTTGCTACCGTTCAGTAAAAGAGTCCAATGTCAGAGAAAAAAGTTAGCAACTTAGTACTTTACGATCTTTCTTCCGTTTTCGCACCTCAATTCTGGTCTGGAAACGGAGGAAAAATCCGGGTTTTGTTCAATTACCTCGGACTTAAATACGACTTGAAAATGTTAAGATTTCAAGATATTCGTCCTACCTTAATGGAGCTTGGAGTACCTGCAGATCCAAATGATCACAGAGGTTATACCATTCCAACTGTCAGATTCCAATATGAAGATGGTACAGAAGATATTGTCATTGGTGGAGATTTCAATATCGTAGATAAGGTTTGCCAAGTGTATGGTCCGGAGATAGCCGATAAGATTTTTCGTGGGGAAGAAGAATTTGTGCGTGGAGCATTTTACGAATTCCGGAACAAATTGTACAAGATTGCAGGAGGATTTAGTGTTCCATTTGTCGTTAATTTTCTTGATGATGACGAGACGAAACAGTATTTCATTAATTCTAGAGTTAGTTATGGGGTTGGTAATATGTATGAGAATCAGAAGAAACCAAAGGAGTATTTTGAGGGGTTTGCTAAGGAGTATTGTGAGGAAATGTGGACTTTCAAGTCACTTCTTGAAAAATCAGGTGAGGACGATGATTGGCTGAAGAAATTGAAAGCATTTTTGGCGGGGGAACAGAAGTTTTTCTTGGCAAATGAGCCTTCTTATGCCGATTGTTGGATTTATGCTCAATTGATTTGGATGATCCAGGCTCAAAAATACGGGGCTTTACCTTACAAGTTCATTGAGGGTGAAGTCTGGACCAATTGGTTCAATGAGATGGAAAAATTGGGCTAATTAGTGACTTTATAGTGTAAGTGGTTAGTTCAAGTTGTTGGTCTCTGCCAGTTGTAGTTGCATTTCTCTGTCATTTTTTTTGCTGTGTAAATAGTGGCATTTCTTCACCGGTTTTGTGACACATGTTTTGTTTGACGTGCAAAAAATACCAATTTGTATTAGAGTGCGCATTAGTAGCTAATTTAAAAGGCGGTTTCCGAGGCTGAAAAAAAAATTAATCCGAGCTCACCGAAATGCCGGGGTAAGGGAGGGAGAAGAATGATTTGAGGTGGTTTTGAATTGGGTCTAAAGCTGGATGTTATGTAATACAGGAGAATAGAATTGTAGATGTAGGAGTAATCTTGTCTGAAGGTAGTTACTAGAGCTAGAGCTCTTGAGATGGTGCGGCTTATGCCGAGTCTTATGCAGTTGTAATTACGGATGGGCATCAAAATGGAGGAGTCGCTTGCTTTGGTTGTTTGGGGTTTGATTTGTAGGCTTCTGGGGTTATCTGTGGTGTTTCTGTGGTGGTGAACAGCTTGTTGAGAAGTTCAGTGTAGGTTTGAGTGTCATCAATACCCTGAGATTGGGGTCAGGAGGTGGCTTCTGAAGTCCTCATTCAAACTTGAGTGTCACCAGGTATCGAAAGCCCTCCTAAGTAGACAGAGACTGATAATGGCAAGCTTTGAAGTCAAAGTAGAAGGAATGTCATTTTAATGTAAGTAGTAACTCACATCTTCAGAATAAGGTGATTGCTCTGACCCTCATAGATAAGACCGTCTACAAGATAACATCAGGTACCACGGATGCGGATACTGACACGGAACTAAAAGGAACGAGCGGATGGTAGAACCCTTACTAATTCCCCAAAAAAGGGGGTAGTGCGGCTCAAGCATACACAGTTTTTCTTAATTTTTTTTTAGTGCTGACTAATCTCTGCAGGTAAATTTTTCTTCTCGTTTCGAAACGAAGAGATGCCATGTCGGCATAAGCAGTAGACGTAGAACCCAGGACTGTTGATAGAGATGATTAGATAGGTGTTATTCCTTATAGTCGCTGCTCATCTCTTCTAACGGCTCTCTAGTTAGTCACGTAAAGTTTTTCCGGGACGCGTCTCACTTTTGCCACTTCTGGAGTTAAAGGGGATAATTTTCAAGTTATCTGAGGCTTCGGATTTTTATGCGAGATAGTAATTAAAACGAGATGAGCAGAAGTTAACGGAGTTTGCAAATATTATAAATAAATGCTTAGGTCCCCCTCTTTGTAGATACGTGTAACAAGCAAAATGCAGGTCCTTTGGAACACACAAGAGGCTCTTAGGAAGAGATTTTCGAGTCCTATCGTTGTCTTTATCGTGATATGTATGGCCCAAGTGTTGGACAATATTAACACCACTGTATTTTCGGTGTCCCTTAAGAACATTGAAGAGCATTTTGGTGTAGATTATTCCACAGCTTCGTGGTCTCTTTCTGCCTTTTCTGTCACTTTCAGTAGTTTCATCGTTGTTGCTGGAAGAATCACTGATATCATTGACAGAAGATTGGTATTCATTTATTCGATGACTGGTTTATCGTTCTGTGCCTTAATCGGTGCTGCTGTCAATAATGTCTATGTCTTTATTGTGTTCAGAGCCTTACAAGGTATGTTCGCTGCTGGAACAATTCCTCCTATTTATGCGATTTTGGCTCATACTTTTGAAGGACCAGCTTTAAGAAAAGGTCTTGGAATCTTGTCGGTGCTTGCCATCGCAGCTCTGGCTATCGGTTCGATCATGGGTGGTGCCTTTGATGCCTCGGCTATTGGTTTTAGAGGTTCTCTTTATACTATCTTTGGACTTGGATTGCTCATTGCCTTCTGTGGATGGGTCGTTATTGAGCCAGCTCCAGAGTCGGAGAAGCATAATGGTAGTTTGAAGAACTTGGATTACTTCGGATGTTTCTTGGCTATTCTGGGATCGGTCTTACTTGTTACTGGATTGACTGAAGCTGGAGAGACCTGGAATTCTCCAAAGCTGTATGTTCCGATTGTCGTTGGTGTACTCATCATTGTTGCCTTCTTCGTTTGGGAGAACTATTCTACAAGAGACTTGATGATTCCAAAGCTGATGTGGAAGATTCAGAACTTCATTCAGATTCCAATTGCTGCTTTCTTCTGTTATGGAGGGGGTTACGGTATCTTTATTATTTCGCCTACCTTTTTGGAGGGAATCGCTGGAGATTCTCTGATCATTGCCGCTTTGAAGTTTTCGTTACCACAGAATGGAGGACTGTTTGCTCTGCTTGCTATCGTTTTCCTCTTGAAGCCAAAGATTAGTGACAAGTGGAGTGTTGTTCTTGGGTCGGCCTTAGGAGCTCTGGGTCTTGCTTTGATTGCTCAAGTGGGTTCTACTTTGGAAAGTTACTTTAAATTCATGTTTACTGGTATCATCATTATGGCTTTTGGTGTTTTGCTTTACTTCTTACATTACTTGAATTTGATTATGGCAGCTACTCCTTTGGAATACCAAGGACTTCTTAGTGGGATCTGTATTGAAATGGGTCAGTTGGGAGTTTCTTTGACTATTGCTGCTACAACTTCGATTATTGGAAGCAGTGTCGTTGCCACACCAGATGCCAAGCTGCAGTTGATTACGAGGTATCATCATCTGTTTTACCTTCTTATGGCTGAGTTCCTGGTTTGTGGTTTGATCACTTTGTTCTTTATCAGAGATTTGAAGGTTGCTCCTACTGATGAGGAACTGCTGCCACTGGAAGAGCTGGTACTGACTTCAGAGACTGATCTGGAACTGACTCCTGTCCAGGGAGAGGAACTGGAAATCAAGTCGGAGAAGGCCGAGTCAGAATTGTCTGTTGGACTGAAGGATGATACTACGGAATCGGAGTCGGTCTAAGTTGAAAAAAACAAGTCTTTTTGGTTGTATTTGAAGTACGTTTTATATAGTGATTGAATTTAAGAGTTTCTTGTTTCTCTTCTTCCTTAGTAAGCTAAAGTATGGCAATTCTTAGCATATTACGAAGAAATAGGTGAAGGAAAGAGGTTGTATTTGATAGGAAGGGAAGAGAGTTAGAATCAATACAAGCGACCATTACGGGACTAGATGATCTAAATAACATGATAAACCAAGTTTCGAAGCATTTCCAATGGTACACACAGAGTCAAGTTGGTGGTTTTAGAAATATCTAAGAAATGTCATTTATAGTAGTTAATTTTAGATAAGTTAGTATGGAGAAGAGGAAGAGGAGAAAAAGGGGAAGTCAAAGTCGGTCAATCCGCACCTAATCAACTCAAAAACAACACCATCCAACTCTTCAGCACCACCAGATCCCAACCGACCCAACTACTATCTCGTTATCGTATCAAAACCCCTAAATAAATCAGTAGTGAACCTCCCACCAAAAAGCAGCATTGTACGAAATTCCCTCCCCAACTCTTTTTTTTCTTTCTTCCACTCAGACCTGTAACAACAGGAAAGACAGACAGAGACACACTACAAAAAAAAGGGCATAAAAAAGGGCACAAAAAAAACATCTTTTTTTTTTTTTTATTTTTTTTTAGTTCTGTTCCGAGGGCAGATTTTAAGTTCCGAAGGATTTCCTGGTTTTTTTTTTTCTCAATTTTTTACTCGTGTCTTTTTTTGCCACTGAGTTTTTTCTCCCCAGAAGCCAGAGGTCAGAAGCTGCAAGGATGATCAGAATGGTGTGAAACTGAAGGAATCAACGATATAGAGGACTGGGACATGGCTAGTTGACTCCAGGAGCTGAAAAACCGTTAGAAACAAGCATTTCCAGAGGATTAGCTGGAACACCATTTTAGTGGGTTTGTGGGGCAATTTTTGGGCTGGTTTTGGGGTGTTCCGGTTCAAAATGAGCTGTCTCAGTGGAGTCGTGTGGAATTTGACTGGTGGCGGCGTCGTGGCGTGTTTTTTCCAGCTGGCCTGGCACGGGATTTTTTCCAGGCTGGTCTGTCGGCGCGGAAAAAAAAATAGTGGTCGTGCACGCTCAAAAATGTCTGGTGTTGGAGAGCAATGAACTTGGTTTGGTGTGTTGCGGCTAATACGAGATGGTGTGACGATGTTAGTCTGTAGAGATGGTGTGACGATGGTGTGACGATGTTAGTCTGTAGAGATGGTGTGACGATGTTAGTCTGTAGAGATGGTGTGACGATGTTAGTCTGTAGAGATGGTGTGACGATGTTAGTCTGTAGAGATGGTGTGACGATGTTAGTCTGTAGAGATGGTGT
>JAJMLT010000017.1:0-139928 GCA_030569775.1 Nakazawaea siamensis
GAACACCCCAAAACCAACCCAAAAATTGCCCCACAAACCCACTAAAATGGTGTTCCAGCTAATCCTCTGGAAATGCTTGTTTCTCCCGGTTTTTCAGCTCCTGGAAAGAACTAGCCATGTCCCCGTCCTTTGGATCGTTGATTCCTTCAATTTCACACCATTCTGATTATCCTGGCAGCTTCTGAGCTCTGGCTTCTGGTGAGAAACGGGTAAAAAATTGAAAGAAAAACAAAAAATTGAGAAAAAAAAAAAAAACCGGGAAATCCTTCGGATCTCAAAATCTGCCCTCGGAACGGATCTAAAGAAAAAAAAGGGCAACTGAAAAAAGGGCAGCTTTTCTTAAATGGTGCAAAAAACACGACCTTCCGGGTCAAGCTTGAGACAAAAAAATACACCCGTCTGAGCTGCACTGCGTAAGTCAAAGTTGGATTGGAAACAACCGTTAACTAACAATCGTATAGATATAGCGTAGAAGTACTCTTATTACACACAAACACAACCTTCCGAGTACCACCTGAGCATCTTAGACTTAGTACTTGACTCAGTGTCATAAAACACATCCTTCTAAGCTCTACAATGCTTCCTCTTCTTATTACTGTTACTGCCAATCTGTATCATTTCATGCTATTAATTGATCACTTGGGGTGTTCGGAGAAAAGGCCAACTGGTCTCAGCTTTGTGTAACTTGGTGTCTTTGTGTAATCACTTACGGGCATATTCTATTAAGAGACAAAAAAGTACACCCCCTGCTTTTTTGTGTGTCTTTCCTGTTTTTAGAGGTTCGACTGAGAGAAAAAAAAATACTAGGAGAGTTACTTTAGTAAAATGCTGTCTTTTAATGAATATTCACTGCTGACTAAATACAGACTAATGATTAGCTAACGATATGAGAGTTGAATTGGTTGGAATCAAGTGGTGCTGGAGAGTTGTCTGGTGTTGTTTTTGAGCTGGTTGAGTGCATATTGACTAACTTGAATGTACCCTTTTTCCACTCTTTCTCATTCCCATACTGACTTATCTAAAATTAACTACTATAAAAGACATTTCTTAGGTATTTGTAAAACCAACAACTTGACTCGGTGAGTCTTATTGGGAATGGTTCTAAACTTGGTCTATAACATTATTTAGATCAACCAGTCCCCCAATCATCACTTGTCTTGATCCTGGGCCTCTTCTTTTCCTCTCAAATACTACCCCATTTCTTCACTTATTTCTTCGTAATATGCTAATTTTTGGCCATACTAAAAATTAGGCTTGAGCATCTCTGACCTACAACTCACAATGCTAAAACTATCACAAATCAACTTCTATTCATTTAATATATAATACTAGCCCTCCTCTCAATATAATCAACTTTAGATTAGTGAGAGCGAAGAAATAAACCATCACCAACCAAAATCCTCTGTATTGAGATAAATCTCTTGCACTCCTGAATTTCTCTTCCAAACAGTCGATTGTAATGCAGCCGTTCCATTGGCAATGTCATGTTTCATCTTATCGGAACCTGAGCAAATGACTAAATTCTTTCTTCCCAACACTGACCTCAAAGATGAGATCAATTCCTTTGTATCTGGCTTGAAAGGAAGAATCTTTATGTAAGTCAAAGTCTCTGTTTTGCTCCTAAATGACTCCTTCGACTCGTTAGAACTAACCTCAGACAGACCCCCCATACACACATAGACATTGACTTCAAAGGTCCCATTCTCAAACAACTCTCTAGGTAACGAGTCAAGTTCACTATGAATCCAATCGACATCACTCTCATCCTTCACAATCCAATACAACTTCACCATTGGAGGCAGTGACAAAGTAGAGTAATGTTGCATGAACGAAATAACCAGAGAAATACCAGTACCACTAGCAAAGAGAAACACACTCGAAAAGGAATCGATATCTCTATTGGTGGAACCATATGGACCATCTAATAACACCTTCATCTCTTTGTTCATTGTTTCGGGGATCTCTTCGTACAACTTCTGAGTCAATCCCTTCTTTGGTTTGATAATAAACTTGACCGTATCAGATTGATCATTTGGAACGTTGACAACAGAAAAAGGGTGGTTATCCAACACTCTGAGTCCAGGAATACGAAGGAATATGTGCTGACCAGGAGCCCATTTGACTTTGGTCTCTTTATTATCAACCACCAACTCAAAACATCTCTCATTTCCAACATCAAACTTACGAATGACAAAACTGTTCTTCTTCAAAAATCTCTTACCGGGGGTAAGACAGGTCTTGGTAAAAATCCTCCACAATACTTGACTCCCCCAAAATGCCACTGTAGCATATAAATAATCTTGTGATCCAAGTTCTGGATAAACATGGATGTACAAACTGATACAAAACCCTAACCCACAAAGCCAATGCAAATGAAGAAACAATTCATACCACCAGTCTCTAATTTTGGTATAGGAAGCAAAACAAAGCCATGTTAAAAACACCGTTGGTGGAATACCATTAACGAAAAGTGCCTCCGTCTTTTGAAAATATTGAACTCTTTCCAAACCTCCTTCCTTCATGGCTTGATAATAAAAGGGGATAATATGAATCCAAGCCAAAATATACATAAGCATCGATAAATATCTATGATAAAGATTGATCTTCTCATACGAGATTCCTGTAAGCCCACTAACCAAATTTGTCTTTCCCGATAATATCAAAATCAAAGGCACAAAAGCAGTAGCTTCCAATCCAGCTCTAACGGCAAGTGGTGGACTTCCAAACCCTCTACAAGCTCTGTACCAAAATTTGGGAATAAACGTATAACAGAGAACATACAAGAAAGAAGCCCCAATGACCAAACAATTCCCAGCAGAAGAAGGTACTCCAAGGTATTCACATAAAACAGAAGGAACTCTTCTATATGAAATGTATCTATTAAGAGCCACCACCTTTTGCATGACGTTACCCCTTTTCTCAGTCTCCCTCTTATCTAGTTTATCCACCAAGATGAAGTACAATCGTTTGAGAATAAAACAGAAAATGACACAGACAGAATAATAAATCATGTATTTGGCATACGAGGTCTGAGCTGCCCATGGGATGCTGGCCTGAGATTGGGTCGCAAGACTGGCATACAAGTCACTCTCACTATCCAGTATACACCATACTCCTTCAGTATAAATATCTCTTTTAAATAAGTTCATGGTAATACTAACTTAAGTTCACCATAGATCTATACTACCATTATATATCGCCCAAAATATGCTCATTTAAATGCTCATATCCATAATATGCTCGTTCCCAAATTTATTTGCTCACTAGTGAAAAAAAATGCTCGTGTGAGATTTTCGTGCGCATTCGTCTAATTCAAATAATACTCGTATCCGTGCGGCTCAGAAAAAAAAAGCTTAATTGCCCACATGCCCGCGCAAAACAAGGGAAAAAATGATGTTTGCTATTGTGGAGAAAGTATAAAAGAAGTTAAGGAAGCCACGGAAGTGAAAAATTCCAACAACACAAAATGACCTTAAGTGCCCATTTAGATATTGACAGTCTTGAATCGAGTGTTCTTAGTAAACATGAGAAATTGGTGAACAAGTTTCTCAAGGCCAAGAATGACCACAACTCCGAGAAGAGGGAAGAAGCCGAGATGCAAGACAATTTGGCTGCTTACAAGATCTCGGACATTGACTTGAGTTTGAAGTACAAAATTCCCGAGCATGGAGTCAGTGCTGAAGTTGCTTATCAATCGCTTCATGACGAATTGGCTTTGGACGGAAACCCAACTTTGAATTTGGCAAGCTTCGTCAACACCTTCAATGAGGATCCTCTTCTGGACAAATTGATCAAGGAAAACTTGACCAAGAATTTGGCCGACAACGACGAGTATCCGATCATGTTAGAGATGCAGCAACGTTGTATCTCTATTCTTGCCGATCTTTGGCATGCTCCTAAAACGGACGGCAAGTTGACTGCTATCGGGACGGCTTGTACCGGTTCTTCCGAAGCTATTATGTTAGGTGGTTTAGCTATGAAGAAATTGTGGCAACTGAAGATGAAACTGAAGGGAAAGGACACCTCCAAACCCAACATCTTGATGTCTTCTTGTGCTCAAGTTGCTTTGGAGAAATTTGCCCGGTATTTCGATGTTGAAGCTCGGATGATCCCCGTAGACCCCGACAACGATTTTCTTATCGACCTTAAACTGGTCAAGTCGAACCTTGATGAAAACACCATTGGTATCTTTGTAATTGTAGGAAGTACTTATACTGGTGGCTTCGAAGAAGTGGCTGAGATCTCGGACTTGTTGGATGATTACGAAGCCGAGACGGGTATCGATATCCCTATCCATGTAGATGGACTGTCCGGTGCCATGATTTGTCCCTTCATTTACCCTGACTTGAAATGGGATTTCCGTATCAAAAGAGTCCACTCCATCAACACCTCCGGTCACAAATTCGGTTTAGTTACTGCTGGTTTGGGTTGGGTTGTTTGGAAAGACCTGAAATTGTTGCCCGATGAATTGAAATTTGAATTGAGATATTTGGGTGGTCTCGAGGAGAGTTTCAACCTCAACTTCTCCAGACCAGGTTTCCAGGTGATCCACCAATACTACAATTTCCTTCATTTGGGCTTCAATGGTTATAAACAGATTTTTGATACTCTGATTATCAACGCCAGATTACTCTCCTTCTTCTTAGAAGAGACGGGCTTCTTTAAATGTATCTCGAACATTCATAGACTGCACGTGGAAGATGCGGATTTCAGAGACCATTCCAAATATGTCTCCTCTCTCCCAGTAGTTTCATTCCAATTCTCGGACGAATTTATGAAGGAATACCCGGAAATCCCCCAATCGGCTATTCTGTTATTGATGAGAAACCACGGCTTCATTATTCCTAATTACCCCTTGCCTCACTCCAATAGAGAACTCAAGGGTAATACCGAGATCTTACGGGTCGTCGTTAGATACAATTTGACCCTCCAATTGTTGGATAAACTCATGTCCGACATCGTCACCGTCACCGAAACGTTGATGAAATCGGCTGTCTTAGTTAGAAAGAGTATGGAGAAATTACAACACCCAATCTCGGCTGAAGAAAAAGCCGATATCGTCTACAATATGCTCCTCTCAATAGCCAGTGAAGGTGATGAAAGAATTATGTCGTTGAAAATCCCTGAAATCAACCCAAAAACCTCCCGTCATCATCATCATAATCACAAGTCTTTTAGAGGTGCTTGTTAACAGATCTTCGTGCGGCTCAAAAAATAAAGGGGAAAAGAAAAAAAAAAAAAAATTTTATAGCCATCTGAAAAATTTCTTTTAAGGTAAGATGCTTGTAGTTGAGTTATTAGAGGAACCCAAGGGACATTTGCTGTTCTTGCTTCGGGAGTTGTATGTTAATGAGTATAAGGGGAGTGAGCAACAACACATTTGTTCTCGGGTGGTCAATTTGTTGAAGAATTACAATGTGGAGAGGAATTTTTATGGAGTGAAGATGATTCACGTTTTAGTGACTAAAGTGTCCGTTTTACAGAGTCATGGGCTGGTATTTTTCAGTAATTTGATCAAGTTGATTGCCAATATCAATTCATACGGAGGACCTCGGATGCTTCTAAAGAATGCGATCGAATGTGTGGAGTTTTTGCTTCAACATACGAGGGGGAACCAGACCTTGACTAGGGATATTGTCACTCCTAATTTGCCAGCTTTCATTGGAGAATGTCTTAAATCCGGGTTTTTCGGGGTGAAGATGTTGAATAAATTGATCCAGACGAACACAACCACGTTCCGTCCCTTTGGAATGAAGTTCGAGAGACAGCTTTTGGCCCTTGGAGATCATCCTATTATCAATGAAAGTTATGTCTATTGTAAATTTATTCTTTCACAAAAGAACAACTCGGACTTGTTCGGCACCTTAGTACATGATCTCATGGGTGAATTAAGATCGGTCTTACTGATTTACGAGACTGTTTTGGACGACTCTCTCGATTTGACTCCGACAGAGTTCAAACTGATCTTCGAACCCCTCGAGGTGGATATCGAAAGTGCCTCGAGTATCCACCAAGTCAATGTCAGATTGACTCGGTTGAGTGGGTTGTTAGTCGCTGCATGTAAAGTTAAGCATCCTTACAAGATTCCTTTGGGCAAATACGTGACGTTGGTGGAGACCATGTTGTCCTTTACCTATGCTAAATTAAAGAGAGAATACAAGTATTCGAGTATCGATTTGAGTGGAGTTTCCAAGGTTGGATTGCATTTGTTGAATGGGTTACTCGATGTCTTCGAAGGGGAATTGGTTCCTCACTTGAATTCTTTGATCGAGTCGGTGTTATTCACCAAGGACATCCCAACACTTACAAGATTGTTGAGATTGACTTTTGGATATAGAAATGAGAATTTGGAGAAATTGGTCGACTCAAAGGTGGAGCCAAGTAAGGAAATCTCCGCTTTTTACACCGCCCTCATAGAGAGAGTGGCCTTGCCATCTACGAAGAAACACCAAATCACGAGATATGCTCTTTTGGCCAAGGATAGAGAGTTATTAAAAGCACTTTTATTAAACCCGGATACAGTTAATGTGTTGCCTTTTGTGGCTAAGATGGACGATGAGTTGTTCGGGTTGTTTGTGAACCCAAGACTCCCAGTGATGAAGAGAAAGTATGAAGAGCAGCTGGAGGTGGTGGAGGAGAAGGAGGAGGAAGCTGAAGCTGAAGGTGAGGCCGAAGTTGAGGTAGAGGCCGAGACCGAGATCGCCGACCAGATGGAGGTTGATGAGCCCGTGCTTAAGAAGGCCCGGGTGGAGCCTCCAATGGAGCAGTTGTTCACGAAGCCAAGGGAAGAGAGGGAGGCTCTGTCAGGCTCCAGTGAAACTCAGTTAAGTGAGCCTGTTGCTGTTGCTGCCCCGGCTGCTAACGCAGCCGAAGCCGACTCCGACTCCGACTCCGACTTCGAAATCCCCGCCATCGTCTCAGATGACGATTAACCCAAACACCAACGACCCTATATACAACGAATAAACCACAAACAATCTCGTCATAGCCTTTGAGAAGGTGCCCATTCTAGGCAGTAACTTCGGGATCAAGATATCACACATGTAATATTGCAGGCCAAAGACCAAGGCCACCCAAATGTACAACTTCTCGTTCAAGATGAAGAGTCTCGAAACGACAGCCATTAAGGGGTTGGTATAGTAACCCAAGGGTTTGTTCTTGAAGAACAATTGTAAGTTGGTGACTATCCATAGTAAGATGACGAATAAGAGGGAGGCTCCAATGACTTTGAGCTGGGAGGGAGTCAAGTTGGACCCGGCAAAGAGCTGAGGAGGTTTCAGCAGCATCATCTGCTGGTGCTCCTTCTGTTTCTTCTCAAGGTATTTCTTGATGTACGGTGGTGTTTCTTTGGGTGGTGCCATACGATATGCGGATAAGAGAAAAGAAGGAAAAAGGAAGGGAAAAAGTAAGGGAAAAGTAGTAGGGAAAATAGTAAGGAGGGTAAGAAGAATAGTAAGGAAAGATAGGAGAGTGAGGAAAATAGTAAGATGAGACTAAGTAAGAGCCCAGCTAACCCACTACAGTGCAATAAAATCTAACTCCTAACATATCATTATACATAAATTTCCAGCGATTAAAAAGAATATGGTGGTGGTGGTGGCGGCGACAACCTGGGTCCCTGATAATTCAAGCTCTTGAACAAGGAGTTCGTCCTGAAATGTGGCTTCAATGGCGAGTTCAAATACGCCTGTCTATACAATTCCACTTGTTGTGGGATTGGCCGTACAAATTCCTGTGGTTGTCTTGGTTCTGGTTGTTGTAATTCCGTCATAATCGACTCTCCTTCTTCCTCCACTACCGTAGTATCATCATCCACCTCCGGTTCCTTCACAGTTCTCTTTGACGTCATTCGTATCTTCCTCCTTGAGATCTTCACATTCTTACTATTGTTATTGATACTCGTCAACAACTCTTGTAAAGATTGGTCTGTCAAATTGTCGATACTTTCCAACCTGAACTTATTTGTCTGGGCATTGATGATCTTATCATACGATTGTAATTGAGTCTTATTAATCACGCCTGAATCGAATCTGTTCTTATTCAACAGTAAAGTCTGACACGAGGCACTTAAACGACTTAAAATCATCAAATTCTTCGCACTCATCTCATGCAAATCCTCCTCGATATCCTTAAATAAAACCCGTTTATCTTCATTCAACTTCTCCTGCAATTTCTGATGAATGTCTTGAATATTATTGGACGAGACGTAATTAAGACTGAGTTCGTACAACAAAGAGGGTAAGATGTCTTTAATGACGTCTTTCAACTGCGTCTCGATCTTCTTTTGTAAGAAATCCTTCAATGGGTTGATACTATCGAAGGAACTATTAATGACGATCTTCTCCAAGGGTTCGTTCCGGAACACCAAGGTCAAACCTTTCGTCTTACTGAAGACAATGATGATGATCGAGTTGATCTTGATTTGGGAAAGTTGCAAATTGAGGGGAATCGAGAAGGAATCGTTGGTCTTGACAAAATTGGGACTGATGAAATTGGTCAATTCTTCTCCATACATGTCTTTGGTGTTGTTGGTGTAAATATTGATCGGGTTCAGCTCGACCGTCGTCTTGAGATTCAAGCGCGCATCACCTTCGTAATCCAATTTGAAGATCCCGCGGAAGCTCTGTTTGGTAAGCTCACCTATTTCCAAGATCTCGAAATTGGGTTGCTGATGACCAAACTCCAAGTTGAGAATCTCGATCTGACTGGTTAAGATATTGGATTTGCCGCTGTTGAGCGCATTGTTAAGAAGATCCGCCGTTAGTAGGGATAAATCATCGGTGGTCTGCGACCAGTTGATATTGAAGGACATGGTGTGGCAAGTTGTGGTGTGATTGAAAACAAAATTTTTCTGTTTAGATTGCCTAAAGGGGAAGGAGGGAAAGAAGAGAGGGAGAGGAAAAAAGATAGGGAAAAAGGAAGAAAAAAGAAGAAAAAGAGAGAAGAGAGAAAAAGAGAGGCAAAGGAAATAACAAAGTGAGACAAGATACAGTGAGAGAAAAAGAGAGAAAGAGAAAAAGACACAAAAGTAAGGGAAAACACAAAAGTGAGCTCCCAGCAATACTTACTACTGACACAGAAAACTGACATCTGACATCTGACATCTGACAAGTTTTTTTCTACATTCTGGGGTAACCTTAATTCCTACATCATACCATGCCTGTCTATACTGTTTCACACGTTGATAACATTCGTATATGTGTTGTCATGGTGGGATTACCCCTGCGTGGTAAATCGTTAATTTCTCAAAAGATCGTTCGATACCTTTCCTGGTTATCGATCAAGGCCAAGAATTTCAATGTTGGCTCGTACCGTCGTCGGCGGCTGTCGCATCCGCCGGCGGATTTCTTCGATTACCATAATGAGGAAGGTCTTAAGCGGCGCAATCAACTGCTCGAAGAGGCAATCACCGATATGTTGAATTGGTTCGACACAGAGAACGGAATTGTCGGTATTTTGGACGCGACAAATTCGACGAGAGATCGTAGGGATAAAGTGTTGGAGATCCTCCGTAGTAACAAGATCGAGCCGATGTTCTTGGAGTCCTTTTGTGAGGACCAGAGTATTATTATGAATAATATTATGGAAGTGAAGACGACCTCTCCCGATTACGAAGGAATGAGCCCAGAGTACGCAGTACAGGATTTCCTTAAACGGATATCGAAGTACGAAGAAGTGTATGAGCCTCTCAGTGTGGAGCACGACCATGATTTGACGTTTATCAAGCTTATCAATGTCAATTCCCAGATCATCATCAACAAGATCCAGACTTATCTTGAGAGTAGAATCGTTTATTTCGTCATGAATTTACACATTAAACCGAGATCGGTCTGGTTGTCGAGACATGGAGAAAGTTTGTACAACTTGGAAGGCAAGATCGGTGGCGATTCAGATCTCTCCGAAAGAGGTTTCAAGTATCTGAAGAAGTTGCCCGACCTTGTAAGGAAACACATCCCTAACACGGAGAACTTGGAGATCTGGACCTCCACTTTGAAGAGAACACAACAAACAGCCCAACATTTGAACTATCCTAAGAAGTCGTGGAAACTGTTGGACGAATTGGATGCCGGAATGTGTGATGGGCTTACGTATGAAGAGATCGAAGACCTTTACCCGGAGGATTTCAAACTGAGAGACGAGGATAAATTCGAGTATCGGTACAGAGGCGGAGAATCGTATAGAGACGTCATCATTAGATTGGAACCAATCATTATGGAGTTGGAAAACCAGGAAAATATCTTGATTATCACCCATCAACTGGTGTTAAGATGTATATATCTGTATTTCATGGGAGTCCCTCAAGAAGAGAGTCCCTGGATGAAGATTCCTTTACATACCTTGATCAGACTCGACCCGAAACTGTTCAGAACGATCGTGACGAAGATTAAGCTGGATATTCCGCTGGTGAGTACGTATAAGGAGAAGGGGACTCTGAAGTTGGGGGAGGGTGATGAGCAGAAGAATAATATTGTGGGAGATACGTTGGATTAAGCCAAGGCTGACGCCTTGGCTGTGTTTAGGTCAAGGCCCAGAAAAAGTTGAGACAGACTGCAGCTTAGCCACTTCAGTGTGTCAAATGACTCAGGCTTGCGCCTGAGTCATTTGACGCAAGCCTGAGTCATTACGCCTGAGCACATCCCTCATCCGGCATTCCCAACCCCGGGATCTCCCCATTCATTATCTCCAGCGGAGGCATTCCCAACTCCTGCAACTCCTCCAACTTCACATTCACATACTCCGAATCCCTCTTATCGTCATACAGAGGGTCCTCGAATTTACTCACCATAGCATCAATAACGCGATATTGTCTTTGATACACCTCGTAGTCCTTATCCCCCGCATTCTCCTCCAACCACTTGGGGAATTTGGTATGTAAATCCTTCAACGGCTCGTACAAAACGTTCTTGGACGTCAATTGTGCCAACATATCCATCAAAGCATCTCCAATCCCCCCCGCCTCGCCACCTTCTTCCCCCTCCAATCCCATCCCGTCTAATTGCAGTAACAATTGACTGATCGGGTCCTCCTCCTCTTTCAACTTCTTGTCGACATCCTCCCCCGATTGCCGGACCCTATTTATAGTATCACTGACAATATCCTCAAACCCCTTCTTCTCCTGGCCCTCTTCGCCTTCTTTTTGTAACTCCTTAACGAAGTCGTTCAACTGCTCCGCCAACAGAGGGTCTTTACTATGGAGTTCGTTCATCAACCGTTGATACTCCGCATCCTCACTCTGCCCACTCTCGACTTTCTCCTCTTCAGGTTTACTCAAAATTTCATCCTCCAACTCATCTAATAAACTATCCAAGTCATCCAAGTCATCTAACTCGGGGTCTTTACTACTCATAGTCTCTGTCTGTCTCTCACTATTCTTCCCTCACTTTCTTTTTCTTAGAAAAAAAATCAAAACTTTCTGTTTCTCTCTTTACACCATGTCGAGTCTTTGTAAGAACCGTCTCCAAGAGGAGAGGTAAGTATTCGCCAGCACATAGTCCTATTGCCTCTACTAACTTGTCAGAAAACTCTGGAGAAAAGACCATCCCTTCTCCTTTTACGCCAAACCCAATAAAGCTCCCGACGGGTCACTTGACCTTCAAACATGGACTGCTGGAATACCAGGTAAACCCAACACGATATGGGCCGACGCCGTCTACCCCTTAACTATCACCTTCCCCGATGATTATCCGTCGAAACCACCCAAAGTCAGATTCCCTAAAGGCTTCTACCACCCAAACGTCTACCCCTCCGGAACAATCTGCTTATCCATCTTGAACGAAGAGGAAGATTGGAGACCAGCCATCACTCTCAAACAAATCGTCTTGGGTGTACAAGAATTGTTGGACACTCCAAACCCGGAATCCCCACTGCAAGAACCCGCCTGGAGGGCCTTCGGTAAGAACAAAGCTGAATACGAAAAGAAGGTCAAAGAACAGGCCATCAGATACGGAGCGGGTTCCACTTCCGCCTAATGTTTGTATTCTATAAATCTAATTAAATCTTGACTCACCTCCACCAGTTTCTCTTTCAACAGAGCCTCTTTATTCTTGTCGATTTCCTTATGAACTGGCTTGAATCCCACTGAAATATCTCTCAATCTTCCCAAGTAATTGTTCTCTCTAAAGACAACGTCGTAATCGTAATCGTCTCCAAAAATCTCAAAGATGGCACTGACACATTCGATGATCACCACCTGATAGAAATATTCAGCTCTCAACTCCTTTTCCCCACCATTGGAACTCAATATTTGTAACAGTCCCTCAACAGTACTTAACAAATAATCTCCAACAACCTTGGTAACACCCAAATTATTAGGAGCCACTCCGACCAAAAACCCAACCAACAGTATCAAATAGTCTCTATCATTACTCTGGTAACTCAAAATAACCTTCAAGTCGTCCTCACTCACTTCCACACTTCCCTGTAATGACCTCAGTAACACTCCCAATACCTTAAGATAATCCACACGTAATCCCACCTCCTGCTGGGCCAACACCTCCACCCAACACATCGTCCACATCTGCTGCATCATTTCAAACCATCTGACCGGTTTCTCCTCAAATTCGAAGAACAACCAACACAAATTGTTCAAGCAAATCAACGACTTGTTACAGAAAGACTCATCTTTAAAAGCGAGCAATTGCACCAACAACGGCAGCAAAGTCTGTACATAAAAGTCGACATTGGCCTCGGCAACATCGGCTCCAAACTCGATCAAAGTCAGAATCAAGTCCAAAGCCACATCGACGGTCTCCAAATTGGAATGAGCCTCACTTCTCACCTTGGCCTCTTCCTTCAAATTCTTCTCCAGTGGTGGAGTACTAATCGTCTGCAAGGACTCCAGTACCGGGATCGAACTGATAATACCAGTCACCACCGTCAAACTGTCACTCACAAATTGCTTCTTATCACTCAATCCCATCACCTCTCCATGGTGGAACTTCAACAGCTCCACATAAACTTTACTCAAATTATGGCCCACATCCAAAGTAAAAATATACTCCAATGTAGAAGCCATTTCACGCACGAAATCCGAGGATTGATTGGCAATTTCATAAATGAAATCAAGCAGAGTATTCAAAAGTGTCGTCGAAGTCTTCACTTTCAAAATCCCTTGTACAAATTCCACGACAAATCCAACGTCCCCAAATATCTCATCAAAAATACTTTGATCACTAGTCAATAACCCCGTAGTTAAACCAATCAAATTCTCACTATAATCATACAACTCTCTCTTACTTTCCGTCTTGGCATCGTTTTGTGATATGTAATCAAAAGACCGTTTCAGTTTCTCCACATTGGCCAGAATACTCAACATGATCTTCGACCTTATTAAGAACTTGGCAACATCATAACCTTCCTCCACGACCAAATTCCGAAGCAACCCGAAACTTTGAACGACAATATCATCATTATTATCGTTCAAACATTGCTCCAATATGATATTGACCAACTTGTCCTTCAACAATTGCTTTCTAATTTTGACATCATCACATAACACTGCTATAGCACTGATGGCCATGGACCGATCGTTGGCCGACGACGAGCTCAATTTCTGTATCAAAGAAGTAGTCCTCTTATTCTCGATATTCTTCTCTTCACCATCGTTCTTACGCAAGTCCCGTCTCCTCTGACGCGATATCCGTGAATGCTTCTTTAACTTACCCATACTTTAAAGAGATGAGCTGAAAAAAAAAAATTTTCAAAATTTTTTCTCTCTATATAAAATCAATCTAGCCCCCGCTACTAAAATCACCATCCCTCCCTCCACAACCCCACAACTCACATGACATGATCTGAGCACGGGCAGTAATTCGACAACCCTCCCATCACCATACTCTAAACAATTGGTCATCTTGGAATAATGTAACTCCCCCCCTCGTATATACACTCCCTCCGATCTCTTCACTATCAGATTGCAAAAATCGATAATTTGCTCCGCTCTATGAATTTTGTACTTATCGATAAGACCCCATTCGAGGTTGAATATTTGTATCAAATTGTGAAAATCGACAAGAAAAAAAGTGTCCCCACTAAATCTGACGAGTTTTATATCGTAATTGAACGTCTTTATCTTAATTTGCTCTGCCAAATCCCAGATGTCCACCCCTTTATGGGCTATTACTAGTGTATCTCCATACAAATCGATAGAGTTGACATCGGTGACGTCAATATCCCAAGTAAGATCCCTCACATGATTATAAACCCAAATTGACAACCCTTTAACCGCAACAATATACTTCAGATTAAATCTGACGTCATCAACAGCCCCAATATCTTTTTTAGTGACCTGATAAACCCATGATTTGATAGCAAGAGGTACCGATTGGACCAGTCGAGAATCCTCGGGGATTCTCGTCAAAATCTGGATTCCATTATCGGTGCCAAGAATTATGTCATTGTCATGTACGTCCAAACAATGAATGACAGTATCGAGGGAAAATTGTAGAAGATGGGGGGAGAGTGACGTACCAAACTTGACCACCATTACCGAGTATTTACGACTTTTTTCACTATAAAAAAAATATCTGATATAATTTTTTTCTTCACCTTCAACGATGGCTATCAGAGGTCATCAGGCATTCACGGTGCTGTTAATAACAGTGATGGGCGTGTATACGGGTAAGTAAAGTCAAAGAATTTCCTCATTCCATACTAATATCCAGGTGTCCGGTTCTTTGAACCCATAGTCATGTAAGTAAATTACCGCATCACGACATATAACCCACTAACACCAATAGTGACCAATTGAAGAAGGACGGGAATTTAAGGTCAGATATCAAGATCCCTCAATACGACGAAGCAGGCAATCTTAAATTGGACCCCGTCCCGCAAGATTCGCAACCTTCCCCTGAAATTAACCCAGTAGTCTCGGACAGTAAATAGACTAAAATTACCCGATTGGGGCACAAAAATATGATGTCATTTTTACCTACCCCGGAAGCAATTCCTCCTATTGTTTAGCACCAAACGTGACCTGTCTTAAAAAAATATTTTGCTATCTTTCAAAAATATCACCCCTCCTAAAGCACCCCACTTAATAGACTACCCCTTCATTTTGATTATCGTAGGCTATTCTTAAGTAGGAGTCTTTTTTTTCCAAGAACAAGGTCTTGACTAATGTGTCTACTTCACCTAGACACATTCTACCTCCGTAGGTCCAGAACTACTGGTGCTCAGCTATGCCCAGGTCTTCTTTAACTTCTGCCCCGTCTGCCCCATCCTGCCTTTCTTGGCTTTTCCCCACGTAGAAACATACGTCATGATGCATCATATCGTAGCCTCACACACCCTATCGAGAGAGTACAATAGGAAACCTTATTCATGAGACATACCAAAAACATGATCTAGCCCGTAAAGTGGAGATCTCGAGGGTAAAAAACGAGGGGCATTTTGTCCCCTATCAAGGGACTCCAACTATATAAACCCCCTTTTTCGCTCCCACCCCCACATTTTATTTTCGAACAATAACACACACAACAATGGTTTTAAGAGGAAAGAACTTAAGATTGACAGCTTTATTGACAGGAGCCTTCGTTTATATTCTTGTTGGTTATGATCAAGGTTTAATTGGGTCGGTGAATTCGTCCCCCCCATTTTCGAGACAATTCAACGATCCCGATGCGACAATGCAGGGTTTAATTGCTTCTCTTTACGATATAGGAAGTTTTATAGGTTCCGGTATTGTGGCCTTTCTGTATGGTGAGAGATGGGGAAGAAAGAGAACGATTTTGTACGGTGAAACGATTATGCTTGTAGGTGCTATATTACAAGGTTGTGCCTTTGAAAGAGGCCAATTGTGTGCTGGTAGAGTCGTTGCTGGTATTGGAAATGGGTTGAATTCAAGTGCCGTTCCTACATGGCTTGCTGAATTGTTACCACATAAATCGAGAGGTAGAGCCTTAGTTGTTCAAACGGGTATTTTAATCTCCGGAGTAGCTTTGAGTTTCTGGTTGGGTTTTGCTACCAATTTTGTCGACACCAGTTTCCAATTCAGATTCCCTATTCTCTTACAATGTGTCTTCATTATTGGTGTCTTGGTAACTCTTCCCTTCTTACCTGAATCCCCAAGATGGTTGATCAGTAAAGAACGTGATCAACAAGCCTTGGACGTGATAGCTGCTTTACATGGTACGACCGACTTGGAACATATCGAAGTCACCAAATCGTTCAACGAAATCAAACAATCCTATCTCCATGAAAAGGAATTGGGTGATGCTTCTCTTAAGGATTTGTTCAAGAAGAATGACAAACAACAAAATTTGAGAAGAATGTTATTGGGAATGATGCCTTTAATGATGAACCAAGTCTCCGGTATCAATGCTCCTTCCTATTATTTACCCCTTTTGTTACAAGAAAGTGTCAAATTACCAAGACAATTGGCTTTGATTTTACTGTCCTGTGCTCTGACCCAATATTGTCTCTTTTCCTTGACTCCGGTCTGGTTCATCGATAGAATCGGTAGAAGAAAGACTATGATTTACGGTTGTATTGGTTTGACAGTCAGTATGGTTGTCATTGCTGCCACCAATGCTGTGGGTACTTATAAAGCCGGTATCGTCACCACGACTTTCTTCTTCTTGTTCTTCGATTTCTTCGGTGCTTCCATTTTACCCGTTTCTTGGTGTTACGCCCCAGAGATCAGTTCCTTACAATACAGATCAAGAACCAACGCCATCTCCATGGCAACACAATGGATCTTCAACTTCGTCATCGTCATGGTAACCCCTGTCGGAGTACAAAACTTACAGTACAAATTCTACATCATTTGGGCCGTCTTCAACTTCATCTTCATCTTCATGAACTACTTCTTCATGGTGGAAACTGCTGGTCATACTTTGGAGGAAATGGACGCCATCTTTGAAAAACATCAAGGTATCTTTGCCATGTCCAAAGAGGAAAGAAGTGTCGGTCACTCCTTCGGTTACGATGAAGAGAGTTTCGCTCAAGCAAGCGTCTCAGGCTACGAAAAACCAGAATACGAACAAAAGGCCGACATCGATATGGTGGAAAGGGCAAACTCAGACGATTCAACTAGTAATTAATACTCTACTCTATAATTTTTAAAAAATATGGTTTGTCTTTTATTGAGCCGCACGGAAATATAGGCCAAATATTTCCGCTCTTATCTGACTATCGATAAGGAAAAAATAGCGACGGCAGATTTTAAGCTTAAAAAAAAATGATGATGCGATTTTTCACTTTCTTTCTAAGTAAGATGAGTACTTTATTTATTGTGGTGGCTATTGTTGTAGTTGCCTTGACTTTGGTATTACAGAGGTTCTTATTTAAGGAGAAGAAAAATGTGAAGGAAAAGAACTTGTATACCAATAAGCTCGACGCCATGCCGGCCGATTTTGACTGGTCAACGGAGGAACCTGCAGTGTATAGACCGATGAAAGATGCCGTCTACAAGATGACCATGGGGATCAAAAATTTGAATTTCAACGATTACATTCTCTTCGATAAGAACTACGTCGATAGAACGAACGTGAGAATCAAAGTTCTGAGGGAAATCCCCGACGAAACCATCCTTTACAATGAGATGGCTTCCGAGGCTATTAAGGAATATTACGATTACGTAACTGATTTCTATTTGAGAAGATATCCGATGATCTTTTCGAGGAAAGGAGACCAAATTTGGAACGATGCTCGGAAAGAATTCATGCCCGGTTCTTCCAAGGGTCAAGATGCCAAAGAATTGTTGTACGTTTTTGCTCAACAAATGGAGGATGATTTTCTTATTTTGCTCAAGGATCCAAAAGAAGAGGAGTATGTTTTACGTGCGGCTACTTCAGTCTTCCCCAATGGGTTCAATCCTCTTTTTAATTTGAACAAGAAATTGTCCTCGATCCACACTCCAGTGCCTCAATACGAATCCAAACTCAAATTGGCCATGAACAGATTTTTTGATAGAGTGCAACCTTACCAATTTGTCTATAGAGTAAATTGGGGGATACAGACGCATACTAATTTATTTGCCTTAACGGGTAATCATGGAAGGCCACAGGAGTATGGAGATGTGGAGAAATTGAAAGCTGAGGAGGTGGATTTCAATAAAGTGTTTTTAAGATCCGAGAGACAGGTTTTAACTAGATTACCCAAGACTAAAGCTGCCGTCTTTAGTTTGAAAACTTATTGTACCCCTTTATGGAAAATTAGAGACGAAGGATTGGGAGACATTTTGATTGGAGCAATAGAAAAATTACCTCCAGACGTGGCTACGTATAAAAATGCCCCTAAATGGGGAGACGCAGTCTGTAGTTATATGAGAGGAGAAACGGACGGCTTGAATAAGGATAAGTATTGGTATAGATTCACTACATAGATCAATCGCGAAAGCCGGGAAAAAAAAAAGCTGACATTAAAAAAAACACACTCATACTTAAGGATATTTTCACCCTCTTCCGATGCGATGCCTCTCTGCCGAACTGTGGTGAGCCATACTTTTATGACCGATTTTTTTTTCTTTACTCTTCAGACTTAGTCCATAGTTAACATGTATCAATTTAATGAGACTAACATACTAGGCAAGATAGCCAACAAGACCATAGCCATACTGATTAAACAGTGGTTCTTCATATGTTTGGGTCTGCTTGTTCTGTTACTGCACTCGTATCCTAATGTTGCTAAACATGGAGGTCACATTAGACTGGAATATACCATTGGATATTTAGCCGTGGCGATCATCTTCTTCGGGTCGGGACTTTCCATGTCGACGAAGAACTTGATGAAGAACTTTGGTCATTGGAGACTGCATTTCACGGTTCTTTCCCTCAGTTTCCTTGTGACGTCATCTATTATCTACGGAATCTGTTGCGGTATTAAACTGCTGCATAATAAGAATATCGACGATTGGATGCTTGTAGGCTTGATAGTGACTCTGGCTTGTCCAACAACTGTGGCTTCTAATGTAATCATGACCAAACAAGCCGATGGTAATGATATTCTCACCCTTTGTGAGGTATTTATAGGTAACGTCTTGGGGGGTTTCGTTACTCCTCTGATTACCCAAATGTTTCTTACTGGAGAATGGGCCTTTGCCAACCCTGCCAACGGGTCCTCGGTGTCCGATGTTTATCGTAATGTGATGAAACAAGTCGGGTGTTCCGTGTTTGTGCCCTTATTTATAGGGCAAGTCTTACAAAATTTCTTCCCAACGCAGGTCAAATGGTTCTACACAAAGACCAAATTTAATAAGGTCGGCTCGGTGATGTTATTGTTGATCATGTGGTCATCTTTCTCCACGGCTTTCCTGCAACATGCCTTCACCTCGGTCCCAAGTCTGTCTATCATCTTTATTGTCTTCTTCAATATCGGAATTTACATGTTCTTCACGGTGATTTGTTACTTATATTCGAGACCCTATTTTCTCGTTAAACTCTTCCCCGAAGAACCCACCTCAGAATCCTCAAAAGCCTACACTTACGGTTATAAACTCTTAAGACCATTCTATTACAATAGACGTGACACCGTTGCTGTCATGTTATGTGGAGGAGCCAAGACTGCAGCTTTGGGGGTGTCGTTAATTACTTCCCAATACGGATCGGAAAACGACAAATTGGGTAAATTATTAGTGCCCTTAGTGTTATACCAATCCGAACAAGTACTTTGTGCCGGTATTTTGACCTCCTTCATGAAGAAATGGATCCATCTGGGACCCGAATATAAACAAGAACTCTTGGAAAAGCAAATGAAAGAACAGGAACTCGAAACTACTAGTGAAGAAGATAAACCTTCAGAGACTTAATACGTACTATAAGGATCCTTATCAGTTTGACTGATGTGTATATCACAATTCTGAATCTCATTTAAGAGCTGTTCTCTCAACACCTTCAAAAAACCCCTCTCAGTATTCGAATGATTACAAGCAATGACGTAACTTCCACTCTCTTTGAAGTGTAACAGTTCATGATGACTCAATTCTCCCGTATAATAACAGTCCAGTTTCAATTTCCTAAAAACGCCACCCCCACTACCAGCACAAATAGCAACAGTCTTAATAAGTTTCTCCTCCGCAGGTTTCAGTACCTGAATGTGACTCACTTCCAAACTGGACTTGACCTTCTCTATTAAAGAGTCGATACTGATAGGTTCCCCCAAAGTGATAATTCTCCCCTGACCAGCTCCCTCGATGACAGAACTTGGTTCCACCACTTCCCTCTTGTCCTCAGCAGCACTAATTCCATCACACAACCAATCATTGACTCCATTGACAGCGGAGTCAATCGCCGTATGAGGAGAATACACCGAGATGTTATTTTGCACCAACTTGATCAATGACGATTGTTGAGTGTCGTTATGAGTAATCGACTTCAATCCTCTGAAAATGAACGGATGATACAGAAGAACCAAATTCGTCTTACTTCTAATCAGCTCTTCAACAACAGATTTAGTCAAATCAATCGTCAATAAGATCTTAACTGAGTCACCACCATCCTCAAGCTCAGGATGGGAAGAGTCCACCAATAACCCAGTATTGTCCCACGAACTATCAGCTAACGCAATGGGATACAACTTTTGAATCCCCTTCACAACTCTATTCAACTGACTGGTACTTATCTTACTACTCATCTGTCCTTATTGAGTACTTGCCGTTTTTTTTTCACCGCACTTTTTTTTTCTTATTTTTCAACTTGCCTTTCCCCACAAATCAGTAGCAGCACTAGTATGGACCCCGACCAATTTGAGCTCGATTCCGTCCACAGTTCCAATTCTTTGATATCCGGAGATGGCGAAACTCATAAAGTGTTTCCCTATACCGTTCAATTCGAAGGACACGATGTCGTCATCGATACCGATGACATTAAAGTGAGTCGCCTTTTGAAGTGGCAGTACGTCACCATGAGTCTCTTCTTCTTCCAGTTTGGACTCTCGGACGCCACTATTGGCACGTTAATCCCCTCCTTCATCGAAGCGTATAAAATAGACCATTCCCAGCTGAGTTATCTCTTCAGTGCTCAGTTCCTAGGTTACCTTCTCAGTTCCCTATCAAGTAACTATATCGGCCGAGTTCTCGGCTTCAAAGGCACGCTCATGCTCAGTCTGCTGCTGTCCCTCGTGTGCTTTTCTCTCATATTTTTCGAACCCCCCTTCTACGTAGTGTCCTTTGTCTACATTTTCAACGGGTTCGGTGGAGGCTCCCTCGATAGTGCTGGTAACTTATGGATAGGGAGATTGAAGTATTATAACCAACTCTTGGGTCTCATTCATGCCGATTACGGTTTGGGTGGAATGATCTCTCCCATCCTCATCACCAAATTGATCACCCTGGGTGTCCACTGGTCTCATTATTACCTGTTATTACTGCTGTTAAACACCCTCGTCTTAGTCTCTGTCGCCATCTGCTTCCGCCACGAAACAAGCTGGAAATTCCGCTACTTGGAATCGCTCAAATCCTCCGACGACCAAGCCACCATCAAAGACGTCCTCACCAACCAAAGAGTATGGTTCTTCTGCTGCGTGCTCTTCCTCTACGTAGGAGCAGAACTCTCCTTGGGATCCTGGGTCTACAATTACTTGATCGTCATACAACATAAATCCGCCTCTATTTCCTCTTATATAACAAGTGGTTATTGGCTTTTCATGACCTTGGGTAGGGTCTTTTTAGGCTTCGCCATCGGTCATTGGTTCCTGTCCAAGGAATTAATGGCTCTTATCCTTCTTTGTTCATGTCTCACCGTCTTCTCCCTTGCCTTCACTGCCTTTTATTGGTCTCTCACCATCCAAATCTTATCTATCCTTGCCATTGGCTTCTGTGTCGGCCCAATGTTCCCAACGATCGTCGTCGTCGCAATGCAATACCTCCCCTCAAGGCTCGAAACAGCTGGTGTCGGTATGCTCGTAGCCATGGGTGGTGGTGGTGCAGCTGTAATTCCCTACGTCGTCGGCTTAATCAGTAAGGTCAGACCCAACGGTGAGGGTTTGGTATGGTTTCCGTTCGTCATGTTCTGTATCTTCAACGTGGACATGATCCTGTTCTTGATCTTTAAGAGGACCACTTCAAAGCCATAGTGCCCTACAGACCAAACTTGAAGAACCCGTCGTCTCCTATCAGTGGAACAAGAGTCGTGTCCTCATCATACAACTTGTACTCTTCCACACTCAACAACTGGTAGTCACTACTACTCATATCACTCGTACCTGTCGAGAGATAATTTTGTAAGATATCTTCGATCTGTTTAATAAAGTCCACATTCAATTCGCTTTCCTCGTCGTTCATCGAATTCGAGATCAAATCTTCTAACAACTCCTTCCCCCCACATTCGATCAAAAATCCCAGATACTCATTATTGGAAATCTCTCCCATTTGACTCAAATATTCCCCCACTGCCATTATTCTTTCCAAGGACTTCAAAATCCTCATCTGAATGTCCAAATTGGCAACCAGTAACATCTCACAGAGCGACGTCAAAATCCCCTGCCCCACCAAAAAAGGTATGATCTTTGGTGCTTGCTTATCGATATGTGTTGGTAACAGAGCCACAGTCGTCGTCTCTTGTGGTGTCGATTGACTGAATTGAATCGCATTGCAAAGCGCATTACATGCTTCCACTTTCAATTGATAACTACTCGTGTTCAGTCTCAAACAGTGGATCAAATGTGGGATCAAACTGTGATCAAATACCTTCTGTATAACCTCCAGAGAACATTGGTTGATCAACAGAATCAACGAACAACACTCCTTCTTCAACTCTTCCGAGTTCGAAGCCAACGTAAAGATATGGAACAACTGTCTTAACAACCCTTCCTCAATAAGTACCGACGTAGCCCTCTGACTCGTCGCCGTCACCAAATTCTTCATTATCCTAATACAAATGATCTTCATATCCTGATACTTCTTCTTCAGTAAGAACCGATGAAGAATCAATAAATGCATCTTGAAGTCCATCAATGTTGTCGATCTGTTGTGGGTCAAGAACTCGTTTGTCAAATACTCCAACAGTCTCAAGAGATCCTTCAACACCATCAAATCCTGCCCTTCCTGATCCAATATATAATACAATTGTGGAATAATATATCTCAACACATTCCAATTACTCGAGGGTAAACGTCCGTATTGGTCGGTCTTGCAAAGTTGCATGAAGATCCAACTTGCCTTCCTCTTGAGCCCCGTGCTACCTTCTGTTCCTCCCCAATCTTCGATGATCAATATCTCGATCAACTTGACCAACCCACCTCCTATGATGATAGTGTTCCGCACCTCTTCACCATTCAAGTTATCGATACACAAATTGCCCAAACACAAGAGCAGTTCCTCTTTCAAACTGAGAGAACTGGTTGAACCGATCAATGTCAATAACAGAGGAATGATCTTGTGTTTCTCAATGAGGTATTTGGTGTGTTGTTCTGTCCCCGACAGGATGTTCAGAAGACTCCACATCAGATGGTACTGATAATCGTGGTTCAACGACAACATGAATTGCATCAAAATGGGCACGAAATTCATCTCGATGGCTTGGTCTATCGGCGGTACTTCAGTACTCGGGGAGAGGAGGCTGGAAAGGGTCCGGAGCCCTGGAAGTGGATTGGCAGAACAAATCTGAGCCATGATCTCCTCCAACTGAGGCACCAAATCCGGATTGGACGTCCCGGAGGGCTCGATCCGGACTTCGTGAGCAGGATCTTTGCTCGATTGCACCTTCCGCCGCTTCATCAACTCCTCATCGCGCTTCAGCTTCCGTAACTCCACATGCTGAACCTCCCGCCGCCGACGTAATTCCTCCGGATGAAACCGCCGACGATTCTTAAAGTGCTGCTTTCGGTATTCGGGAACCAAATCCATAGCAAAAAAGTAGAGAATATGTTGAATATCTCGTCTCTAATTACTGTCTCACTTATTAACCGCGGATATGGAGAAGAAGTGAAAAAAAAAGATGGAAAAAAAATGCTAAGATGCTTTTATAAATACGTCAAGTTTGGACAGCCCCTGTTTTTCTCTAAGGAAAAGAAAAAAAAAGTTCTGGACTGGGGTGGCCTTGGAAGGACGGAATAGGAAACTACTTAAATAGGCATATAAATATTAGTGCGACTTTTGAGAGGTTATTGAATGTACGTCCAATCTCATCAATTTTAGCCGGATGACGAAATACGTGATGAACCGATACAGGATCACGATCAGGATCAAGACTCCTAGTAACATTTTATAATCATAGACGATTCCGTATTTTTCTAGCACGTCGGAACCATTGGCGAAGATGCACGACCCGTCGGAGTTGGTCTCCGAAGAGTCGCAGCTAAAAGTGTCCTTCTTTCTGAAGCTCATGTTGGTCAGGGCCATGACTCCGTAATGTAACGGGGAGGTCCAGTTGATCAGTTTGAGGAAGCCGGACATCTCAAGGGACAACAATCCAGCCATAAAGGTACTGATAGATAAGACCAAAGAGATGATGTTCATGGCAAAGCCGACGTGGTTGAAGAAAGTGTTGAAGGTGATTCCAAGACTCTCTCCACAATTGACAGTACAGACCAGAATGTACAGCATGGCAAAGTACATTTCGGCCGTTCGAGGCAAACCAATGACCATCACTACGAAGGCTGAAAAGATCAAAGAACTGTAGATCTCGAAGGGGAGTTCAATGGTGAAGTACAGCCAAAAGAAGGGCCCGACTCCAATGACGTTGTCATGGTATTCTTCGTAGAAGAATTTCTTCTCTGTCGGATAGAGGGATAAGTTATTTAACATCCCCACGAAGTACAAGGGAGTCACGGCTTGTTGGATCAACATTAACCGATTGTTAACTCCGACGTAATTGTGCTTCAATGGAGCAAAATACAAGGCCAAGATCACTCCCATACCAGCCGTCTGACTGATCCTATTGATCACTACATCTCGATCTCTGATGACAGAAAGCCATTGACGATGACAGAGTAAAGGATACAGGATCCCGAACGATGCTCGTTCTCTGACAATGGAAGAGAATTGTCGAATGGTGGAATTACGATCCAAAGTGACTCCGTCCTCCACGACAACAGAGGGGTTCCAATTGGCTAACAATTGGTCTACTCGTTTACGTGACTCTTGTTCCAAATACGGATTCTGAGTATTGACACTGATCAAATCCAAGACGTGGTCAGCAGGATTGGTCAATTTGGGCACGGGATATCCCAATTGACTGAAATAGGAAGTCATCTGATCAGGAGACCCATTGAATACGGCCCGGCCTCCCTTCAGTAATAACAAGACACTTCCCAATTGGGTGAACAAATCAGACCGAGGCTGGTGGATAGTCATAATGACGGTCTTTCCCTCGTCACTCAATTGTTTCAAGACTTGTAAAATCGACATAGCGGTAAAGGAGTCCAAACCAGAGGTTGGCTCGTCCAAGAGAAGAATCTTTGGGTTATTCAACAACTGAATAGAGATCGAGACACGTCTCTTTTCACCTCCTGAAATACCCTTCTTCATATTGGACCCGATCAGAGTATTTTGACAGTCTCGAAGTCCCATTTTCAAGATGATGTCATCTACAATTTTACGTCTTCCAGCCTTATCTACCGTCTTTGATAATCTCAAATCAGCTGCAAATTGCAAGGTCTCTCTCACTGTCAAACAAGGCAACAAATTGTCGTCGTCTTGTGAAACATAACTACAAATAGACCTCGTCAAATCGGCTGCTATTTGGTACTTATCAAAGTAAACTTCCCCCCCTTTGGAATACTTAGTATTCAAAGAGGAAGAAATTCTACCACTGATGTAGTTCAAAAGAGAGGATTTCCCCGATCCGGAAGGTCCCATAATCAGATTCAATTTACCCGACTCAAAGACTGCATTGACGTCGTTTAAAATGATCTTTTGAAGGGTTCTTTTTTTACTGAATTTCCCCCAAAGGGCATTTACAGTGACGTCAAGATAGACGTTACGGAGATAGACGTTAATACCGTCTTCTCTAACCTTCACTGACTCAACTTTAGTCACAGCCAGCGTAGAACCTTTTTCGACTGCTCCTTTTACTTGTTTCAGCAACGACACATCAATCACATTCACATAAAACACCAGCATCGCTACAAAGAAGAACCCCACAGCCAAAGCCGTCTCGGCACACAGAGGCACCGTCAACCAATTCTCACTATAGCCTAAGGTCAGCAAGATGTTCTTACCGTCTTCCAACAGACAAATACTGTCCACGTTGGAGCTCAGAGCATACTCAGTAAAACAGTCCCCCTTATAATTGGTGAACTCATTAGAGGCAGAAAGCCCAAATCCATACCACAAACTCGCTATATATTTGGTCCACCGAACATACACGGGCATCTGTTTGGCATTGACGAAGAACCCGGAAGCCATAGAGACCAAAGTGTAGTACAAATTACCGTACAAAGAGGCCAAGGCGAAATCTCTCGAAAGGGCAATACAAAGAGTTCCGTAAGCGACAGTCACCATATGGTTTAAGATTCCTCCAGCTAAGAAGACGAAGAAATGACGGGCACTATCGGTACGAAGTCCCACCATGAAATAGACAATAAGAGAGAACAAGGTTGGGATCGGAAGATCTTCAATGACCAATTTACAAATGCGTCGACTCAACATGAACCCAGGCACCGAAACACACCCTTCCAATCTCTCCATATCAAACACCTTGACGTCAACAGTAGACAACCTATAGATCTCAAATAACATAAAGAGATACCCTTGTAATCCATTGGCAACATACATCACCCCCTGTTTCGTCTTGGCTCCTACATAAGAATTACCCGGTTTATAAAAGACCCAACCACAGATCAGACCCATGACAATAGGCTCAATCAAAAGAGCTGCCACGGTAGGTCCATCTCTGAATGTCAAAAGGAAATTGCGTCGTGTCAAAATCCTCAATTCTCTCAAAAAGGGAACTCTTTCAGAAGTGTCCAATACCTTTTGATCTAATTGGGTAGTTTTACAAAGCTGGACTTGTCTCGCAGTTTCTTCTTCAGTCATGAGAATTTTCCGTTGCTCCCACAGCTCTACAATCTGTCCAAGTCGCTTCGAACTGTCCACATCCAGCTCCTCCGTCCTCGTATCAATACTCGTGATATCGATCAAATAATCTGCCGGATTCACATGTTCCGGAACGTCGTATCCCAACCCGGCAAAATACGACAAAATATACTCTCCCGTATATCCATAACACAACCGGCCATTGCTCAACAAGATCACGTTATCGAACAACTGAAAAATATCCGACCTCGGCTGGTGAATACTGATTATTATCGTCTTCCCCATCCGAGCTAAATTTTTCAACGTCTTCACCAAAAGAAACGCACTATAAGCGTCCAACCCCGTCGTGGGCTCGTCCAAAAATAGCACTGAAGGATTACTCAACATCTGAATTCCAATACTCAACCTTCTCTTCTCCCCACCTGAAAGTCCCTTATGAGTATTATCCCCCACTATGACGTCCTTACATTCTTTAAGTCCCAACTCCAACACCACCTGCTCAATGAGACTCGATCTCAGGGCTTTATCAGTCAATTTAGGTAATCTCAATTCAGCCGCATACCACAAGGTCTCATAACAGGTCAATTGAGGTAACAAAATGTCCTGTTGAATCACATAGGCATGTCTTATACTATCGATCTTATCCTGCCCATTGAACTTCACTACACCTTCCCTCACCAAATTAGAAGAGTTCAGATACCTTCCCGATAAGGAATTCAAAAGCGTCGTCTTTGCCGACCCCGACCCACCCATAATTGCCGTCACCGTTCCTGCAGTAACGTCAAATGATGTGGGGTACAACACCGTCTTCACATTCTCAGCATCCAGCTCCACATCACGCCGTCCAAGCTTCCGTCTCAAATTGAACCGTTTCAGCTTGATACAAAGATCCCGCACCTCAATATGAACTTTCTCAGTCACACTAAACTGAATCCCAACATCCTCACTACCACTACTAACACTCTTCTCCATTGCTAATCACTTAACGAAAAACTTCTTATCTATACAGAATTATTTTTTTTCATTGCTTCACTTAAAAGGAGCCTTCAAAGGGTCGATAACACTACCATGTTTAGCTATCACTCTTGGCATGGTCATCTTCTGATGCACAGCTTTACTTGTCCATTCTTGACCTATCGGCATTCTCAACGATCTTTCGTATTGTTCCATCGTCTCGAACGGATAAGGAACTCCGTTGGACTGGTACTTGATGTTCTTCTTATTAACTCTTTCATTGATGATCACGTTCTTCAAATTCTTATCCTTTCTATCACCTTGAACGACTCCGTTAATCTTTTTGACGATCTTTCTCTTCTTAGCCTTTTTATTTCCTCCTATCCAATCTCCCCATCCAGGTAATGTAAGATCGAGTTCTTTATCTCCCTCCTCTTCCTCCACCTGTCTCTTTTCACTCTCAAATTCCGTAATGACATCATCTCCAGCAAAGGCCTCCTTTATAAGATCCTTCTGTTTGAACATATGAATCTCCTCGCCTTCATCTTCGTCCTCGGATCCTCCATGCGGATCAACCACCTTCAACGTCTGCTCCATCTCAATGACATCATCCTCAACAACCTTCCTCTTCTTGTTCAAGGCATGTTGGGTTTTCTCGAACTTGGAAGACTCCTTGGAAATGACCTTGGCTTTGGTGGATTTGCGGGTCTTGCTCTCGACTAACCAAGGATTGGACTCAGCCTCAACCTCAGCCTCAGCCTCAGCATCCTCCTTATGACTCTTCTTAGCCTCCTTGCTCAACTTCCCCACCAATCCCTTCCCATCATCCCTCACCTCTCTCAAGGTCTCCTCGTTCAACTTGTCCATCTCCAGCTTCTGCAGATTAGCTGCCGGCGCATACACTCTCCTTCCCTCGTTCTTCTCCACATTAATCGATGTCAGCTTCTCCTCGAACTCTCCCAAATCTCCATTCTCCACCAGCCGGAGTTCCTCCAAGGCCTTGGCATTCTCCAACTTCAGTCTCTTCTCGGCAAGTTTCATGAAATCCATATTCATCACTCCCTTACCCAACTTGGATCTTTCCTCCACCTCCGAGTCCGATTTCTCCAACTCCGACACGTCTCTTTCATCTTCTTCTTCCTCCATTCCCAACATCTTACTCTTCAACTTCTCTCCCTGTCTCAACATCTCTTCCAACTCCAGTCTCGACTCCAGATCCTTCGAAATACCACTCTTGATCATCGACTTCAGCCAATCCGATTGGTTCTTATGCTTCAACGTCATTCTCTCCTTCAGTCTCTTGACGTCATGTTCCTCTTGATCACTCTCGTCTCCCTCCACCAACTCCAGATTCCGTCTCAGTTCTCTCTTCTTGATCTTGTGGTAACTCTTCGACTTGATCTTCTTGATCCGTGCAGCCTTCTTCTCCTCCCGGAACATCAACTCCCGCATCAACCTCAACTCGTTCTGTCTCTTCCTCAATTCCTCCTTACTCATCTTCAGCACCAGAATCTCCTCGAATTGCGACTCCTTCTTATCGTCCACCAACGACGATTGCTCCAACAACCCCAGCACTTGACTCTCCAACTTGTTCATCGGCTTCATACTAGGATCGAAGGAAGTCACCTGTGGCTCCAGCTCGGCATTCAAAGGGAACTTCAACACCTCGGCTCGTCTATTCTCCTTCACGGTATCTTCCCATTTATTCACCTCGTCGATCTGAATCTCATAAGCAGCCTTTCTCTCGTTCCTCTCCTGAATTCTCTTCGGTAAAGGAACTGCCAAAGCCTTCTCTTCTGGGTCAATAAGAATAGATCCCTTCACCACCTCCTCATCTACTCCGGCCATCATATCGGCAAGGGACAATCCAGAAGCCGGAAGGGCATATTCGTTCTCCTCCCGACGTAAATTGGTCAATTTCTTTCTCTCTCTTTTCAAACTGCCGTCCTTCTCCAAGGTCTTCTTAACACTGGAAAGCTCCACCTCTTCATCACTGAACCCATTAAAGACGTCACTCTCCTCGGACTCAGATTCAGACTCAGATTCCGATTCCGATTCCGACTCCGACTCACTAACAGCAGAATCATCCAACACAATATCCCCGCCCTTGTCGTCCAAATCCCAGGCCTCAGATAAAGGCACCAAATCAGCCTCATCTATACTATCATACCCGGTATCTTCCTCCTCACTGAGCTCGCCCCGCTTCCGCCGATCTCTGATCGTCTGCGAAAACTTCGAGTCCAACACATCGAAATCGTCATCCGACCCGAACAGCTCGTCCGAGTCCAATTCTTCGTCCTCAAAATCGTCCTCATCATCATCGCCCTCTTCTCCCATCAACTTTCTGGCGTTCAATATCCCACGATCGTCCACTTCCTCATCGGAACTGTCATCATTCAGCCGTCTGGCAGCCTTCTCAGCAAGCTGTAATGCATCAAGAGCACGTCTGCTCGACTTGGCACGGCTCTTTTGATTCCCTTTCTTAGCCATGTCTGGAGAAGTTTTTTAGAACTAAAAATTTTTTCTGAGATGAGATAGATAGGAAAAAGGGAGAAGGAAAAAAAGATAGAAAGGCACATAGTCAAGAGACATAGTAAGAGAAAAAAAATACATAGTTAGGAGTACATAGTTAAGAGTGCATAGTTAAGGGTACATAGTTAAGGAAAAATACATACTTAAGGAGCCATAGTTAAGAAATCACATACTTAAGACACATAGTTAAGCAAAAATACATAGTAGAAGATATCCTTAAAAAGACAGCCTAAGTACAGTTACGATACTGAATAACAATAAACACAGACACATAGTTAAGTTACATACCTTCTAGTCAAGTTCCTACAACGAATCCAATCTGTCATTTATTTCTTGCAGTGTCAATTTTCTGAACCGAGGTCCCTTGACTCCCTCCAGTCCTTGAAAACCCAACAAATGCTCATTTTCCAGTCCCACAATACCTATTTCGATGGTATCTCCGTTCATTTCTCCCTCGATACTTTCCTTCAATGTCAAAAGTGCAATGTGGATGGCATCCTCCAATTCCAATTCCTCATTCCATCTCTTCTCCAAGAACGTTTTCAGCAGATTGGCGTTCTTCCCGATCAGTGTCAGCTTCCATGGGAAATAAGATCCCGAAGGATCGACTTGGTATAACATGAACCCGTTCTGTTCGTCGTGGGATCCCAACAATAAAGACACTCCATACGGTCTAACACCGGCACTCTGCGTCAGTTCTTGCATGATCTTGGCAATATCAGCAGTCAAAATACGTCCGGGCGGATACTCGTTATAAATCCTCTTATATTTGGTATGCGACAGCTTTCTAGAAGCATCCACAAGAACACGGAAATCAGGACCCATTCCAGAATAGGTCATCCCAACATTAGGCGTGATGGTCTCTATCTTATTCTCGTAATCACTGTTGATCAATTGCGAATTGGATCTCTTCTCAGTGGCCAACACAATCCCATTGGTGGCCTTGATCCCTAATGAAGTCACTCCTTGACTAACCGCCTTAAGTGCATACTCTATCTGAACCAATTTACCACTAAAGTCGTATTAGTATAAGTCGTATTCTCTCAATTGAGTGCTAGTTTCTACTTACTTTGGTGAAAAGGTGGTCAACGAAAATGAATACCTATCCGCCATCGTTTCTATCTATGGTGGCAATATTGTTTGGCCATTTCCCTCTCTCTTTTTTTTTCTCACCTTTTTCTCCTTACCTTTTTTTTTACCTTCTATACACGACTCAGATTAAATAGATCTCTTTGTAAGCCCTTGGAAGGTCTTTTCAAATGCCAGAAATTACAATTCAGGTCCCTTGAACAATTCCCCGTGTCTTCATATGTGCCACAGATTGCTTCACTGAACTTATTTACCGGGCTCAACTCCGCATAAATCGGCCTTTCATTGTACCACCGATTATTCAATTCGCGTGCGGCTCTCTCCAGGATTCTGTCATCGCCAAACCGGGCAAAGACGTTCCCGTTCAAGTGGTTGTAATTGACGGTCACCACCAAATCTTCCAATCTCCCATACTTAAGACTCAACTCGACAAAGATATCCTTATAAAACTCGTCAAACTCCGTCTGAACCTCCTCCTTACTCTTGCCCTCCTTATAAAGCCACTTACTAGGCAACTTCTTCTCCTCCACAAGCCGGTCTCTTTCCTCCCTCTCCGCCCCAATCAGCTCGTCTTCTTGATCCTCTTGATCTTCCATACCTCTATACCGACTAAATTCATACTCCGGATTCCGATACATCCCCGAAAACATCACCGTCCTCGACCGACTCGGCTTGATGTGTTGTCGAGTACACCGGTCTCCATGCCGACAAGCCCCGATCTTCATATAAAATTTGCTATCTAGTTAGTACAAACACCCCTATAACATCCCTCCCAACTTACCACACCTCACGATCATCCCTCCGATCATCCCTACGATCATCATAATAATAACTCATCTCTACTGTTAAGGTCTGAAATTTTTTTTCTTCACTATAATTTATATAAGAACGCAAGTGACAAGGAAAAGAGATCACTTTCTCTCGTAACTTCTCTTGTACATGTCGTCAATATTAGTTAAGTAGTACGTTCCCAGTCTGAGATGGTCGATGGCTCCCTTTGGTTCGTAATTGTTTTGACCGTACAAAGCCTCTCTCTCGGCAATCAGTTCCTCGTATTCCTCTGGAGTCTTGACAATTCTCTCCTCCAACAAACTCTTCAATCCCAACGTACCGACGATCTCCTTGACATCTCCCTTAACAACAACACTGAACAACGAAGAAGCCAATCCCGATCCATAAGAAAACATACCGATTCTCTTACCTTCTAACTCAGAAGCCTCAGTGAAACTCAACAACGAAGCCAACGAACTCCAGACAGAGGCAGTGTAAGTATTTCCGACATTGGTGGCGAACTCCAACGATTTTTTCACCTTGACACCATAAGCATCCTTGGTACTGGCAGTATAAGCCTTGACATCGTACTCCTCGGCAGCAGTTCCCTTGGCAACGTCGTCCAAGTAACCCAACAAGGCATACGACTTGGCAACCAACTTACAATTTGGAACGTGGAAAGTGTTGAAATCAAAGAAGTCCAAACCAACGGTTTGCTTATCCAAACCAGTAGTCAAACCCTTCTTGATCAGTTTTTGAGAATAATGTTGATAACACTTCTTAATAGCATCGGTGTAACAGTTCAAGGAGAATTTACCATCAACCACTGGATATTCACTCTTGAAATTTGGCTTGTAAAAGTCGTAGGAATGTTCCATATGAGTACCATGAACAGAATCAAAGACAATAGGAGCATCTGGACCAATCAACATGGCAATAGTACCGGCACCTCCAGTTGGTCTGGCAGCACCTTTGGCATAAGCAGCAATATCACCACAAACAACAATCAGATCTCTACCATCCCAATAAGAAGACTCGATCCAATTGACTGCGTTAAATACGGCATTGGTTCCTCCATAACAAGCATTGACGGAATCAAGACCCTCGACATCGGAGTTATCCCCGAACAATTGCATCAATACGGACTTAACCGACTTGGACTTGTCAATTAAGGTCTCAGTACCAACATCCAATCTACCAATGGAAGCAGGGTCGATCTTGTTCTTGGTCATCAAATTGTCCAAAACTGTAAGACACATAGAATAAATATCCTCTCTATCATTGACAAAGGCCATCTTGGTCTGGCCCAATCCAATGGTATACTTACCCGCCGAGACGCCGTTGAACTTCTCAAACTCAACTTGCTCAAAATACTATCTAATGTTAGTAAACACTTCCAAAAATACCAATAACATCCACCTATATACTTACTTGAGTAGGAATATAAATCTCAATCGCCTTAATACCAACGTTTTTAGCTCCAGACATCGTCGCTGTTCTATCTATTTAACGTGTAACAAGTTTTGTTGAAACTCGTCGTAGAAAAAAAAAAATATCCTCGATCTGTCGTATAAAAAATGTAAACGATGAAAAACTGAGCAAAATACGAAGAAGTAGCTACAAGTAAGTCTAGTGAATACAAGTAGGAGTGGATACAACCAACTCCAGGGAGTGTTGATTATACTAGCTTAGACTGTCGTACAAGTGATTACTACCATTCAATGATTATACTATACTAGTATCAGTAGTCTTACGACTAATACATATTTAACTTCTGTTTCCAGTAAGCCGTCGACCATACTGATTTTGGCTCACCCTTCCAGTTGACGTCTCCATTATAGAACATCAAGGTGTTTTGCTTGGCCTTGTTGTACAATTGGTCATAACTCCAAGTCTTGGTGTCTTTATAACCGTAACTTCTTAAGTAGGATTGCAATTCCTCTTTAGACCAACTGGACAAGTAATCGTAGAAATCAGCACTCAGTTTAAACGTGGCCTTGGCCAGATCTTCAATCAGATCCAGTACCTTATCCTTAGCAGTATTCAACTTATCTCCTACTTGATATTCGTCGTACTTTTGTCCAGCATATTCAGATCCCTTCTTACTGTAATCAACGGCAGCATCAGAACCCTTCTTAGAATACTCCACAGCAACATCAGAACCCTTCTTGGCCAGATCAACCGCTTGTTGCTTATAGAAATTCTCCTTTTGCAACTTCAGATACAATTTCGAAGCCCTGTCAACCAAATCATCTCTCAATCCCTCAGCACTCTCCTTATTAGAGGTCAACCAGGATTGGATCTGTTCAGTCGACCAACCTTCAAACAACACATCCGGCTTGATCTTACTGAAATCCAAAAGTCTCTTCGACTTGTGCTTCTTCACCAACTTCACCAAATCCTTCTTCGTGGCAAAAACAGGGATCGAAATACCTCTAGCCGTCAAGAACAGCTTTAATCTGTCCTTTGGCCAGGCCTCAACATCGAGAACAAAAGTGTCATTAACGACATTCTCAGCATCCTCTCTCGAAGGAATCTTCTCCGAGACAGGAGAAGCCTTCTCCTTGGCATACTGAATCCATTCGTCGATATCCAGCTTCAACGATTTCTTATTCAGTTCCACCATCTTAACCAATTCCTTCTTATTATGTTTGGCCTTCTCCGAGACAGCAATTCCATGCAATTGTAACCACTCGTACAATTGGGATTCCGACCACTTATTGACGAAATCACTCTTAACAGAATCCGCTTGAGACATCAAATCCTTCTCGTCGGCAAGATCCATCGAATTCAACAATTCGTACTTGGAGTCTTTCAAAGACATCGAAGCAAGATACATGTTCTCTCTAACACTCTTCAACATCAGATCACGGTCCTTCAGCATCTTCTTACTAACCTTGACATGGTTGGACTTCAACCAGGATTCCAAATCCTTAAGAGTCCAAGCTTCAAATAACCAATCTCCTGGATAATTTCCAGAGGCTTGCGAATTGACTGCGATTTTCTTGTAATTGGACTTGGCCAAGGCAAGCAAATCATCCTTAGTGGCACTCGACTTGTACTTGATCTTATTCTTTTGCAAAGTGGCCTTCAATTGAGCATCAGACCAAGAATCAAAGATCCAATCAGAAACCTTCTTCGACGTGGAAGGACTCAATTGATCAGTGACGTAACCATAAGACTTTGAAATTTGCTCCGAAATACGACTCGGCCAAACATAACTCAACACCGTCTCCTTCACATCACCAAGAGTATCCACGAAGGAATCAGCTCCATCCTTAATATAGGATTCATAACTCATTCCAGCATCGTACAATTTGCCCATCTCCAGAGCAGCAGTCTTCTTCAACTCATCGACCGAATACTTGTTCTTCTCAGTCGGAGTAGGAAGAGAATTGTCATACTTGATGTTACGATCAGCCAAGAACTGCTTCAAATCCTTCTCATCCCATTCATTGATAATCCGAGCAAAATCCGGAATCGAACTGGCTACCTCACTACGGGCCAGAACCACCCCACTAATAGCAACAATTCCAACTAACTTTAATAATTTCATCTTGTCATATATATCCTACATTCTTACAATACGAGATCTGCTACACCTTATATACCAATGACCACTCCGCTTCCAAAATTTCATCCCTCAATTGCTACTCCTTACTTTAGACTTTTGCCTTGCTTAAGCAAGCAACTTTTTTTTACACCCTCGTGCGGCTCAGAAATTAAATCGCAACCGAAGTCGTGACACATGGGAATTGGGGGCTGTCGGGACGAGTCTGGAATGGCAACTGAGTGTAAAGAATCTATTTTTGTGTTTCCACGACTTGAGTGTCTCGGACTGGAAGGTGTTTTTGCAAGGTGCGGCTGTACATGTAATATACTGTAGGAAAACACCCCTTTTACTGAATTAACACCCCCTTTTAATACTACAGAATTATCTCTTTTCAGTACCTTTCCACGTCTCAGTACGAATCAGCGGTCTTTGGTAATCTCGCCTTGGGTTCTTGAGTCAATTAGGCAGGCCAATTAGGCAAGTTGTAGCTGGAACTTCATACTTCCAGGCCATTATAAGTATAAAAAGAAATTCAGAACAGCCCCTAAACATGCTCTGACTTAATTGGACTACCAAAAAGACTATCCGAGGTAGAATACTTAACTAGACTATATCTAGTCCCTTAATAAGTCTCCCCTCTATCCTCAGCAAATTACGACTTTTCTTCCCAAAAAAGAGAAAAAAAAAGTTCACCTTCTTCTTATCATAAGTCAGTACCATGTCCTCACAGAACTCTAGAAAGAAGCTTTTATTGATGGTAAGTACGAAAGAACGATTTATGACTATCACATTCTAACTCCCCTAGGGCCGTAGTGGGTCTGGAAAATCTTCCATGAGATCCATCATCTTCAGCAATTACTCAGCATTTGATACTCGAAGACTTGGCGCTACGATGGATGTAGAGCACTCCAATCTTCGATTTTTGAACAACATGACTTTGAATCTTTGGGATTGTGGTGGACAGGATGTGTTTATTGAGAATTTCCTTAACAATTCCATCAACCAGCCCAATTCCAACAACAACATCTTCAAGAAATGTGAGGTGTTAATTCATGTCTTTGATGTTGAGAGTAAAGAGGTTACTAAAGACATCGAGATCTTTCAAAGAGTACTCAAAAATCTCAATCAATTCAGTCCTCATTGTAAAGTATTCATCCTTCTTCATAAGATGGACCTTATTCAAATGAATAAACGAGACGAATTGTTCAAGATCATGTTCAGCAAATTACAAGAAATTGCCCAACCGTTCAACTTCAAATTGATCGGATTTGCCACCTCGATTTGGGACGAGAGTTTATATAAAGCGTGGTCTTCCATTGTCTGTTCGTTGATCCCCAACATCTCCATCTACGAGAAACAATTGCTTCTGTTCAACAAGATCTTGGAACTGAAAGAGATCATCCTCTTTGAAAAAACCACCTTCTTGGTGATCTCCTCCACCAATGCCCTCTTGAACGAGACTGGATTAGATCCCAAGAGATTCGAGAAGATCTCCAACATCATAAAGACATATAAACAAAGCGTCAACAAGATCCGGTCCAACTTCTCCAGCTTGATCTTGAACGGAATCAACTCCTCCATCTACTTGGACGTGCTCAACGAAAATATGTACATTATGATCATCACCAAAGAGAAACTGAACGTGGAAGATGACAATTTGATTCTCCAGAACATCAAGAGTTTCAGTACCTTGTTCCAGAACCTATAAATAATTATATAATCCATAACCAATAGCCAACATCAGAACTGCAACTCCTCCCAAGACGAGGTTACATTCTTGGGTCTCTCTAGCATAAATGTCTTTATAAGCACTGTCCAATGCCACTTTATGTTTGACGTCATTGTAAATCTCGTCATGACCCGGGATTTGAGCTCCCAGTGGCATGTATTTCTCAATGAACAAACTCTCGATAAATTGTTCCAATTCACCACACTTGATCCCGATTTGTAAGTAATGTCTGTCTTTAACAGGACATTTGTGGTGGATACGTCTTATGTAAGTACGGAAGATATCGACGGCTCCCTCGAAAGTCCGGGCCTTCAAAATCAAAGACACCGTTTCTCCCTTTCTAATCTTGACATTTTTACTGAAAACGTTCGGGTTCTGGAACACCAACTCCAACGTGGCTATGGCCATGACTTGAGGAATAACACAGAATTGATAGGCACTTGGTTCCTCGATCATTGCCAAGTAAATGATCAGATCCTTGGCATGACTCAAGGCATTCAAGACCAAATCACTAATACATTCCAAACCCTTTTCCAAATTTTGCGGTTCCGTGAACTCCTTCAATTCAGTCAGATATTTGCCCCAAATTTCCTTTGGCCAGAACGATCTACCATCATCCAAATCCTCCCGATAATCCCGGATGATATTGGTCTTTTGTAAGAACAAACCCATCGACTTTGTCCAGTCGTAATTCTCCTTAAATCCGATCTTCTCGTTGGCCGCATTCAGCAGTAAGAACAAGTTGGTCAAACCTTCTCCCACCAAACCGGCAACATAATAACAATACAAATCGTAATCTTCCACGGTCAGGACTCCATTCAAGTTGAATTGTTCGTCGCCAATGTAATCGGCCATACCATTACCCATCTTATTGGTGATGTCCTTAATAACGGCTTGGTACACTGGCTTTAACTTGTGATACTCCGTCAAAATCTTGTCGAACTCCACAAGAACAATTCTATCCAGCTCATTAGGTCCACTCTCCGTGAAGGTCCAATCAGAAGTGTCCAATTTCTCATCAAAGGTTCTCAATAAGGGAACCTTCATTTTAGGATCAAGAGTCATATCATCTTCTACAGTGTCCAAGGCTCTTAAAATAAGGTAGAAAAGCATTACAGCGGATCTCAATTCGGGAGATAACTCTTGAATAACGGCAGAAAACGATCTCGACGTCTTGTTCAACAACTCAAAACATCTGATCTCACTAGGACTCTCTTTGGATAAATCACGTGGATGTGATGATTTCTTGAAGAATTTGCTAAAAATAGTCAGTAAAGATCGTCATTGAGAGGAGTACAATTACTTACAATTGAATTGCAGCTTTCAATTCCATAGGATGGAGCACAAGTTGAGTTAATTTACCCATGGTCAATGATGAAGGAGATGGTGATTTTTTCGTATATTTTTTTTAGATGATTGTACGAGGATAGGGAAAGAGACAAAAAGGAGCTAAGAAAAAGAGGTAAAGGACTAAAGAAAAGAGAGCTAAAAAGGAGGGAAAAAAGAGCTAAAAAAGAGAGCTAAAAAGGAGGGAAAAAAGAGCTAAAGAAAAAAGAGCTAAAAAAGAGCTAAAAAAGAGAGCTAAAAAAGAGAGCTAAAAAAGAGAGCTAAAGAAAAAGCTTACACAAAGAGAGGGAAAAATGACACAGAAAAAGAAAGACAGAAAGAGACAGGGAAAAAGAGACAGAGAAAGACACAAAAAGGGGGTAACGGGGCAGAGCGAAGGGAGGAACGGAAGATGGAAGAGGGTAAAGAGAGAGACTAGGGATAGACTAAAGGATTAAATTGTACCTAATTCAATCAGAAAAACACCTACAACTATACCTACGACTAATCAGAGCCCTTCCTTACTACCTTCATTTATATAAAAAATATCAGTGCACACAAAATATTCAAGACGTGATGTAAGAAGAACAAATTTCTGATTCCAAATAAAACCCCAAAAATCAGTCCATAACCCAGAATAATCCCAGCCAATGGAACAATCTTCAGCTTGGAATCCTTCATTGTCCCCCCATTGATATGTTTCTCAACCAATGCCAATATCGGCAGCATCAGGAGCATATTATGATGAGAAGAAAAAGGGGTGTTCCACCCAACTTGGAAGTTATGCAGGAACACCACCACCACCGGAATGTTAATCGGAATCAACCACACCATCAAATTGAGGACACTCAAATGGTAATTAGCCGACTTTCCGTCCAGCTTGAGTACCACAATGATCTGAATAATGCAACATAATAAGTACAGTAATTGATAAGGAATGTAAAGAGAGACAGCTCCTAATAATAAGACGGTACCCAAGAATTGTTTACTGGTTTTGAAGAATTTGAGTTCTGTCGTTCGTGGTCGTGGTCGGTATAACCGACGCACACTCAGATAAAGAATGTTGAGTGTGACGTTGATCATGTGACATAATCCTAGAGAGATGACGAAAAACAAGGGTCCTAAAAAGAAGAGGAAGTTCTCTCGTAAACCCAAGAAGGCCAAATTCTGATCGTAGCCTTGATAACTAGTAAGCAGTGTCAGAACGGGATTGAGGAGTGTGAGGAAGCGATTCAAAAATCTGACGTTCAAAAGGGGAGTCAATAAACTGGAAGAGAGTAACATTATTGTAAAGTACCGTTTCTGACAAAGCACAGCCAAGGCATCATTGAATGAAATGAAAATTCCCGTGCAATGGAATTTGTTCAATTGAATGGAAAAGACGAGAAAGTTGAGGGCCATGGGAAAGGCCAATAACAGAAGTCGGTACCGTAAGACCAACAATTTAAGACTGTTGTACCAATCGATGGACAAGTACAAATCTACGGGATGACCATCGGATTTGAGGGAGTCGGTCCAAAGTTCCAACTGCAAGTTGACCTTGTCGGTGTATTGAACGAATGGAGAGTTGGAATGGAAGGTCAAGGACCGACTTGGGTTCTGGGGAAGGTTGATATGCCATTTGGTCTCGAAGGGAGATTGGATACGTTGGCTCATAAAAGGAGAAAAGAGCTGGTCTTGAGTGGATTGAAGACCGCTGATGGTTAATTTGTATGCTAATAAAGACGACCAAGCTACGGGAGCGTCTATTTGGATGTTGAGTGGCCGATGAGAGGGTAAAGATAAATCGTAACCCCTGGTCAATAATTGCCAGAACCCAGCCTTACCAAGACGAGCCGACTTCTCTCCACGAGTCAGAAGCTCTCCAATGCTCTGACCATCACTAACAACAACAATCTTCTCAAAGGAAGAAACGTCATTGTACTTCATCACACTAAAAGGCTCCTTTTCTCCTCCTAAAGAAGACTCAGCTAAAGAAGTGGTATCGAACATGGACCGAGGAATCTCCTGGCCTTGACCAAGGTCTACACAAGTGAGTGTCACTCCATCTGCAGACCCCAGATAATCCCTCTCAATCTCCATCTCCCCCCCATTACATCCATACACTTTAACCTCGCCCTCTATCTTGAGCACTGTAAGCTCCAATTCCGAACTACTGTCAGAATTAAGTACATTCACACGACTCCCTTGTCTTCCCTTCCATGGATACCGTGTCCCACTAACCAACCAATCCTCTTTATCTATCCTTATTCCTCTTTTAGTGTAGTTTCCTTCCGTCGGAACAAAATCCGGAAGGAGCAAATTACGAAAAACAGTCATTCGACCAGGTAAGGTGAGGGAGTCGGTTGAAGAGACTAGCAGTAATAATTGAGCCACTTTTTGTCTCAATTGATCACACCAGACTATAGCTAGATGATCAATTGGGGTATAGACACCGGGGATTCCCGTGGTGAAGACCGTGAAGGAGTTATTTTGTGGGATGACACCGTCGGTCAGGGTGTAATCGGCTGGGAGCATTGTGTCCATCAGTCCGCCGGTGATACTGATTAAGGCGACGTCTTTTAGTCTGGCATTGGCGAAACGATGTAAATCCGAGCCGTCGTCGATGAACAGGGCACGCCAGAAGTCGTCGATTTGCGAATAGATCCGAAGGATGTCTCCGTCGAAGGACAGAGGGGCTGCGGAGTGAGGGGTGGCTAGGGTGATGATCGTGTTTACTGTGGCAGGGGTGTAATTAGGGAGGGTAAGGATCGTTCTCGCCACAATTCCGCCCATTGAATGGGCTAGAACAATCACCGATTTGGGACGAGTCAGATATGGTTGAGCCTCGTAAAGACTGAGAATAAATTTGATCAGTTCATTGAGATATTCAGCTTGATCAAGCATTGTACGACCATGAAACAGAGTTAAGTCCTCGTTAAAATCCGCGGCAAAGAAGTCGAATTGACCTTTTTGAAGGTTCGAGGTCAGAGCAGCGATCGATCTTACTTGTTTGTAAGACCCGGCATTTCCGGGGATGAAAAGTACGGGAATTCCCTGTTTTTGAGTGAAATCAGGATCAATTCCTTGTTCTCGATAGAGAAATAAACTATATTTGCTAGCAAAACGAGTATGACTCTGATCAAATCCATTGATCCTCATATAAGAGGGAAACATGTAGATACTCCGACAGGTAGCCTCATCGGGACCAGACCACGTTCCAGAATTGAAAGTGACCCCAATGAAGGCAAGAAGGAGTAGTCCTATGAAACTTAGAGTGTTTAAGGGACGGTGGTTCTTCATGGGGTGCTGGTGTGCTGGTGTGATAGTTGGTTAAGTATAAGGCGAAGCCTCAGTTAAGAAAAAGTACTACTTAAGAAAAAGTACTCACTGATCGAAGCCTCAGTAAGAAAAACATAGCCGTTAGGAAAAAGTACTCAGTGAAAAATAGGAAAATAGTACTCACGTACTTAAACCAGAACGAAAAAGTACTCAGTTGTACTTAAGAAAAAGTACTCAGTTAATTAAGCCAGTAGAAAAAGAATAAGAATACTACTTAAGAAAAAGTACTAGTAAATTCCTTACTTAAATTCCTTACTTTTTCCCTTACTTACCTTACTTAAGTTCCTTAGTAAATTTCCTCATCGAAAAATCCTTTTTCGTTTCTTTCGCTTTCCTTTCTTTCGCCATCATGTTCCCCCTACTTGGACTTAGACATGGAGTGCGGCGCGTTGTCCGTCCTGGTTTAACCCCCCACATCCGTCTTTCCTTCCATCGTTTCCAATCATCCACACCCAAAAAAGACTCCACCATCAATGACATCATCAAATTACTCGAGCTTGCCAAACCCGAATCCAAGTTGATCTCGCTCGGTGTAGTGTGTCTTGTCTTCGCCTCCGCAGGTAGTATGATCGTCCCCTCTATCATGGGTAAGGTGATTGACACCACGACGGCCCCCGACGGCAACGGAAAGATCAAATTGCTCGACAAATACGAAGTCACCGAAAAACAGTTCTATTCCGGTGTCGGCGCTCTCTTCGTAGTGGCAGCGGTCACCAATTACGGTCGTATCTACCTCCTTAAGAAGGTTGCCGAAAAGGTGGTGTATCGTCTCAGATCGAATATCGTGAGAAACCTCTTCTATCAGGACTCCAAATTCTGGGATGTCCATAAATCGGGAGATCTCATCTCAAGACTTGTGAACGACTCGACGATAATTTCAAAGTCTGTCACTCATAATATTAGTGACGGGTTACGTGGAACCTTCCAGGCCATTGTCGGCTTGACAATGATGGTGTTCATCAGTGCCAAATTGACCGGGTTCATGGTACTTATGTTTGTTCCTATTGGTGTAGTGGCTTTGGTCTTTGGTACAAGGGTACGAGCTTTGTCGAAGTTGACTCAAGAACAATTGGGGGCTTTGACAAAGACGTGTGAAGAACAATTTGGGTTCATCAAGACGATGCAATCCTTTGGCAGAGAACAACACGAGATCCAGAAATACACGGGTCAATTGAATTCGTTGTACGACCTCGGAATGAAAGATGCCAAGTTACAAGCCAACTTCTTCTCCACCACCGGGTTCTTGGGTAACGGTCTTCTTGTATTGTTGTTGGTGTTCGGTACTAATATGGTACGGACCAATCAGATGTCAATTGGTGATTTGTCCAGTTTCCTCATGTATTCGGTCTATTCCGCTGGCTCGTTCTTCACACTTTCCACCTTTTATGCGGAACTCATGAAAGGTGTCGGACTGTCCACGAGAGTGTTTGAAATGTTGGATATGAAACCGGGAATTCCTCTGGATGTGGGTCTTACTGTAGTCAAGTCTACTCCTAAAGAAGGAGAGATCACTATTGATGGTGATATCGTGTTTAAAGATGTGTCTTTCCACTATCCAACGCGTGAAAATCATCAAATCTTCGACCAATTGGATCTTACTATAAAGAAAGGAGACCATGTCTGTTTGGTGGGTCCTTCAGGTTGTGGTAAATCGACGATTGCCCAATTGCTCTTCCGTCATTACGATACTCAAAAGGGAAGTATCACGGTGAATGGCCATGATCTTAAGCAGATCAATCTTCAATCGTTGAGGAGTCATATTGGAATTGTTCAACAAGAACCGATGTTGTTTTCGGGTACGATAAGAGAGAATTTGACGTATGGTAAATTAGATGCTAGTGATCTGGAGATCGAGGAGGTTTGTAAGTTGGCCAATTGTTACGACTTCATTATGGGCTTCCCGGAGGGGTTCGATACTGTCATTGGACTGAAGGGGACTCAATTGTCGGGAGGACAGAAACAGAGAATTGCCTTACTGAGAATGTTACTTATCGATCCGGAGATCATTATCTTGGATGAGGCTACGAGTCTGTTGGATAATAACAGCGAACTTCTGATCAACGAGACGTTGAAGTTGTTACAAAACCATACTATCATCAGTATTGCCCATAGATTGAGTACCATCAAGATGAGTGATAAGGTGGTGGTTTTTGGGAAGGAAAAAGCTGGAGATGGGTCGAATAAAGTGGTGGAGATCGGCAATTATACCGAGTTGATCAATAATAAGAACAGCAATTTGGTCAAATTACTCAAACAATCCCTGGGTAATGACGATACAGAGGTGGAGTTGACCGTTGAAGAAAAAAAACTGGCCCAAAAAGGCAATTTGTAAACTTATCAAATTAGGGAAAAAGCCTTAGCTTAGTCCTGGGCCGGGGGGTGATATATATAATGTCACTTCAGCTGAGTATGTATATAGATAAGACTATGACTGTTAAGATTAATAAGTTGAGTGAATTGCGTGTTCACGATAAGCTGTCTCGGTATAGTAAGAGCAGTACTGTGGCTGGCAATCCGAAGAGTGCAGAATGGCTGGCACTGAATCTTCCTAATATTGAGAAGAAGCTGGTGAAGTTGGTGAGGACGAGGCAATTTCTAGGGTCGTCGAATATTTGCACGAAGGAGTTGATGTCTAACACGAGACAAGAACCTAGTCGGGGCGTTGATCCTCTTCTCAGCTTAATTACCCCCGGAGAAGTCCTTCGTTTCGCTGGGAACAAGATCAAACTCGATAACACCGGCTATGCTTCCATCGAGGCCGAACCAATTCCCTCCCTGAAGAAAAGACAATTTAAGGAACTCGACTTGAACCTGCTCCATCTCAAAAAGAGAAAACACAAATACGACATCCCCTTGGAAAACTCCCGTACCATCTCCCTGAAAGAAGTCCTCCGTATGGTAGACTCCTCCTTGATCTCCAGTGACATGGAAATCTCGCAAAACATCTCCACCGCCTCCCTCCTAGACACCCCTCTCAAACTGCATCCCTCCTACCTGAAAATCTTCGGCTCAATAGAATCCCCTCTCAACCGTCTTCAACAAAGCACTCCCCAATCAGCCCACAAATCAAATCTTCTCTATGATGACGACTACAAACTGAGCCCATTATCATTAAGTCGCTTACGTAATATATAACTAATCACTATCATCATCATCATAATCTTCGTCGTCACTCGAGTCCGCCTTCCTCTTCTTATTGGTGCGCTTGTCTTCGTAGATCAACTTGTCGATGACGTTATCGTCTTTTTGTTTTCTCAGGTTCTCGATCTCTTTCAGCTGCACAATCAATTCTTTTGCTCTGGACAATTTTAATTTGTCGTTCCTTAAAATGAAACACAAATCCTCCACCTTGATTTTCTTCATGGGCTTACGTGGATTCCGTCGTTGACGATTGGCTATGAACAATAATTGGTGTGACACATCAGTGAGGTAATTTATCAAAATATCCTCCAAAACTGCAACACTCTGTGAATCAGGTGTCTCAACATCCCCATGTGCATACAATAACAGCAGTATGTCGTTGTGAAAACTGACCTTACTACTTTTCTTACCGCTCATAGTATCTCTATAAGGTCTTTGTTCTCTCTTTTTTTTTTTAATTGATCTTTTTTTTTATACACTTTCGTAAAATGCTCACGTCCTAACCCCCCAACTTCTTCACTTTCAATTCGTATAAATTCCCCCCATCAAGCAGTTCCGATTGCATATTTTTCAAACAATCCTTAAATATCTTGACCTGTTTACTGATATCACTCATCTTATCCAAGACAACTCCGTTCCCCGTCACAAATCCATAGATCGAATATTGTAACCCTACATCTTTACAAAACTCGATCACCAATTTCTGCAGCTTTCTCAAGTTATGTCTTGGCATCCTTGGAAACAAGTGATGGATCGTCTGGAATTGTAATCCACCATGGAAATAATCAAACCATTCCGGACAATCCACATCCATAGTCGTCCGGATCTGTCTCATCACAAATGATTCACTAGTGCCTAAATCCGAAGTGGACATTGCAAAATGTGATAATGTGATCTGGACGTGTACGATCATGGTGGTCACGTGACTCACAAAGAGATAGAGCAATCTTTCCTTCCAGGAGGAGAAGGATTTAGTGAGGATTAAATAACCGAACCAATAACTAAAGAAGGAAAGACCCAGGATTTCGTAGTATCTGAACCAAGCCAGTTTACCTTTACGAGGGCCTAGACCTAACAAGAGATGAGCTACTGAGAGACGGTACAAGTTGAACCTGCCGAACAGCAAGATCGGGTAGTATAAATATCTTTGGAAGGGTACCATTTTCTTCAGTACCAGGTCGAACCAGAGGAATTTCTGATAATAGGTGGAGAAGACGTTTCCCAACAATCTTGAGCTGACCGCAAAGAAGGGAAGATGTTGGATATCCGGGTCATGGACGGGATCATTTGTCACCAAATGGTGGACATTATGGTTTCTCTTCCACCAACCAAGACTCAAACCACCAAACCAAGAAGCCACCGTCATGCCGATGATGTTGTCGATTTGGTAATTATGAGTGATGGAAATATGACCGGCATCATGAGCAATGAAGACCAGTTGTTGCCATGACAATCCGAGACAAATAGCGGACAATATCGGCTTGTCAAAGTACTTTAACAAAATAAGACTCCACAAGAACAAGGATGAAATACGGCAAAATTCCTTCAAATACTCCACATAAGGACAATCATAATAACCCAATCGAGTCAACTTATCATGTAAGGCGTTATACTTTGCCGAAAGTCGGAGTTGTGTGTCATAATCTAAAGAAGGTAAATTCTCCAAATCCAACCTTACAAGTTGGTCGTCGTATTGTTCGATAACCAACTGAGGATCTCTCACGGCAGTCTCACCCGACATTTCCCGACCCACTTTATCCTTCGAAAGAATCGTACCTTGTTCCACCCTCGGTTGAATCGCCACCGATTGTTGGCCAACCGGACCCAACCCGGTGTCTTTAACACTAAACGTGGTCTCTTGAAGCTTGCGATAAACCCCGCCTTGGATCGGCGGAAGAAGATTCTGCCACGTGTAATCAATACGTCCAATACTGTACTTCGTGAACATCCGAATAGACTCCTCAGAATGGTACAGATCCATCTCATCGGTGGCATCTCGTCCAATCATATGATGGATCAGAAGATCCCCGCCAGGGTGAATGGTGAGCCAATGGTTGAGCTTCAACACATGTCCGGAATAAATGACAATGGCATACCCACACAGAATCAAATGCTCGATCTCATCGGGCTGCAATATTCGCCTCTTGTCCATCCGAGGTTGTGCAATAGTCATCCCTATTATGACACCACTTAACGGTTTAAGGTACGAAAAAAAAAAAGACGATAAGATTTTTCATGGCGCAGTGAAAGTCGTAAAGTGCTGTACTATATAAGAGGTAAGTGTTACTAAAGCTGCGCTGGGCTGGGACAGATGGATGCTACTAGCTTATCTATGATCTCAGGGAGTGGAGTACGCCTGCGGCGGGCTTTTTTTCTGGCCAGCCTTCGGCTGGAGTCGGGACCACTGCAATGCTCTTCCCTGGGTGTGGACTTTAACTCAGGCTCCACCTTCGGCCGCAGGCCGAGCCCCAAAAAAGCCCGCCGCAGGCGCAATCCATATCCCAGGGAGTGTACTACGCCTGCGGCGGGCCTTTTTTCTGGCCAGCCTCCGGCTGGGAAGTGGGGGACAGCGATATTCTCTGTAGTCCAAGACACCTTCGGCCGCAGGCCGAGCCCCAAAAGAGCCCGCCGCAGGCGAAATACAACTCCAGAGCACCTGCAACAGGCTTCAGCTGGGCTTAGACTACCCCTTCACCGCGTCTAGGTCGCGCCTGCGCAGGTGCTGCCTTACGTAATAAACCACAACAAAATAATCATAAACGTGATCAACGACAGCAAAATGATACTGTCCCTCTTCTTTCTCGTGTTGATTCTCTTTATCAACCCGTTGATACCCGGGATATTACTCAAGGAATTGACCAATCGTGTCCTCGAATTCGTCAATGTACTACTTTGAAAGGACAAGAAGTCACGTGTTTCCAAGGCGTCGTTGATCAACCGATCGACAATACTGTTCTGATTGTCGACACGTTGACGTTCTTGTAAGATGTAATCGTCCAGATCCAATTGTTGCTTGTTATGTTGGTCGATATCGTTACGTACGTTGAACAAGAGATTCATTCGGTTTCTCTCCTCTTTGATGGTGGTCCGGATGCGTCCGAAATCGCGGATCTGATCCTGATACACCTCCTTTTGTCTCTGCAATTGTTGTAATTTGGACAGCGGTAAGGTCAAGTCCAGCTCCGACACGGCGCTGAGCTTCTGTAACACCTCATTACTTTGACTGAGCAATTTCTCGACTCCGCGCTCGGCTTGTAATTCGTCCGATGTAGCGGCGGATGATGTCGATTGCGCAAAGGATGAATATTTGTTAAGTGCCTCCTGAGTCTTGTTTTCTAACCCTATGGCCTGCGATCGGATCTGCTGGAATGATGACATGGTGTTGTTGGTAAAGCCACTACTCAAATTGGGTGGGTTTTTTTTTGTAAAAAAGGAGAAGCAGGGAAGGAAGGTAATAGAGCAGGACAGGAAAGGGGAGGGATATCACAGCGCTAGCTGTGATGTAACTGACTAACAATGACTTACAAGTGTCAGTGACTCTGAGACTCTGAGACTGGGAGTCAGTGACTCCCAGTGCCACTGTCTATTGCACTACAGTACTAAGACTTGCTCTTACTGGTTAGTACTGGGAGAGACTGAGGGACTGACAGGAATGACAGGACTAACAGGACTGAAAGGACTGACAGGACCACCTCCAAAAACCCAACTACCCCAGTGAGCCAATGCTGTAGTATGCTGTAGTACACTGTAGTCTACTGCTTGCCAGCCTCTGCCTCTGCCTCTGCCTTGCTGTCGCCTGCTGGTCTGCCACTGTACTCTGCCACTGTCCTAGTGACTTAAGTGACCTAACCTCAGACCGACTTCAGTCCTGCTGGCCATTCGCCATTCAAAACTCCCTTCTCCGCTCTCCACTGTAGTAACTGGCATTGACTGGTCAGCCATTGCTTTAGTAGGCCAGTACTGTAGTCCTTATCAGCCCTACTAGTCAGAGCACTAGTCAGTGCACTACCCGGACAGCCCATGCCCTGCCACCATACTACTTACCCCCATTATGCTATTCTACTACTGTACCGAACTGCTACTATACTGCTATTGTAGTACTGTTCTACTTACCACTATACTGTGCTTCACTATCTCTTCTATACGCTCGTGTGCTCTGTTGTAATACGTATATACAGTATGCATCTCTCTACAGGCCTACAGAGCCATAGAGCTGTCAGCTCTCTACAGACACTGCCATACAGCCCTCCAGCCCTCTACTGCCCTACACCTTCCTACACTGTCCTACACTACCACTCGTGTGCTCTACTGTAATCTTAATTACTAGTGCTACTCTACACCACTCGTGTGATCCGTAATTGTGTGATCTGTAATTGTGTGATCTGTAATGTGTGATCTGTAATGTGTGATCTGTAATGTGTGATCTGTAATGTGATCTCTACTAGTGTCCGTGGTAATGTACTTACTTCACTTAAATATTAAATATGCTAATCAAAAGCCAATTGTTTCTTGATCTCCGCGATGGCCAAACCCGGATTCAAACCCTTTGGACAGGTCTTTGCGCAGTTCATGATGGTGTGACATCTGTACAAGGACATTGAGTTTTGTAACATTTCCTTTCTCAGCAGACTCAGTTGGTCTCTGGAGTCGATCAACCATCTGTACAGTTGCATCAATACTGCTGGTCCCAAGTATTGCTGTTGGTTCCACCAATACGATGGACATGATGTCGAACAACAGGCACACAATATACATTCGTACAATCCGTCCAATTTCTTTCTGTCTTCGATACTTTGTAAATTCTCCTTACCATCTGCTGGAGCTGCCTCGGTTTGTAAATAAGGTTGGATCGATTTGTATTGTTTGTAGAAATGGGTCAAATCTGGAACCAAATCCCTGACGACGAACATGTGAGGTAAAGGATAAATCTTGGTTTCACTGGCTGTGTTTTGGTCGATTCTACAAAGACAAGCCAAAGTGTTTCTTCCCCCAATATTCATAGCACATGACCCACAAATACCTTCACGACACGATCTACGGAACGTCAAGGTGGAATCTTGTTCGTTCTTGATCTTGATGATCAGATCCAACACCATCGGACCACACTTGTTCAAATCCACCTGGTATTCTTGCATCTGTGGCTTCACCTCCGGGGTGTCGGGATTCCACCGATAAATCTTGAATGTCTTCAACCGCGGTTGTTCAGCACTGACAGTAGCTAATCCTCTGATGGAAATTCCATTGGCGCTAACAGCGCCTCTACCAGCTACTTTACCTAGTACACTTCTGATCATGTTAATTGCTGAGAACTTTTTTTTGTTGCCAAAACTTTTTTTCTTTATATAAAAGTATGGAGAAAATCGCTTCCGAAGCGCAGTAGGCGTAATCAATTTGTTTCTGATTGGCCGTGGAGAGTCCGATTTTTTCGGTGTCCTAGAATGTGATTTTGGTGAAGGGAAGAGGGTCTAAGTCAATCAGAGGGGGATATGACTATGGTAGGACAGAGTAAGTCTCTCTCCCTCTTGATTATGAACTGATCTGGGGAGTTGTGATGGCTGATAGCCATACAAAGTGACCTGTGTATGACCTCCTCTTGACCGTCTTGAAGTGCTGACCGAAAAGCTCCGAGTTTTTACGTGCTGAAGGGAGTAGTTACTGGATTGGGAAGGAAAAGGAAGGGGACAAAATTAGAGAGGAAAAAAGAGTGAGTAAGTAACTAAGAGCGAAAAACAGTGAGTGAATTACTGAGAGGAAAAAGAGTGAGAGAAAAAGAGTGAGTAAGTAACTAAGAGAGAAAAACAGTACTGAGCCAGTACTGCACTTCTCGTAATTACCCAATTAAGCAATCATCTTACACAAAAAAATTCAACAACCAAATACTTTCTTACCTTACTATGGCTGAACCAGAAGAAGACGAGGCGTTCCTTTATGGATCCGATACTGAAAAACCCAAGACAAGTACATCTAATGTTCCTGAGTCCATTAGTGAGCTTCAAAATGATGAATCCGATTCCAGTGAATACGAATCCGAGTCTGAAGATGACATTCAAATTATTGTCGACTCCAAGAAGGATGACGACAAATCGGGCTTAATGGCCGCTTCCGCCCCCACAACAACCACCACTGTAACCGCCGACTCCGCTTCCACCGGAAAACTGTTACCCGGACATCAGGAATCCACCATAGATTTGGATACTGTGCCTACTTATAAGGGCAAGAAATTAACCGACTTGGATTTACAAAAATTGGAGTCGAAACCGTGGAGATTACCCGGGGCAGATTTGAGTGATTATTTCAATTACGGGTTCAATGAATTGACATGGTTGAAATTTTTGGACAAGACGGACCAAATCAAGGTGTTTTTACAGGAACAACTGAACGCGGGGGCAAATGGACTGCTGCCTCCAATGCCAATGCCTTTTATGCCCTTTATGCCTTTTAATAATATGATGAATCCGACAGCCAATCGGCTGATGGTGTGGAATAATCCGAATCTGGCTGCACAACCTTTGAATACGGCTCCTCAGCCGGGTAATTTACCCCAGATCCCAAAGACAAACGCTCCATTACCACCACCAAGAGAACCAGACGAAAGGGAATCGAGAGAAAGACAGATGGGATCACAACAGTCGTATAGAGACAGAAGGAGGTGATGTATATTAGTATAGGTAATGATAGGCCTTGACTGGGCAGGAGTAGCAGTAGCAGTAGCAGTAGCAGTAGCAGTAGCAGTAGCAGTAGCAGTAGCAGTAGCAGTAGCAGTAGCAGTAGCAGTAGCAGTAGCAGTAGCAGTAGCAGTAGCAGTAGCAGTAGCAGTAGCAGTAGCAGTAGCAGTAGCAGTAGCAGTAGCAGTAGCAGTGGCAGGGCTGGCAGGGCTGGCAGTGCTAGCAGAGCTGGCAGAGCCAGCTGATCCCCGCCTCTTCCTGTCTGGAGAACAGCTTGACACTACGTTCTGGCTAAGACTTACAAGGCTGCCCTGAGTCAAGAGAGTGCTTCAGGCTCTAACTAGTCAGCTAGTCAATCACTCACCTGCCTATCAACTTGCCAGTCTACGTGTCTATCTATGTATCAGGCAGACTAGCCTGCCTGTCTCCTACACTCGTGCTGCTTCGCAGCACTCGTTACAAACTCATTCAATTAACACTACACATCCCCTTCACCCATGGCTGCCTGGCAATCTGGTTCTTCCCCACCACCTCATTCAACCGGATCAACCATTCCTTCTTTTCATACTTATCCTGTGCATTAAACTCGATCACTTCTCCGTTGGCAAACTTCAACTTGAATCCGTTGGTCAACAAATTATCACTAAAGTTTCTCTTCTGTCCTGAAGAGGCCATTTCATCCATATAAATCACCTCCACCACTTTAGTCAAATTGATCTTACAACGTAATTTCATGGAATCCTCGTTGAACAGTTCCAATCGAGATCCCTCCAACTTGAACCATCTTCTCTTCATAAATTTACAATCTCCTCCCTCTTGGAACATGTATCCCTGATAAGCAACTTTCTCCTGTTCACTCACCGACTCCACGATCTCATACAGTTCCTTAATCGACGACGGGAACACTTCATGACGAGAACTACGTGGTAAATACAACATGGCCAAGTTCAAGAACCCGATCTGATAGTAAGTGTTCATGTAATTCTTCTTCTGATCCCATTCGTTGATCAAGGGAATCTGATACGTCTGAACACGCGACCTGATAACGGACTCGAATTTACTGAAATCAATGACACATTTAGCGAAAGACCCGTCGGGAGCCATCACCTTTTCCCACGGATCGAAGGGAGCCAGTTTATTGACAAACTTGGTTCTCGTGATCACGTGTTTGGTCTTGAAAAGCTTACCGAAGAAACTGGTGGAGGGAACGACTTCACGTTCTTTGACCTCGACTAAAGTGTCGGTCAATTTCTCGTATTTGGCTTTGAAGGTAAGGACGATTTGAAGGGAGTCTTGGACCACCATCTCGAACTCTTTGGAGATCGGGATGTTGTCGCCGATTTTGAAGTAGTCGGTTTGAACACGGTGGACTCCGTTGTCGAGGATGCAACAGAAGGTCAGTTTGCGTTGGCGAGAGAGGTCGGGGAGGTCGAGGTTGGTGAGTTGGTCGAGGCGGAGGAAGAGGCGACCAAGTTCCACTGGAGCTGCTGCGTCAGCAGCAGCGACAGAGACACCAGCTGCTGTCGCAGCAGCACCTAACTCAGGACTAGCCTCATTAATACCAAGCCCAAGGCCAGAGCCAGCTGCTGGCGCAGCTGACTCTTCCCACTCACTTTCCGACAAATCCCTCAACTCACTCACCTCCAGCCTATGCACCGTCGCTATCGTCGTCATCGTCTCGTCACCTCCCACCACCTCCACCGAGGCCTCCTTCAGTCTATGTTGACGCACCGGCTCACTAATCTGCACCTTATTCCCCGCATTTCTCACATAATGTTCCTCCTCCAGAGTCACGTGCACCTCTTCCACCTCCACCTTGCCCTTTTCTCTAATAGTACCCGATCTCCAGATGTTCCTTATATTCTTCTCCTCATCAGAAACCTTCTTATTAGGCAGCAACTGCTCCTCCTGGACATCCTCTCCATCCACGGCAATTCCAAATTCTCTGAACTCTGCACCAAAATCAGAATCCCCACTAATATTAGGCAAATAATCGTCTTCTTGAGACACGACTCTTTGACTGACAACATTCACCTTTGGAGGTTGCACAATGACTCCCAATTTAGAGCCCATCACCTCCCGACGACTGTTCGAAGTTTGACTATTGACACGACTATGTTTAGGAACGTGTTGATATTCACTCTGAGTCTGCCAAATAGACAAAACTTCGGTCTGTGGTGAGGACGAACTTAAGATGGAGGTGGCTCGTTTGGGTGGGGAAATGACGACAGAGTCTTGGCTGAAGTCGTGGAGCTCTCTGAAGGTGGTGGCGGGCAGGGATTGAGTAACTGCACTTCCTTCAGTCTCTGAGCTTGACTGGGATGAGAGAGCTGATTGAGCTGATTGAGCTGATTGAGCCGACTGAGCCTGAGGCTCCGGCTCAGCCTCTTCAGTCTCCATCGACAACGAATGATCCAAATCCAGACTAAGGCGAATCTGATACTCATTCTTCGAAATCTCCACCAAACTCTCCGTGTCTGTGTTCTCCAACGTCGTACTTCCATCCTCCTCTTCCGAAATAGGCAACTCCGTCGAATTGCCCATCATGTCGATGTCTTGGCTGTCATCACTGGCAGAGGCAGAGGTTTGACGGGCAGATTGGTATTCACTGGTGGAGGTGATGGAGGTGAGGTCGTCATACTTATCAGACGTATCAACGGCTGCGTCTGCGTCTGCAGACTCAGGCTCAGACTCAGTAACTTCAGGCTCAGCAGGCTCAGCCTCCTTCAGGGTCTCCTTCGGAGTCCCTTCAGATCCCTCTATCACTTTCTTCAATCCAGAGAACAACAGTCCGACTTTGTACGGACTGAGTCTTTCTCCTAAGGAAGATTGACGGGAGTGGGTCTTAGTAGGAGTGGCAGCAGCGTCAGCAGCGCCAGCTGCTGCTGCTGCTGCTGGAGAGTCATCCTCTGCTAACTCAGTCTCTGACTGAGTCAGTTCAGCCTCAGCTGCTGACGCAGCTGAAGCTTCAGCGGCTGCTGGCGCAGCCACTGTCTCCAAAATCCTCTCCCCCGACGCCAAACTCACCTGCGATTGCACCGAATTCGACCTCTCCAACTCCAACTTCAACGACCGCAGCCCCCGAGTATTCCGCACATCCCCGTCATACAAATCCACCAACCCCAGATACGGCTCCTCCACCTCGTCCTTCTTCTTGATCGAGCTCAATAACATGTCGTCATAGTAACTCTTTCTCTTAACAACGGACTTTGTCCGTTGGAATCGCAGATCTTCTAAGTAAGTGTCGTGGTCAAAGTCCGTCTGTGGAACAGACTCAAGCACCAGACTCAACTTCTCTTCTAAGGTCATGTGTTTGATGAGGTTGATATCGTCGGTGGTGAGCTCGACATGAGCATCAAACGAAGCTTCAGCCTCGACCGCCAGGTCGAGTGCCTCGGCCAGGCCGGGCTCGGCTCCCACCTTCCCAGCCAGGCTTCTTTCCAGCTCCCCAGCCAGGCCCAGACTCAGCTCCTGCTCTCTCTTCTTCGGCGTCAATTGCTTCCACGTCGACTCCAACCTCACCTCTCCTAAATCAATTTCGTCATCATTATCCTCCTCTTCATCATTCTCTTCCTCTCCTTCCCACTCCTTCCCTACCTCCTTCACTACCGGACTCAAATCCATTCTAACACTCTTCTTCCCCGGCGAAAGCGACCTCAGTCCCGACCCCGGCGTTGCCGTCTTCAAAATCGAACTCTTCTTCGGTGTCTCAAATACCAGTCGTGGACCACGGACCATAGGAATATCCTGAAGAAGCTCCACCTCATCCACCAAACTGCCCCGACTCGAATGCTTGAGCTTCAAGGGCTTCGTAGGTGATATGTGTTTCTTCTCCTCCATCCCCATCTCCTCCAAAAATTGATCCACACTCCGATTCTCCTGCTTAAAGAATTCCATACTATCAACTCGAGCTATACTCATATCGTATTCTGTCTCTTGTCTATGTCTCTAGTCACTATCTACTCCCTCTCTCTGTTAAGTCTTTGGCTTTTTTTTTTTTTGTTTAGAAAAATTTGGTGTGCTTAGTGTTTATGTTTTTCCGTTTTGGGATAAAGTGAGGAAGTGAGACAGAGGATGAGACAGAGGGATGAGCTGAAGGCAGCTCAGTGAGGCTGTGCAGGCAGTGCAGGCAGTGATAGCAGCAATAGAGCTCTAGAGTCAGATTACGTCATTGAATTGTGACGTAGTTATCACTTGATTATCATTTAGTTCAACCCATTTACTACCATTTATGTCCTATATATCTCTTATCTACCACTCTTATCAGCTTACTTTCCATCACTACACCACCTTCATGGCGCAACGATGTGTTTATTTCCTGCCCTTGTTCTGAATTAGAGTTATTCTTCTCCGTACTCCTTCTCCATACTTCTTCTCCGCACTTCTTCTCCATCCTTATCCTGCTTCCTTCTTTGATACTCCATACACGACCTCATCGCAGCCGCACGCACTCACTTGCTCTAGACTGCAGTTCAAAGACTTACATTGATCCTGATTAACTACAATCTGTCACGCGCTAGCGCTAGCGCGCTGCGCGGTAGCTCTACGCCACACCACGCCAGCGCTGGCGTTCTCTACACTTAAATAATATCCCATTTAACCTTATCTATGCATATACCTACAAAACATTCAACAGCAGCGCGTCCGTGGCTTGCACCGTCTTCTCCAACTCGTCGTCGTTCTCGAAATCCAACTCCACATCGCTCACATTACCCGCCGAGTTCTGTCTCGGCTTGAACTCCGGCGACACCGGCGAAACATCGGCTATTACAAATGGCAGACTGATTTCATTGGCCAATGGCAAAAATTGAATTTTCTCGTTGTTGCTCATGATTTATTGTATGTGTTGTGTGATTTATTCAACCCCTAATTTTAACACTCTTTTCATCCCCTTTATATACCTTTTCTCTGAGTCATTCCCCGGGCTTTCCTGATCACGTTCCCGGGTCATGCTTTGCGCATCGCTTACTAAGGAAAAAATTTTCCTGTCAAAAAATAGAGAAAAAGAGAGAAAAATGACCAAGTCGTTGCGCAAGAAAGTGCGCAAATAGTGCGCTAATACTGCGCAAGCGTGCGCGAATAGTCGTGCAAAAAGACAAAAGTCTGTGACAGTGACAGAGACATTGTGTCAATGTAGGCTGAGTAATTGAGTAGTGAGTATCTGAGTCAGATCGAGTCAGACTGAGTGGTAAGTGAGTAGTTGAGTCAGTCTAGTCCCGATTCTTTCCCGGTTCTTTCCTCGTCCGGGCCATAATTAACCCGGGCATAGCCCGGGTTAGTCGGGTTAAAATCAGTCTAAGTCCGGTCGCTCGCTCTGCGCGCGCTTCGCGCTCGCTCCGCTACCCACTGAACTCTCGCATCACCACCAACTTCAGCTCATTCAAATGCTTCAACAAAATCTCCCTCGACCCATCTCGCACTGCCAACTCTCCCGCCCGCCTCACCAACCTCTGGTAAAACCGAAGATAATTCAAATACAACAATATATCCGAACTATCATTCTTCACATTCCGATCCGTCTTGCTCCTAATAATCCGCCTAAACTGTCCCCGTGGATACTTCATACTTATCTATCAAAGAGATCACCTTCACCCTTTATTTTTGTTTATCTACGCGTTCTTCTCTTTTTGTCCTCCCTTCCACGACCTCTGTCTTTCCCTATACTGTAATATCTTCACATATTTTTCACCCGTAAAAACGCATATTTTTTTTTCTCGCACCTTCCTCACTTCGTGCCCCTGCCCTTTTTGCCCAATGACAGATACGTGCCATTAGGTCCCTGTGAAAAGATCTTCGGCAAACACAAAAAATACCAGCTAAAACTGGACTATGCATGAACTAAGCCTTAGACGTCATAAGAAATAGTCGCCACAAAGAACACCTAATCAAACCCCAAGTAGCAACCAAACACTCACATTACACACACCATCATTACCTAATCCATATCCACCCACACCTTATCTAATTCCAGTCATTTATATGTACATGTCGGTTACGCTTACTTTACCACATTAGATGACTCCGAAAAAATTGACACAAATTTTTTAAGATAATATACCCGCGCCTATGCAAAAAATATGTAAATATGTGCGTCTCGGATGATTGAATAAAAATATTCAATCTGCCGATTCGTGCAGTTGCGACATGCATGCATCAGTCCCAGGACAAGATGCTGCATCAAAGTTTCTTTTTTTCTTGTTATTTTTCCAATCACTTCACATCTGTCACTTACTATATATCTCCAGCCCGTTCCCTCCTGCTTCCCTGACGAACTGCCCGCAAGACTGACAATGGAATTATCTAACTTAATTAACACCAAGGAATCTCAGGTACAATCTTATACTCCTCTTAGTTCGAGTCCTACTCCTCGTCCTCAGGCTGTCAAGTTACCTTCCATCCATGAGATTCTTAACATTTCCGAGCTTTCCAAGTCGACGACTCCTCCTCCTCCTCCCAATTACCATTACAATCAAAATTACGAACAACCCCAACCTTATGGACTCGGCTCGAGACCTCAAATCAACTCCCCCTTACCGAGTGTGATACACTCCCCTATCGACTCTCCAGTCTACCAAAGATCCTCCTCCACGTCGTCCATGCCAGAAATGTCCTTGGCATCTCCAGACTCGCACAAAATGATCTCCAGATCACAAAACGGCCGCAAGGGAAGATCTAATTTACCGAAGAAAACTACAATGATCTTATTAGATTGGTTATACAAAAATATCAACCACCCTTACCCAAGCCCAAAACAAAAGACCGAACTTATCTTCCAAACAGGATTGAGCTCCCAACAATTGAGTAACTGGTTCATCAACGCAAGAAGACGTAAAATCAGATCCTTGAAATTCAAGTTCCAAGACTCCGACAACTTCGTCTTGTAAAGAAGGCTGAGACGTGAAAAATAATTTTTCAAGTTTGAAAAAAAAAAAAAAAAGTTTGGGCGGCCGTCGGCAGCCTTTGTGCTGCTGCTGCTGCTTCTTTTACTGCTGCTTGTGGCCGCCTAACTGCCTTTTGTCAAAAAAAAAAATTTAAGCCGTGGCGGATTTTTTTTCTTTTCAAGGGTTGGGGGGAATAAAAAAAAATATTTATCGTCCAATTGGGTTTTTAGGAGTTCTTTCTTTTTTTTTATTATTATTATTATTACATTTGTGTGTCGTCTTTTTTTTTTTGACAGACAAATCAGTACACTCATTTAGCTTATATTGTGTTTTTTTTTGTTAATAAAGTTGATTAAGGTTTTCTAAAAAAGGTTAATGTACGTACTAAATGTACCTGGCGGCTGCAATCGGAGCGAGGAAAAAAGAAACGAATCTCAAATACTTCCCGATACAGAAACTTTTTTGATGACAGGCAAAGATAGTGAGTGAAGGAGGGGAGGCGTTGGTTTAGCAAGGAATGAGAGTGTTGAAGGGGGGGTTGGCAATTGAATTACGACTCCAGGAAATTTTTGACATCAAAGTAGAAGGGGTTAAATTTTTGGGCAGTTACTTAAAAGAGAAACAATTGCGAAAAGGTGGAGAGGATTAAGCAATTGTACACTATCAGGTCCAAGGATAGAACCAAGGCTTGGAATAATTTCAAATGACAACCTCTTTGTTTTCATGAGTGCGTTTAAGTGCGTTGTTGTGTTGGGCTGTTTCGTTTCAAGTTGTGCCTCGTCACAAATCAACGTCCTTTCCAAATCTTAAGCTTGTGCATATTTCATGCAGATTATGTGCCCCTCGCTCCTTATACGTAGGGACATAAAGTTGCGTCTGTGGAGAAAGGAAGTAAAACGGTCTTTGCTTCCTTGGCAGCAAAGGTACGACTCACCACAGATCCTTTTCCTTGTCTATTGTTTGTCCTAATTGGGTTGTAATTGCGAAAAAGAAGAATCACACCTCATTAAATGCACTTCCCTCTTCTTCCCTTCAACTACCACCCATCAAAGCCTATGACGTCTGTCTCACCAATCGCTTTACCGTCATCTTGTTAAAAAATACGTTTTTTATGCAAGGCAGATCTCTTTCAAAGAAAATTTTTATTTTTTCTCTCACCTTAGAGACGGACGGACGATCTTAATAATAAAAAATCGAGGGACGAAATTCAAGGGGCAAATTTTTTGATCCGGGAATTTAAATCCGCGTAAAACCTCCTGCCCTTGACTTTGATTGGGCAATATCCATGCCTCAAACTTGCCCTTTTCTCTCTCTGTCTTATCTAAAAGGCAGCAGCAGCCGCTGCATTTCAGTCCTGCGTATTTCATCTGGCCTCCCGATTCTCGCTCTCCCCGTTGCATCGTATGATTCTATTCCAAATTAAGGTCTCCATAATAATATTTTCTCCCTGATCGGCACTCCGTCGGCAATACTGTTTTACTCCCCCTTCTCTAAAGTGTCAAGGGCAAGGGGCAAGGAGGCCAAAAAAAATCAATTATTGTTGTGCGGCTGAAAAAATGTTGGAAAAATAAAAAAAAAAAATATCGGCCAAGGATAAGAGATAAGGAGGGTAAGGAATATTATATAAGATAAGCTTACAATAGAGTTTAAGAGGGGTATAAACTATGGTTAAGATAATTGTGATTGGGTGAGTGAATAGAGTTTATAATTGAGTGTTTCTAGTACTAATAGGGAAATTTCAGGGCTGGAGTTACCGGTTTAACGACGGCATTACTTCTTAGTGAGAAAGGGCATGAGGTTGTGATTGTTAGTAAGAGGTTCCATTTTGACGGGTATGATGATCCTAAATACACGTCTAATTTTGCCGGGGCCAATTGGTCGAGTTTTGCTACTCTGGATCAGACGAGGTTGTGTAATTTCGACAAGGCCAGTTATCCGAAATTGTTAGCTTTGGCTCGTAATGAGCCGAACTCCGGAATTCATCTTCAAATTAACGAGCTCAGAGTGACCAAGGAATCTTTTGAAATGAACAAGGATACTAAACCGGACATCGAGAGTTATTTGCCATGGTTCAAGGATTTCGTAGAGGAGTTTAAAGTGACTCCGGGAGAGGAGATTGACGACAGTGGTTTGTATGAGTTTGCCTTTTCTTATTTGGGAGTCGTCATTTCTACCAACACGTACCTCGGATATTTGTTGGATAAATGTGTTCGTAATGGTTGTAAGTATAGAAGGAGATCGGTAGACCATGTCTTGGACCCGTTGCCGGGATTTGAGCTGGATTACATTGTAAATTGTACGGGGATTTTGGCTCGCTTTTTGGGGGGTGTGGAAGATAAAAACGTCTTTCCAATTAAGGGACAAACAATGTTGGTGGAGAACAATTTCCCCTTGAAATTGAGTGTCAAGTATCCTCCCGGAGAGTTTGTCGGTGAAAGTTTCTATTTAATGCCTCGGATCGAAGGAGGATGTGTCATTGGAGGTTGTATGTTGGCTGACAATTGGGACGAAAAACCAGACTTGGCAATGGCTGACAGAATCAAAGAAAAGGCTCTTAAGTTTGCCCCGGGTCTCATTGACCCGACGTACAAGTCCAATCCGACCGAATTGAAAATCGTAAGGAACCAGGTCGGTTTCAGACCGGGAAGAAAGGGAGACTTGAGATGCGAAAGAGACCCAGTCATGAAAAACGTCATCCACAATTACGGAGCCGGTGGAACAGGTTTCCAGAGTAGTTACGGTACTGCAGGTCATGTCGTGAAGATCTTGGATCAAATTCTTGGTCTGAAATTGTAAGTTATGCAAGTGGTAACCCCCTTTTTTGTATCCCTTTTTTAACGCAGGCGGGAACTTGGTTGGGGCATTCTCCAATGATTTTTTTTCTTGGGCGGACCTCCTCCAGCCAGCCTTTCCTTGTCTCATTTTTTATAAATTCAACTTTGTGTAATTGTATCTCTTCCAAGTAAGCTATGATTGTCAAATTTTTGATCTTCACCATTCTCATGATGATTGCCACAGCCGACCAATGGCCTGCCGCTTGGTGTGACAAGGAATGTGTCGAGACCGTCCTCTTTGCCGAGGCTTGTAAGGAGACTCGGGAGACGGAGATTGCCGATTGTATTTGTTCCAGTCACTTCTACTACAAACTCAACAAATGCCAACACGATGGATGTGACGAAAATTACGTGGAGAAGAACTGGCTGGAGCGGATCGAGCCGTTACTTGAGAATTGCGACGGCCGGTACCACGACGGGCCGTTGTAAATACATAGTTAAGTAAGTGTAGTCTAAACGTGACTAGGCGTGCCTAAGCCCACGCGTCATAGCGGTCTACAATACGTCATTAGTCTCATGTAATACCTCTACTATGCAATTGCAGCTGCAGATTTTGTCTTGTCTGATCATTGCTATGTCGGTGTTTGAAAAAATTAGCCGGGAAATTGGGCAGAACTTAGGCGGAATTTTTGGCGGAATAGGGAAAAAAAACGAGCCGGCGTTCCAAGGAATTCTCTGCCCAAAACACTGCCCAAAACACTGCCCAGAGCAGGAAGTGATACCCTACAATAGCCAAATTAAGTAGTACTTAAGCCAGACCCCGAACTCTAAAAACCACACTATCCCCACCTTCAGTATCCCTTCTTCCTATATATCACATAAAAACTACACCTCATCTAACAAACTTCCCCCCAATCTGCCTCTCCATCCCTCTTACTAACAACTCTCCTCTCATTGGATCGGGCCGAAAAAAAAAAAAAAAATTACTAATAAAATTCTCCTTACTAAGTAAAAAACCCTCTCATCGAGTCCAACAAAGTCACACTCAAACCCCCCAGATCGTTCAAATGTCAACCATATTATCATCTGACGATCTCAACGATTTCATAAGTCCCGGTGTTGCCTGTATAAAACCAGTTGAAATCACTCCAGCTCCCGACTCTCTTGAAGTGTCACGTGACCTGGGTGAACCACTTCAAGCAGCTCAGATCAGTTTGAGTGATTGTTTGGCATGTTCTGGATGTATTACGTCACTGGAGGAGGTGTTAGTGCTGCAACATAGTCATAAAGAACTTGTGTCGCTGCTCAAAAGCCGAACTTCGGACCAAGTATTCGTCGCCAGTCTCAGCCACCAGGCCCGAGTCTCGGTGGCTCAGCTGTACAATTTTTCGGTGGCTGAGCTGGATCATTTCCTCATCCGATTATTACAACAACTCGGATTCACCTACATCGTCGGTACCGGATTGGGCCGTAAGATCTCCCTCTGGCAGAACGGTCAAGACCTCGTGCGGCGCAAATTTGACCCGTCTCCGTCGGATATCACCGGCCCTGTTCTCTCGAGTATCTGTCCGGGATTTGTCTTATACCTGGAAAAGACCCATCCGGAACTCGTCCCCCGTCTCTCGTCGATCAAATCGACTCAACAAGTCACCGGCCATCTTTTAAAAGAGGTCGTGCAAAATGACCCAAATTCGATCTTCCACCTCAGTGTGATGCCCTGCTTCGACAAGAAATTGGAACTGGCACGACCTGAACAGGACTATCAAGATGTCGATTGCGTCATCACTCTGAAAGAACTTATTCTGCTCTTGTTGGAGGAACAAGTCCCAATCGACGCTCTTCTACAAGACCTGCGGAAGGCGAACTCCGCCCCGCTCGAATTGTACCAACAAGTGGCTCCACCTAATTGGCCACTCCCAATAGAGGGATGGTTGAACGATGAAGGTTCTTCATCGGGTGGTTATGCCTATAACTATCTCTTGTCAGTGAAAGCCTTAGCCACCTCAGCCACAAGCCCTGAGGTGGGAAATGTGGCTGAGCAGAATTTACAGATCAAGACTATTTATGGGCGGAACGATGACATTTACGAGTTACGATTGGTCAACATCGAGACCGAGCAGATCATTCTGAACAGTTTCGTCGTCAACGGGTTCAAAAACATCCAAAATGTGGTGCGTAAATTGAAGACTGGTGGAGCCGGTACCGGCAAAAAAGGTCTTGTCCGAAAGCGGAAAACGAACGCCACAACTGTGGCTGAGCAGGCTGAGGCCGCGCAAGAAAAAATTGGGGATTTGTACACGACCGATTATATCGAGATCATGGCATGTCCTGGAGGTTGTATCAATGGAGGCGGACAAGTTCTGCTGCCCGATCAGGTGCACATGAAGGATTGGATCCTGCAAATGGAGTCTTTGTATCGGAGTATCCTGATTTCAAAGGTCTCTGACGTCGACTTGGCCCAATTATTGGACTCGGCCAGTGCCGTGGAGAAGACCCGATTACTCCGTCTGACTTTTGGCCTGGTCAAGCCACAGAATTCGGTGCCTTTACTGCTCAGTGTCGGCTCCAAGTGGTAGATTATTTATTTAGGTGTATACTATAACGAAAAAGGTCGTGCACGCTCAAAAGCGATAAGGCCGATGTTTTTTTTTGGGATCCTGATATGAGAGACTTTGCGGAGCGAAATTTTTCCGAGGGATTGCGTTATTGAGCGAAAATTCGGAGTGCGATTAGTAAGACGAAGGGAAGGGAGGTAGCGGTGGATGGGAGGTAAGCATTGGGGGGAGGGTATTACGGAGGGCTTTACGGAGGAATTGGGTGTATGAATGGAGAGAATTGGGTATAGATGGAGGGAATTGGGTCAAGTGCGCTTGTCTTTGCGACCGCTTCGCGCTCGCAAAGCGGTCGCAGAGGCTCGCAATGCGTTCGCAATTCACTCGGACTAAAATCTTCCACTTTGGAGAAAAAAAAACGGAGAAAAAAATTACAAATCATATTTAAATACCACAAATTGCCGAGCTTCACCAGCCACCAAAACGAACTATGGCTGAATTTGCTGAGAATACTGTAATTGTTGTCTTTGGGGCCAGTGGGGATCTTGCCAAGAAGAAGACTTTCCCTCTGCTTTTCGGGTTATTCCGTGAAGGGTATCTCCACCCCACCACCAAGATTTTTGGGTATGCTCGTTCCAAGCTTAGTCAGGAGGAGTTCGAGTCCCGAATTGAAGGGTTTTTGAAGCTGCCCTCCGCGGAGATTGAGGAAAAAAAGGGCAAGTTCTTACAAATGTGTACTTACCTCCATTCTCCCTATGATACTCCTGAAGGTTATGAGATGCTCAACAAGGAAATGGAGTTGTTTGAGGAGCAGAAACAGGTCAAGGAGCCACATAGATTGTTCTATTTGGCTCTTCCTCCATCGGTCTTTACCATGGCAGCTGGTAATTTGAAGAAATACTGTCATCCTGGTTCCAAAGGTGTTGCCCGTATTATTATCGAAAAACCATTTGGGCACGATTTGGAATCTGCCCAAAAATTGACCCTGGATTTGGCCCCTATTTGGAAAGAGGAGGAATTGTACAGAATTGATCATTACTTGGGTAAAGAGATGGTGAAGAATTTATTGGTGTTGAGATTCGGTAATGAAGTCTTAAATCTGTCCTGGAATCGTGATCATATCAAGTCGATTCAAATCCTGTTTAAAGAGCCTTTTGGCACAGAGGGCCGGGGCGGATATTTTGACCAAATTGGAATTATTCGTGACGTCATGCAAAACCATCTTTTACAAGTTTTGACCATCTTAACTATGGAACGTCCAATCACGTTCGATCCCGAACTGGTCCGGGATGAGAAGGTGAAAGTGTTGAGACTGATCAAGCCTATCGATCACAAAGACGTGTTATTGGGTCAATATGATAAGAGTGAAGATGGTTCTAAACCTGCTTATGTCGATGACGACACCGTCAACCCGGACTCCAAATGTGTCACTTTTGCCCTGTTCAGTTTACTGATCGAGAACGAAAGATGGGAGGGGGTGCCAATTGTCATGAGAGCGGGGAAACTGTTGAATGAGGGCAAGGTGGAAATTAGAGTGCAATATAAACCGGTGGCAAACGGGATTTTCCAGGAGATTTCGAGAAACGAGTTGGTCATCCGGATTCAACCGGATGAGCTGATTTATATGAAGATGAACCTGAAATTGCCAGGTGTGTCTACGGAGACCACCTTGACCGAATTGGACTTGACCTACAGCAAGAGATATAAGGACTTCTACATTCCGGAACTGTACGAGTCCTTGATCAGGGACGCCTTGAAGGGCAACCACTCCAATTTCGTCAGAGACGACGAATTGGAGGTGTCCTGGAAATTGTTCACCCCACTTTTACAACACGTTGAGGGTGAAAATCTGCCCCTGCCTTTGAAATATCCCTACGGCTCAAGAGGCCCACTGGGCTTGGTGGAATACATGGAAAAACACGGCTATGTCTTCCAGAATCATGATATTTATCAATGGCCAATAACAAAGCCTAAAGGTAAGATGTAATGAGTAAGATGATTGTACCACTACCCCACTTGTAGGGCATCCACAGGGTGTCAATGTAGAAAGAGGTCTACCCTGGTCTGCCAGGGCAGCCCTACCTACCCCTCTGTACCTCTGCCCCAGCGCTCGCTGGCGCATGCCCTGGATTGACTTCGCCTGCGGCGGGCTTTTTTCTGCTCGCCCTTCGGGCGAAGTCGGGTCAATCACACAGTTCGTACTAACCTGACCCCTCCATCGCTGGCGACCCCACCACTGACGACCCCGCCGCAGGCAAAGCCCCACCCCGTCTTCCCGCCTTACTAAGACCTCTATACACCTATAACTACACCCTCTCCAATTACATCCCTCTCCAATTACACCCCTCTCCAACTACACCCCATTCCTACCCCTCCGCCCCTTCCCATCCCTCAATGGCTTCAATTGCCTCCACCACTCACTCCACCATCTTCCCTCGCCTTCCCCTAATTAGCCACCTCTGCACGACCTTTTTCGTGACAAAAAAATTACCCCACAAAAAGCCGGACCGACCCACTTTAACTACCACCACGACACACCTCCATGTTTGCCCAGCTCTGGACTCGGTACAAACAACTCCCGTATAGGACACGACTTTATGTGGGGATATCCACGCTGGTCATTCTGGGCGGGGCAGATTATTTCCTCACTATGAAGGAGAAGCAGCTTGATCTGCCCCTGGACGAGTAATGTCTTCGCTGGATGGGGTCCACCAGAGCCCCCGGCGATGTCCACCACAGACACCGGCCAATCCCAGAGAATCGACTTTCGCCTGCGGCGGGCTTTTTTTCCTGGCCAGCCTCCGGCTGGAGCGTCACTCACTAATAGTAATAGTCGTGCGCAACACCCCAAAACTAACCCACCCGAGGGCAGATTGGTAAATTACGACTTGCCTTTTGGGCCGAGTAAAAGCAGGACTTGTTTAGTTTTATAGATAATATACTCAGTGGCAGTCTCAGCCACGATCTCACCAGCCACAGGGGTCACCCGAGGGAAGGCTACGCCTGCGGCGGGCCAGGACGAGGGACTGGATCTGTAGGGACCCCACTCACCAGCCGCAGGCTGGGCAGAAAAAGGCCCGCCGCAGGCGAAGTCACGCTCGAGGGTCAGGTAGAGTCAAGCCACTACCAGTCACAGCCAGCCTCAGCCAGCCCCGCCTTCGGCAGGGCTCGGCTGGCTGATTACTCAAAATTCTTATAGAACTCGATAAACACCAGCGGATTGGCGTCCGTTCCCCTCGTATAGATGAACTGGGACAGCAATTTCGTCGCGAAAATCAGTCTCAAATAACTCTCCGGCACTCTCTGCACCAACAGCTCATATCCCACCTTCTCTACCAACAATCTAGGTAACAGAGATCTCAACACCTTCTCTCTAAACTCCTCCTCCCCCCATAATTCAACACTCAGTGCTAATTCGTCTCCTAATTTATTAATCAGTAAACTCAATTTATCACTCAACACCAGTAATGGTTCTCCCGTGGAATTACGTAATCTCCATAACAGATCAAATTCCATCTTCAGATTGTTGACGATGATGGACTGGACTTCTTTAACGTAATTGGTGTAAAAAGATGGTCTCTTTCCCTCTACAACACACATATTACCAAAGAATTCCTCATCATTAAAGGCCAATGAGGCAAGCACTTCCAACGAGGAACTCGTGACTCCTCCTTTGTTCAGTGTCGCATCTTTAATCACCACACTACCAGCCTTCTCCAAGACCAATTTCAGTGGCTGAGTAATGAACAAATTGGCTCCTTCAACAATATAAGGAACGATACTCTTACCCGTCTTCGGATCCAACCAAGCTCCAACATTGGAACTGTCGATCGAATTCGGCCGACCTCCACATGGAACGAACAAATCGACACCTCGAGTCAAATATTGTCCGATCCGTACATGGAATTCGTTCCGGAACCCGACTCCGTTGACGATGATTTCTCCATTAGGTAAGGTCACGTCAACGTCGTCGACGAGGACACGATAACCGGAGGCACTCAATTTGGAGGTGTCAAAGTGGGAGATCATCTGTCTCAGGTGCAGGAGACGGAGGAGCTCGGACTTGTCAAGGCCTTCTTCATCTACAAGGACTCCACTTCCGTCGACAATGGCGACATAGGTTTCGGAGGACGAGGAGAGGAGGATTTCGTTGGAGCCGAGGTCACCATCGGGGCCTCCGGTTTGGAATTTGCGGACCCGAGGGACAACCTCAGGCCCGGCAGGGCCTGAGATAGGGCCAGAACTAGGAACAGCAGCAGGCCCAGCAGGGCCTGCGGCTGTCCCTGGAGTGCCGGCTCCGCCTGCGGCGAAGCCTAACACTCCATCCACATTCAGCCTCACCGACAAACTCGTCATCCCATACTCATCATGCGGAATTCCCCCCAATTGTTTCCCCGTAAAAAACGACTTCCACCATTCAGCCCCCCTTTTCCTCAGATGCAAGGTCAGCCAATCTACAAAGCCCAGAGTATTTTCATCCGGACCCATGAACAAAATCTCTCTCTCTCCATACAAATCCACCACCGATTCCTTCTTAAGTAACAAGTCAATCAACGAATCAATATACTTGACAAACAGTTCCTTCAGTCTCTCCTGCAGCAGTCCCTCATCCAACAAAATCACTCCCTTGGATCCTCCCTCAGGAATATCCTTGTTCTTCCGTTGTTGAGTACTGGCCAAATTGTAATTCTCATCGAACAAATTCCTCATATTGACCAGGTACAGTTCCAGGGACCGACTCTTAACAATTCTAATCCCTCCTCTGGCAACGTCCCGGAATCTAATATGAAATCCTCTAAATTCCGACCCAACTACAAAGAACATCCCAAATGGCTTCTCAGGATACTCACTCTTCGGTAAGAATCCAGCATCCAACCGGAAGGAAACTGCCACTTTTGTCGGAGTGAAGAAATTGGTCTTCAAAATGGACTTATTAAATCCGAACAACAGTTTCAACACAAGCAGATGATGTTCATTACGACAATTCTTCAGCAAAACTTGCTCGAAATCAGCCTCATTCTCAATCGGAGCAATCTGAGAAACTCTCTGATAACTCAACGTCTTCTCCAACTTCGAATTATAATAATGACGATCCGCAAATTGCCTGTACAATTGCTTCACCACCCCACTCTGCTTCTCAAAGATCTCCTTTATATAAGACTGAGTAAACGTCTCACTACGTAATCTCTCTCTCAACTTGACCAAAAGCTCCAGATGCTCAAGAGACTTCTCCGGACTCAACAGTTGCACAAGCAGTTGATATTCAGGACCCAACCGATTCAAGAAATGCGTCACAAAGATCACTCCACAATGGGCATAAATACATTCTTGCACGGAAAGCTCCCCAGCTTCAAATTGAGCCCGGAACATGTTGTTAGGAACACAATAAAGAAGTGACAGTTCCTTGATCACTTGGTACACCGACAAATCAAGAGCACTATCAATGTAAAGAGAAACCACCGTGACGTCATTGGCAAAGTTCTCTACGTATTTACGAGTCACAGAAAGCTTGTAAAAATCACAAAGTGCACTCAAAGCGGAATTGTACCGAGGACTGGAATGTTTGCGGTACCCAATGATGACCCGAGTCTCCCCGGTGCTGGCAATGGAGAAGTGTTTGATGGTCGGCCCGGTGCTCTGAAGGGTTTGGGAAATCACCTCGGAATAGAGGTGTTTGGTGTGAGGGGTGGCAATGAGGTGGAAGGAGGTGTCGGACACGGACTCTAAGTTGAGCTGTGGCTCAGCTTGCTGAGCCACAGAAAAAGATCCTGGCTGCTGAGCCTGAGCCAGCTGCTCAGCCACACCTGACTCACCCTGCGGCTGAGTCAGTGGCTGAGTCAGTGGCTGAGGAAAGGTATTCTCATAGACAAAACAACACTTCAACTCACCCAGCCTAAACCACTCCACCCTATAGGAGCCCTCAGCATCCAAATACTTATCATCGACCCTTTGTTCCACTTCTGGAGAGGAGGCCGAGCCGAAATAGACAGCATGATCGGGCAATTCTCTGGCGTGATGGACTTGATCGGGGGCAGATTTGCCCCTTGAATACAGGTCCACCTTGGCCGAATAAAGGGCAAGAATATGGGACACGATTCCCTCGACGGATTCACGGGCAAAATATCCGTCATCGATACCCAAACTCTCGTAGAACCAATGAGTCTCACTTTCAATGAGCGCTTCGGGAATGAACCCGGATTGGTCCAACAGATCCATCACCTGCTCCATCTGGGCGTGTTTCTCGGCAAAGGGCACGCTTTTGTAACCAGTACTGCTGAGCTCAGCTGGGGTCACGTGCTCGAAACTGGACGAGCTGAAATTGTTGTTGAGTGTTAAGTTGTTGAGTTGCGAAGAAAGCATGGTCTTTCGCGGTTGGCAATAGTGAGTAATAACGGCTGGTCGGCGCTGTTGGCGTTTAAATATGAAAGGTCATCGCGAAAAGGGCAGGCCAGGGCAAATCAAAGGGCAGAAAAAAAAGGCAGATGAGGGATTTAAAGAGGTAAACTAAGCGATATACTATTAAAGAGCGAGTTATAAGAAAGTGCAGTGGACTAGAAAGGTGGTGATGGTCTTGAGTGTGCTCACCTTAAATCCACCTTTCGTTTGATACCAATATTGCTCCCTTTTACTGGAGTCCACTTCGCCTATCGAGGACCTTGTTTCAGACTGATTTCCTAAACGGGTAATTCAAAATATTGTGGAATGAGACTTACAAGATGAGGCAATTACCGAATGCAGAAACCGATCTTAGCGGGGAGCCACAAAGGGTGTGGCATTGTTCCACCTGTTCTAATTTGGGCACCCCCTACGTTCGAGACCCATCGATAGCCGCGCAGACCCCGGTCCAGCCAGAGTCAGATCGGAGTCAAAGTACTATAACCTGGGGACCATGGCGCCAGCCATGGTCTTAAGGTAACCCTCTCTCTCACCATCACCATCTGCCCTCCATCTGCCCTTTCCCCACCATCCATAATGCCACACCGGTGTCATCTGGAAAATGTGGGGTCCCAGGTGTCATCCATCTCTTGCTATTGCCTCTCGCTCATCGGCAGTCCTTAATTTTTCTGAGCCGCACGGCATACTCAGCCCGGTGCTTAGCCACGGTGCTCACCAGCCACAATACTTTCCAGCCGAAGGCTGGGCTCAAAAAGGCCCGCCGCAGGCGAATGGGGTAATCACAGGGATATTGGCTACGCCTGCGGCGGGCCTTTTTGGTGGTCGCCCTTCGGGCGAGGGTGGGATACCATAAAGCCCAAATCCAGTTAAAGGCTGGGCAGAAAAGGCCCACCACAGGCGAAAGTCAGACCTAAGATGGTGCCTACAAGCTGCTTAGAAGAGTCCTGGCATGCTACCAATTTTTTACTTACCAGCCCATGTTTAGTAACTTAGTATACTTAAGTACATTTGACATATCGTGCGGCTCAAGACTTTTTTTCTGCCTAATTGGCTTCTAATCGCCTTAGGAAAAAACAATTTTGGCAGGATAACGCACCGGCTGTGGGGCGGGGGGTTGGAGATCATATAAGGGAAAAAGAGATAAAAAAAGATAAAAAAAAAAAAGTAGCGCTAACATTAAGAAGAAGACTACTTAAGAGTACTTAAGAGATAATAGGGTAGGGCAGTATAGATAAAAGAATATCGGTAATATGTCGCTTCCATGGATGCCGCAGAACATCCAGAAACGGTTACTTAAGTATGTGTTGCAGCAATTGCTGCTCTTTTCGGAGATCGATCTTCCCAATTTGGACGTGGTGTCGTTTGGCGCCAACTCGAAGGTGGTGCTCCGGGACTTGACGGTGGATCCCGAGAAGATCTCTGTGCCCGGGATCTTTGTACGAAGTGGTCGTGTGGCCAATCTCAGTCTTCATTTAGCCGCTGTTGGAGGTGGCGTCAACATCTCCGCTTCAGGCATCGAGCTCATCCTCAGTCTAGCGGGTCCCGCCGCCACAACAGCGTCTTCGCATTTCTCTCTACTGCAATCTACAATGGATCTTGCCAATAGTATTTTCGAAGATGACGTCATTGACGACGATGACACCGATACAGAGTCGACTACAACGGGGGATAAGTCGGATTCGAGACTCAATTCGATGATGTCAAGGGCGGCAGAATTGCTGTTGGCACGGTTGAGTTTGGATTTGGCAGATATTAAAGTGGTGGTGCTTGTAGATGGGTTGAAGTTTGAAGTGAAGGTGGCCAGGGTGGTGATGAAGACGGAGGAGGGGGTGAGAAGGTGTGAGTTTGAGGGGGTGGAGGTGGGGCAGCAGGGACTGCCCAGTGGAAAGGAAGGGTCTGACGTCCCGTCAGACCCGGCAGGAGAAGAGCCTGAGCCGCAATCAGAGCCCGACGACTCCGACACCTACGACGAGCAACTTATGAATTCCATGATGTTCTCCCACGAAGAAGCCAGTTCACTTTACATGTCTGCGACGTCGAACTTACCCGGATTCCAAGGAACCTCTGACCTGGAGAGTGTACCCCGACTCTTGTTTGTGAACAAGGGTTCTTTACAATTCAGTGCAATTGACGAAATTGAGCTTGAACTTGATGAGGTGAAAATAGCAGCTACTCCTTGGCCTGTGCTGATGTTGGGACTACTTAAAGTGTTGAAGAGGGTGGAGAAGCAGAGTAAGCAAGCGACAGAGCAAGGGCAGAAGATTCGGATCGATTTGGACGCTGCTCCACTGGCCCTGGGGACAGAAATAAACTGGACAAGAGTTCATATAAATTCGGTGGAGGTTCACTTGAGTTCGGCTTTAGGTCTGAACGGGCAATTTTGTTGCGATGGTCTTCGAGTGGGCTTGGAGAATATCGAGCTCACCAGAGACTTGAATGGAGGAGTGGGTCAGGTTTGGCTGGAGGGACAGTCAAAAGTGCTCTTCTTCCAAGACACAGGATTAGGTGATAAGGATGTCATTTTAAAGGAAGGGCAAGTTGAGTTGAGGAAACCCTTGAAGGTGGATTTGGATGTGGAAAGTGTCAAAGACGTGGTTCAATTCGGGTTGTCATTGCTGCCGTTGTTGGAGTTTTTGGGAGAAAATCAAGGACAGAGCAAGAAGGGCAGCAAGGGGCAGATCAAGATGGAACCAATTAGCATTACATTAGCATTGGAAGAGGAGAAGAAGGTGGAGATTATAGTGACGGCCATGACGGTGGGAGAGGGACAAGTGGAGGTAGATGAAGTGGTGGTATGTTGGGGAGAGAGGGAGATTTTGAGGATGGCCAAATTGAAGAGACACGTTTTGGAGAGGGGCAAGTCGGTGAAGACGTTTAATGTGGTGAATAACCAAAAGATGGAGGTGATGAATGTGTTACTGCAAAGTGGTGTGACGGTTGATCTGGTTGAGGTGGGGGTTTCGTTGAAAGAGTTGATGTCGTTGAAGGAGAAGGGGGAGAAATTTTGGGCAGAAGTTTATAAGCCTGAAGATGTTGTGGTGGAGGTGGAGAAGAGTAAGAAGAAGGTGAGATTGACTCATACGACGATTTTTCAAAAGGTGTTGACGCAATTTGTCAAGGTGAGGAAAGTGGGGGTTGTTTTGGAGGGGGTGAATGAGAAATTTGGGGGTGTTAAAGTGGGGTTGGGACAGGTGATGATCAATGTTTATAAAGATGGGTTGATTGAGGGATTTGCAATGGAGGTGGAGGGATATAGATTGGAGGGGGGTGTCAATAAGGATGTGTTTGTGGAGATTGCAAATGCAGAGGATAATAAGACTCCGTTGGTGGGGGTGAAGGTGAGGAGGGGGGTGAATGTGTGTTTGAGGAATGTGGGGGTCGGGTATTATGGGGGATGGTTGAAGTATTTTGAGCAGCTGCCGGAGCTGCCGGAGCTGGCGAAGTCAGCGGAGGCGGCTGAAAGAGTCAAGACTGAGATGGCGGAGCCAGCTCAGCAAGAACAGCCACACATTCCTCAGCAGCAGGCTGCGCCCGGTGCTGCGCCTGCTGCTTCCCTCGACATCCGCATCTCCCTCACCGACTTCCTCATCCAACTCCACCCTGCCCACCTCCCCTCCAAATGCCTCCTCATCTCCAAACGAGCCAACCTCGACATCAACCTCTCCCCTAAGCCCATCATCGGCTCCTCCTTCAAGAACCTCTCCGTGCTTCTCATCGACGATTACCGTAACGTGACTCGCCCTAATGTCCGTACCTGGAACACCAACGTTGGAGTCCCAAGCTGGTCTTTGGTGAGTTATTACATCAGCAGAGGTTTCGTCCCCGTGGGAAATGTCAACTCTTTACATCTGACCACTCTAATTGGAGCACCAAAAAAAGCCCTTGTCGATGTGGAAGTGACGTCAGAGTCGTGGAAATTGGAACTCTGTGCCGATTCAGCCCAATGTTTGGTCCAAGTCTTGAAAGACTTGAAAGAGCCAGTTCAAATGACTTTTGATGATAAGTACAAACCGGAGGTGGACAAAGAGGTGGACGTGTTTGACGGGGTGGAAGATGATCTGTTTGGACTGGTGTTGACGGGTGAAAGTGGGGGTGTCAGTGTAGTGGAATCGTATGTCGATGGGCAAGTTGATGAGACGTCGGATGTAGTGTCAGCGACAGAGACGGAAGCGGAAAGCGGCCCCAGCCATCCCTTTGTCTTTACAGAGAACCACTTCTCTTCTACTCAAGCTGTTGTTGTTCCTACTCCAGAACTGCCCCTTCCCATTGCCCTTTCTTTTCTAGCAGAGAAGATCGTGGTCAATCTTTATGACGGTTACGATTGGAAAGAGACGAGACTGAAGATTTCTCAAGTGGTGCGCAAGGTGCAGAAAGAAGCCGAAGAGCTGGCGGAACTGCTTGAAGAGACCTCGACGGAATCTCTTGAGCCGGGACAGATTATAAGGGACACGATCTACGACTCGATTTATCTTACCCTTCCAGTAGGATCACATGTCGAGTCTCTCACTGACCAAGTGAACAAAGATTTGGGCTACGACAAACCGGAACTGTCTCTCGATCTAGGCAAACACCAGACTGGGAAGAAACTCCGGCTCAAAAGGTCCAAACAACAGAAAATCGCCGTTAACATCTCGGACCTCGCTCTCAAATTGTCCATTTTCACCACCTACGATCCAACGAGAGATCCCTACAAACAACGAGAACTTGTCACCGATACATCAGAACTTATCAATCGTATCGGAGTCACAGTTAAAGACTTCTTTATCGTTGATCATGTACCAACGTCGACATGGAACAGATTTGCTACTTATATGACGGATGCCGGTATCCGCGAGTCTGGAGTCAGTATGCTCGAATTGGAGATGGACACGGTAAGACCAGTACCTAATCTTGCCCTGACGGAACTCATGATGTCGGTGAAAGTGTTACCTTTAAGTCTTCATGTCGACCAGGATTCGTTGGATTTCCTTGCCAGATTCGGGGAATTCAAAGATTGGCGATTCGTCTTTGAAGATCAGGACGAGGATCAGATATTCATTGGCAAGTTCTGCACGACTTCCATTCCGATTCAATTGGATTACAAGCCAAAGAAAGTGGATTATAAGGGGATTCGATCAGGACATACTAGTGAGTTTATGAATTTCTTCATATTGGAAGAGGCCAGGATGGTGTTGAGAGAGATCAATTTGTATGGGATCCCTGGGTTCCCACGACTCAATAAATTGCTCAGTGACAATTGGACTCCCGATATTAAGCTGAACCAATTGGGAGGAGTGTTGGGACTGTTGGCTCCGGTGAGAAGTATTGTTAATATCGGGTCGGGAATGAAGGATTTAGTGGCCGTCCCGGTGAAGGAATATAGGAAAGATGGAAGGATCATGAGAAGTTTACAACTGGGACTGGTGGTATTTGCCAAGTCCACGTCGAGTGAATTGTTGAAATTGGGAGTGAAAGTGGCTCTGGGGACACAGACGGTGTTGGAGAACACGGAAGGAGTTCTTGGAGGAGAGGGAAGTTCGAGTAGACGGACACAACAACAGCAACAACTCGAAGATTCCGAGCAATTATTTGCTATACTGGAGGTTCCTGATCGTCGTAAGGGAGGATTGATAGGAAGAGGAGCAGGATGGGATTCGATCGAGGGGATGACGAGGGGACAGATGTCACAACAAGTCATGGATTCCTTTGACGATAGTGAGGAGGAATCTGATGAGGAGGAGGATGAGTTGGAAGAAGAGCAACAGAAATTGGTGTCGTTGTATCTGGATCAACCTCATAATATGAAGGAGGGAATTCAACAACTGTACGAGTCCTTCGAAAGGAATTTGATCCTGGCTCGAATGCTGTTGGAGGGAGCAGGTAATGATATCAGTGAGGGAGGAAGTGCCAAACTGGCTCTGAAACTGATCCTGAAACTGACTCCGGTGGTGATGATGAGACCGATCATAGGAACGACTGAACTGATCTCGAAACTGTTGTTGGGGGGAATGAACCAATTGGACCCGAAACAGAGACTCAAGTCGGAGGAGAAGTACAAGTCAAGGCACTAGCCCGCTTTAGTACAGTCTCCTCCCGCCTTTCGCCTGCCGGCGGGCTTTTTTCTGGTCGGCCTTCTGCCGAGGAGTCGGTCACGCTGTAGCTGTAGTGATGGGACATTGTTGCCCACCTGCTGCCCCTGCCTCTCTAGCAAGCTTTACTGTAGCTTTGAAACCTCCAGAGATGGCTAGCCATCTCTGACTGTCTCCATCCACTTCAATTTATAGATAGTGCATACTCAATAGAGTCATTCTTTACTTAGTATTTCTTGCTTAACTGTGCGGCTCAAATTTGCCCTAAAAAAATCTGCCCAAAAAAATTTGCCCTATAGCTGTCTAATCCAACTACTTATGGACATCGATCAAACACTCAAAAGGGTTGAAAATACCCTTTCCACTGACAAAGAGATCCTGAGGGTGTTGACCACTTTCAAATTAGACGCCTACAGTGTTCTAGAACTCCAACCTGGGTGCTCGGACTCGGATATAAAGAAACAGTACCGGAAGAAGTCCTTGCTTATACATCCGGACAAGACCGAAAATGAGCGTGCCCCGGAACTGTTTGACATTCTCAAGAAGGCCCATGCGGAATTAACGGACGAAAAGACCCGATTAAGACTCGATAACACCTTCCTGGACGCCAGGAACGCCTTGCTCGCAGAGAGAAAATGGGACGTGGACGACGAAAGACTCAAGGGAGACCTGTTCCTTAAAGACTGGAGACTGAAAGTGAAAGAATTCCTCATAGAAGAAGAATTGGTCCGCAAATTACAACACAAACAACTGATGAAAGAAGAGGGCATGGAACGCTTACGTAATGAAGAATTGGTGGAGAAAAGAAGGGCCGAACAGGAATTGAAGAAGGTTTGGGATAATCTGAGAGATGAAAGAGTGGGGAATTGGAGATCGTACACGAAAAAAGTGGAGAAAAAGAAGAAGAAGAAGACGAAACGTGATGTCTTAATTTGAAAGGTCGGCCCGATGGTTGGAGGTGCGGCTGAAAAAATGTCGGTGAAAAAAAAAAAAAAAAAAGTGAAAAAGACGTGAAAAATTTAAAGTGTGTGTAAAGTAAGAGAGATGAAGAGTAATAGTACTTTGATTGTATCTGGGGTTTCGCTTTTGATTGGAGGTATTTTTGGGTACTTTATGAGTCAGGTATTACGGAGGGAAGAAGAATGGGAGGAAGAGGAGGAAGAGGAGGAGGAGATCTATGAGATTGATTCTCGGAGTCTCAATGAGATACCTGGAGAATGTCGTATGGCACTTATAGTGAGGACGGATTTGAAGATGGAGAAGGGGAAAGCGGCAGCTCAATGTGCGCATGCTGCAGTACTGTTGTATAAACTTATGCTGGAGGGAGAAGAGGCTCAAAATTTGACCCTTTTACAAAGATGGCAGGCCAGGGGACAGGCCAAGATCACATTGAAATGCACATCGCAAGACGAGATGGATCTTCTTTATGCACAACTGATGTCATTAAATATAAATAGTTATATAGTACATGATCTGGGACGCACCCAGGTGGAGCCGGGTTCGGCCACAGTCCTCGGACTCGGCCCTCTGCCTAAGGCTGTACTTGATATGGTGACGAAGGATTTGAAGCTTTATTAAGCTCTAAGCTTACTAAGCCTACTGAGCCATTAATACCAACCTTTCCAGCAGTTCGTCCGCATAGACTATTGTAGAACATACGCACCGATCTCCCAAACTTACTTTCCTTCCCGGTGGAATCAAAATCTCCACCCGAACCCCTAAACTAAGACAATACAGAGAAATCAACCGTGGGAACTCCCCCGACTCTAAAAAGATACATTTGAGGAACATTAAGGGATCCTCCAACTCGACAAAGATGTCCGATTGGAATTGACATCGTAACTCCCCAACTCCCTCCTCATAACTCCGGGGTTTAATCCCGTATCTCTTACTTAAATATCGTATCAGCCAGGACATTTGACTACGGTCTCTTAAATACTTCCCTACCTCCTCTTTCCCCTTAATCTGATCCCGGTAAAACAGTCTCAAATCAAGTGAAGGTCTAGACGGTTTTGTCCGAATCACCAAATCAAAATCCTCAATGGCATACCCTGCTAATTGAAGATTTACCCGATTGGGAAACCCGGCTTGACTTTCAACCAATTTAAGTAATTGCCATTGATTTACGAGTTGTTCTAAAGACCGTAAAGGAGCAGTACATTTGACAAAGGGCTTATCAGGGCCATAAGGACGATATTCACCTTCTTTAGAAGGTTTTACCCACACTTCTTCGGCCTTAAGTAACTTCCTAGCACAAAGATAAGCCGTTGGTGATGAATCACTCCGAAGCGAAATCTGAGCCAAAAGATTGTCAAACGTGACTCGAGTCCCAAATAACGAAGACATAGGACTGAAAAACCCCGCATCATCGGGATTCACCTCGAAGGAAGGATCTGTCACGTGATCTTCATAACTCTGCGAATGATACAAAAGGGGGATTTTGTGATCTTTACAAAGATCCACCACAAGAGAAGAACAAAGGGTGGAGATGGAATCAAGCCACCGATGGAGATTTGACGTTTTACTTGAGATTGAGAGTTTACTCGTCACCATGGCTTTACTCAAGCCATAACCAAGATGACCTTTATCAGCTGAGGAATACATCCATTGGGCAAGTAAGGAGCGGAAAGAGGATATTTCGAGGTTGTAGTCAAAGCCAATGGCCTTTTCCAAAGAGTTGATTTCATCCTCTTTGAGTTGGTGCAGGTTTTGTAGGGTCCCCAATTTAAGTCTCGGCTCGGCATAAACCCAATCGTCTTTGACTTTGAATTGGAGCACCAAACACGTCTTTTGCTCACCTTCTTTGAACCGGAATTGCTCTTTCGTCATCTCAGGCATCAAATGGAAGTGGCCACTGGGGAACGTGACGTCTTCACTATACGCCTGCTTCATCATCTGTCTAAATGTCTTTGACATCGGACTGATATAACTACCAGGGTCGGGAAAATACACCGACATCTCCCATTCCTGACCAGTAAGCACCTTCATTGACATTGCAATCTCACCACCAGGCATGATATACACTTTGTCGGTGATTGGTTCCCGCAAATGTGCAAAATGATCGACAAATTTCTCGTCGTCGGTACTAAAATGCCTGTGCGGCTCAGTAATTGATAAGGATTTGTCGAAGATGAGTCCAGCTGATAAGGCAGTATCGGTCTTGGGGTTGAAAATTTTGAGGTCCCTGAGTAGTTGTAACACCAGGCGTGGACTGGGGTCGTCAACCAATTTACTAGCAAGCGATTTGAGAGCAGGGTGGGGGTTTTTCGAATACCACAGTAAAAATCTTATCATAGTAACAAAAGAGGGACTCCGATTCAAAGCCTGGTAAACCTGGGCAGAATTGGGGACTCCTCGTAAATAGGTGGTGAAATCTTGGAACTCCTGCACCTGTCTCCCACTAACACGACTCATTTTGTCAACAGTCTCGGCCATTCGCCGGGGAATGGCATAAGCAGTTTGGTCACGTGACACAAGCCATTTAGAGGGATCCGAACGAAGTTGGTGATGAAGGAGGAATAAAAGGGCAGGTTTAGTAAATGTCTTAAGGGGAGCGTTGAGTAGCTCCACTAACTGCCTATGCAGTTTAGAGATATCCAAATGACGTAATTGTGAATTTGACGAATTTTTCAAGTAAAGGTCGGTGAAAATTCGTGCGGCTGAAAAATTCTTTTCGAGGGAGAAGGAATGATGGAGGAAGAGAATTAAGGCGTATTGTAAATTCTGGAGGGATTGCAGGTTGGAGGTGGAGATGGAGGCGGCGACGGAGGTCGGGTTGAAGATGTTTTTGACTGTGAAGGAGATCCAATTCGGGTTGACTTTGATGAAATGACCGTCTATAGTGAAGATGACGTAATGGGAATTATGAGGCAGAAAGAGGGCTTGTGGTTGTTTGACGATGATTCCAAAGTGGATATTATGTTGTGGAGTCTGGATTTCGACGACGGTTCCGGTGGGAAGGAGGTCGGTGGTGGGTGGAGGTGGGGTTTTGAGGAGGAGTGAATGGAGGATTTGTTTGTTGGGAAGGAAGGATTTGAGGACTGTTTGGTGACGGAATTGGGCATAGTATTGATCCCGGGGAAGATGGGGTTGAGGATGAAGTAATTTGTGGAGTTGGTCTTCCGAGAGAGGGATCGATAATCGCAGGTTGATGTTGGGTTTCTCGAGGAGCGATCGGAAGAACCCGGGACTGACAGGCAGGGTGGAAAGAAGCCGGGATGACAGTCGGGATGGGAAGCTGAGAATACTCTTTATTTTGTATCTCATTGTATCTCACTTGTCAGTCTCTCTATCTCTATCTGTTCTTCTCTCTGTCTCTTCTCTTCTTTCTTCTTCTTTTGTGGGGTTACTTTATTTTTTTCATCCCGAACCGGAATTACCACATTAAGCAATCAAGCGTCTAAAAAAATGGGTCTAAAACATTTTAGGAAGATAAAATATACACGCTGATAAATGACATGACCAAGCCACGGAAACAGCGCCGGATATTTAGTTGTGGAGAATGTCGACGCACCAAATCGAAATGTGATATGGATATTCCCTGTGGTGCGTGTGTGATGCGTGGGAAAGAGCGTCTGTGTCTTGCTCATCCCCCTAATCCTCCCACTACAACAACCGCCAATCGCGCTATGGCGGATCCTCCTAAAGAGGCCTCCCCAATCCCTTCCATGCATTGGATGTCACCTGCGGAATCACATTTGGTGACGCCACCCCCTTTTTTCCCACAACCGCCACCTCAAATAGGAACGACGTCATTACCAATCGATATTTGGACTAAGAGTATGATGTCATTACCGCCAAGGGAGATCAGTGACGTCTTGGTACGATTCTACTTAGATCATGTGGCACATCAACATCATGCAGTCGATGCCGAAGTGTTATTACGTCATAACCAATTCTGGGAAGCAGGACGACCAATGACGCAATCGATGGAATTGGTCTCCTTTACCGCCATACTTTATCTGATCTATGCAGTATCACTTATTATTATGCCGAATCCTCCTCTTCCCCCCGATTTTAAGGAGAAATACGTGCGAATCTTCTCGGAAATCTACGTCCATTGCTCAAATATCCTCAAATCGGAATTGGCAGGTGACAGAGTCGACTGTGTTACTAACATTCTCCAACTGTTCGTGGCGATAAAGACGTATTTTTACATGTCAAAGCAATACGAAACGGCGTATTCCTTCCTCAGTCTCTCGGTCTCCACTCTGTATTCATGTGGCTTCCATAGACCTGGTCAGAACCTCAAAGATCTCTTGGACGGAGACCCGAAACAAATCGACCTCCGACGTCAACTTTGGTGGGAACTTTGTTTCACCGACACGTATTTTGCTCTTCTATTCAATCTCACCCCACTCATAAGAACAATCCCTTCCTCCTCATCATTCCCTTCTTCTACTCCACCTTTCCACATCCTCCGATTCAAACTCATGAAATCACTAGCCAAACTCTTTGACATCTCCGAACTCCGACTTTCCCTCAGTGAAATCACACCCAGCAAATTCTCCACCATACTCCGCAAAATCCTCCTCATCGATAGAGAAGTCACCACTCTTGAGATCGCCCCACATCTCTGCAACCCAACCTCCATCGTTCAACTGATCCACCTGTTCATGATCCACATCACCATTTGCACTAACCGATTCAAATTATATCAAGGATTACTTCCAATCGACTCGACAGGTCATTTTGCCCTGGTATGTCTCTCCACGACCCAACATCTATTCACTTATTATCGCACCCTCAGAGAACTCTACCCGGTACATTTATATGCCTCCTTTTATTACTCACTCTCCTCGGATCTCCATTCGGGGATCATTTGCAGTTTTGTGTGTCTTTTCCAATTCTGTCAGAGTTTACAACAAGAAGAGATCAATGAGATTCTAGCCAATGTCGAGTTGGTACATCAGGATTACCAGGTGATGGTCAATTGTTACCACCAAACGGCTCCTATCAAATCTTCCATCATGATGATCAAGACACTTCACCATTTATTAGAACTCAAATTGAAGAAAGGTTCGGCGGAGCAGATTTTGCAAAGTTTCAGAGCTTTTCTCCAGTCAAGTGACAGTCTCATCATGTCTATACCAACTCATACCAAGTTGGATCTTTCCAATTACCTCACCAATTCGTTGAAACAGTTTTATCTGGGACTCGTTCATTTGAACGATAACATGCCGATTGAGAGATCTATATTGAAGAAATGGGACTCTGATTTACTGGTGGTGATCCCGATGAAGGATCTGGATAAGTTGATCAAGAGAACAGAGAAGAGTATGGCAGAGGTGCAGTTGCAACAGACGGATTTTAGTAGTCATTATGGGTTGGTGTATTGTATTTTGGGGTATGGAGTGCCGAGGGTGGAGTGAACTTCAGCGACACTTCAGCGTCAGCTGAAGTGGAGTATCTGCTTTAGCTCTGGGCTATACCCCAGAGCTGAGCTGAGCCTTCCCTTGCCCTGATCAGAGAAGTCAGGTCAGTCTTGGCACGTCTTGGCAAGTCAAGGAGGACTAAAGGGGGTTTAGTTGAGTCGAGCTGACTCCAGATGGGCCTGGATGAGTCTAATGGAATCTAAGTGAACTCCAATGACACTCAAGTAAATCTCACCAATGACATCATCATACATATTAGCAGATAATCCCACCGACAACAGATAACAAACAGCAGATTGCAGATCACAGTCATCACATACAGCAGATTACATTAACCAAACAGTGAGAGGATGTGACATGACTACCAGCAATGCCAGGGCAGCAAGCAGGAGAAAGACATTTTTCAGGCACGAAAGCACATGGCTTAGTAAGGGTAGTGAGTTACTTACAGAACTAAGAGTTGTTTTGAGTGGATTATTACTAAGTGGGGGCTATTACCATGACATTACTAAGACTGGGTATTACGAAGATTGTACGTGAGTGCTGACCGAGCTGACGAAGCCAGGTCCAGCACGGCACCAGCTGTGCTCTCTCGTACTATGCCTGCGCCCCAATTCGCACTCAAGACATTTTTTTTTCTATAAATACCAACGAAAAAACACGGGTTCCACTTACTTAGTCCTGTGACGTTTGAGAAACTACCAATCGCCATGAAAGACATCCTTACCATTTTAGCACTTTCTGGGCTTTTTAGTACAGCCCAATGTCTGGTACAACAAGTTGGGTTCACTGTTAGGTCTGGTCGTTCATTTGAAGAATCTGAGCCAGGTCTTAAACCGCGTTTTGTTAAGAGAGACGATGAAGTTAGTGTCACTATTGAGAATGAAAGCACCTTTTATCTTGCCGAACTTGGTATTGGATCAGATAATCAAACGGTGGGTGTTCTTTTGGATACCGGGTCCTCTGATTTGTGGGTGATGAGCTCGGATAATCCGTATTGTGCTTCTTCGAGTTCAAGCTCCGATGACGCAATCTTACTCAACAAATTACACAATTCACGTCAAAAATATCCTGGTCATCGTAAAGCTGGAGGTCCTCCTGATGTTGCTACAACGACAGACACAGACGTTGCTACAGAAGCCACCAGTGTTTCCTCATCAGAAGCAACTATTGATTGTTCTCAATATGGTACTTTTGACAATGCCAGTTCCGATTCTTATCATTCGAACGGCACGGAATTCTTGATTCAATACCTGGATTATACGTATGCTTATGGTACCTGGGGTTATGATGACGTAACCATTGGTGATATCACAGTAAATGATTTGTCTTTTGCCTTGGCTAATTCGAGTAATTCCTCGATTGGAGTTTTAGGAATCGGATTACAAGAAGGAGAAACTACTTTTGTTGGGACCGTGGATGACAATTATTACACTTATGAGAATTTACCAGCCAAGATGGTTCTGCAAGGGTTGATCAATAGCAATGTTTATTCGTTGTACATGGGATCCAGTGATCTGTCAAGTGGACAAATTTTGTTTGGAGGTGTTGATCATGCCAAGTATTCGGGAGATTTAGGGTTGATGCCGATCATCAACACTTTGGAAGGGTATGGTTATAACAATCCGGTACGGTTGGAGGTGACCTTGAGTGGATTGTATGTACCTGTATCTGATGATGAGAGTATGGTTTTGACCACCACCAAGAGTCCAGCCCTTTTGGATTCGGGTACTTCCTTAGTTTACGTTCCAGCCTATATCATGGTGAAGATCGGAGAGGCTATGGGAGCTTCGTATTCTTCTAGTGTTGGGGCTTATATTATGGAATGTGTTGATAGTGACAATTCGACGGTTGTTGAGTTTGATTTCAATGGGTTGGTGATTGAGGTTCCATTGTATGATTTACAAGTGGAGGTCAGTACTAGTGGAGGAGCTTCGACTAGTTATTGTGCCATTGGAACTTTGGACTCGGGAGATGATAGTTGGACTTTGGGAGCTCTTTTCTTGAGGTCGGCTTATGTCGTTTATGACTTGGACAATTTACAGATTGCCATGCTGCAAGTGAACACGGATGCAAGTACTTCTAACATTGAAGAGGTGACCAGCACGATTCCGTCACTGTCGAGTGTGTCGGGATATTCGCTGACTTGGTCGGAGACCACTTACGATACCAATACTCAAATCTCGTACACTTCGGGTGTTGTCGGGAATTACTCGGTTTCGACGGTTTCGTCATCGGATTCGGGATCGGATTCGAGTTCAGATACCAGTGGCAAGGCAAGTGGAGCCTCGGTTTTGGGAGTCAGTGTGCTGACAACGGTTCTTGCATTGGTGGGTGTATTAGTACTGATGTAAAGTAAAAAAGATTGTATGAGAAGTAAGTAGGAAGGAGGAAAATGTAAGGAGAATGAAAGGAAAATCCAAGGAATTCTAAGGAGAGTGAAAGGAGAATGAAGGGAAAATAAAAGAAATCTAAGGAGAGAGTAAGAGCCGATTTGGATTTAAGCGAAGTGCTGTTAGGGTGTAAATAAAACACCATTGTAGGATAGTTATGTCGATAAAAATTACACTGGCAGAATCCTGAGAGGCTGCAGATTCTGAATCTGCAACTAACTAATCTCCACCCTTTCATTCCGACTCAAGATCCATACCCTCTTCCACGTCTCGTTATTAGTAATTTTATAAAAAAAAAGTTGGATTAATTTGTCCGACCAAGATTAACGCCCTCAATGGAGAGCAATAAGTAAGTATAGATCGCGCTACAGTGCTTTGGATGTTAGCTAACCTTTGTAGTAATACAGCGCCGAACAATTCGGATCGGTTTGTCATTCTTCAGTTTGGCAACGGATCACAGCAGGACGTGATTATTGATTATCGTGAGAACATCCAGACGGCGATTGAGCAGCAGCGGCTGCGTCGTCTGAGGCAGATGGGAAGGCAGGCACTGGAGGCGCTGCAAGCGCCGGAAGTGCCTGAAGTGTCAGAGCAAGGGCAGACGCAAGGGCAAGAGGAAGCGCTGGTGGAGGGTTCTGTGGCAGCGCCTACGGCACTGCCACTGCCACTGCCACTGACATCAACGCCAGCGCCAGCGCCTGCGGCGCTGCCACTGGCTCCTGTGAGGGGCCTCGACTACCCCGCCTTCGACGTCTCCACCGACGGAGTCTACCGTTCCCAATCCGGCATCCTCGACCTCCTCAACTCCTCCACCCCCACCAACACCTCCACCGCATCCCCCACCGAAACCAGCTCCAACAGCAGCAGAAACATCATTCTCACCGTCAATTACGAATATTCCTCTGGTCTCGAACAAGAGGAGACGAGAGATAGAGACAGATCACTGTCGTTAGTCTTGAACGTACCTAACGTTCCACAAGGAGAAGACGAAGGAAGACTCCAACTGTTGATTCGCTTCGCTACCATCATTGCCTTCCGAACAATCGCCATGAATTTACAGAACCAAAATAAGGGAATCTCGGAAGAGGAGTTCAAGAAATTGCCCACAGTGACGACCCCATTGACGGACCAAGAATGTGCCATCTGTTATGATCCTTATGATGAACCAAAGAAACGTAAGAGAGAACCAGAAGAGGAAGAAGAAGTCACTAAACAACAAAAGACCGAGGACGGACTGAAATTAAAGACTGAACAGAAGACTGACGAGGTCAAGACTGAAGAGTTGAAGGTTGAATACACACACATTCCTATTCAATTACCGTGTAAACATGTCTTTGGCCAGAGTTGTCTTCATGAATGGTTGAAGACGAGCAATTCGTGTCCCTTGTGTCGGTTCAAAGTGTATGATGAGCATCGGAATTTGGACGGAATAAGAACGACAACGATGAACTTGCCTAATTTACTGACCTTTTTGAGTGATCGTAGTAGAGATTCGTTACTCAATGGGGAAATTAACCGGTTACCGATGTTGGTGGTGTCGAATGATAGCGATCCACTGACTCTGCTGGATTTGTTGAATGACACGTTGAATAATATCCCAATAATCGTGGCCACGACTCCGGGAACGTTACCTATTCCAGGTGGAGGGAATGTCAATGCGGGACCGGGGCTGGTCCTTACGGGATTGACAAGGGATGGAATAGTGAGGAGAATCATCGATTCATTGACGCATTCGATGGGCTCAGCTGCGCCGGCAGCAGTAACTCCGACAGTACCTCTGCAATCGCTGCCTGCTCTGCCATCATTACCTTCTGTCTCTACCACTGCCCCAGCTAACGCTGGTTCTGGTGCTGGTGCCGGCGGTGCTGGCAACGCCGCCCTGCTGGCAGCCGCCTCCATCATCAGTCAATTCACCATGTCGCGGTTTGGACAAACCCCCATGACACCCAACCTCGGCCCACCGCGGCCCATGCTGTTAAGACCCATGGAGACCTTATTCCCGATGGGAGTGGCCAGTAGAAGAACCCTGAGTGGAGTGGAGACGGTGAACATACAAGGAGATAGGGAAAGAGATCGGGACGAGACCCGGTTGGTTAATGATTTATTATATGGAATGTTGAGGGGGCGTGGTAGAAGGAGTCAAAGCGAAGGACGGAGGGAAGAAGATGACCAAGAAGAGGATGAGTCGGATAGAAGGTGAGTTTAGAACGAGAGTTTGCGTTTGGATTCTGTCAGTGGCTCCAGTGGCTGTGGTAATTGATCCATATACACCACATCCTTACAAAGCACAGTGACCGTCTTGAAGAACTTCCTCCATTCCAAAGGATCTCCCTTCGATTTGGAAAACTCCACCCGACGCAATTCCACACCGGGACTCACTTTCGTGATCTTGATCATTCCCTTAAGTGGTAATTTGCGGCGGTCGATCGTCGTGAGAGAAATATAAATAGCATCATGTTGGTTCAAACGGTATTGTTGGAGGAGTTCGTCCTCATTTTTGGTTTTTGTCTTGACTCCAATCCGGTGGAGTGTATCGAAGAGAGTGGCCACCAAAGTTTCGACAGGAATGGTGGAGAAGAACCGAGTCATACGTTGACCCAAAACAGAGATCTCCAATGGAAGAACATCGAGTTGATTGGAACGTGCTTTGGAGTCCATGAATTGTAAGATTGCCGGGTCTTTGGAGATGAGTTGTAAGATTTGATCGTTGTCGTCGGACCCCACTAAAAGTCGTCTTTTCTTCCGTGAATGTTCGGTAAACACCTCCTGGGTCATCAGAATAGGTTGGTCTTGGTAATCGTCGTCGTCAATCAACCCGGCAATGTCCATAGCCAGTTCCGGTTGTGAAGTGGCCAGAGGTTTGTTCAAGATTTCCTTGTTGTAAGTACTGAAAAGGTGTTCATCTTTGGAGGTATCTTCTTCCAAGCCGATGTGCAACCCGGCCAAGAGCTTGGTGGTGAGAAGAGTGGGGTCTTTACATAACCCGTCGAGGTCCGTGAGCGGATTCGATTTGTTGATCCAGAGATGTTTACGGATATTTTCGAGGGAGATTCTTTTGGTCGGGTCCGATTTGAGAAGAGATCGAAGAAGGGAAAGAATGAGAGGATCGAATTTTGTCCATGGATACGAATGCACTTTACCGTCATGTTCGACAAAGTCTGTGAAATCGGGATCTTCTAACGTTGGTTCTTCCCATGGAGTTTGACCTGTAAGTAGAACGTATAATACAATACCACATGACCATAAATCCAGACCTGTTGGATCGTAACCTGTCATGGAAGCCACCTCGGGGGCCATATAAGGTGGGGAACCACATGGAGTACGACATTGACGTCGTTTACCCGATTTGGTCTTGTAGACGGCGGCGAGACCGAAATCGGCAAGCTTCAAATTGCCCCTTTTATCGAGGAGAATATTCTCCGGTTTGATATCCCGATGAGCAACACCCTTTTGGTGGATGAACTCTACCGAAGATATGAGTTGTTTAAAGTAGAAATGGGCAAGTTCAGGGTCAATTCCAAGATCGGGCTCGATCTTATCGAAGAGATCACCTCCAGGGGCAAGTTCCATCAGGATCCACAACCAATTCAAATCTGCCCCATATTCCATAAGTTTAATGACATTGGGATGACCTGAACACAGCTGATGAAGAAGAATCTCTTGCCCTATCTGCTGCTCATCAAGTCCTGCCCTTCGACTCGACATCAAATGTATGAATTTGACGGCAAATACCTTGTGTCGGTTCTTGGCCAAGTGTGCCCTTTTGACAAGGGCAAACAGCCCTTGTCCAATAGTATTCTCTAATTCAACATTCTTGATCTTGGGTAAGGCATCTAATTGAGATAATCGAATGGTGGTCATGTTGTTCACACGGACTTACTACTTTACTTCTACGCGTTGTTTTGGTTTTCTTCTTTTTTTTGCCCTTGCCCTGGGTGCTATCCTCATTTGCCCGATGAGCTGAAAAAAAAACAGAGGCTAAGTAGTAAGTAACTCAGTAAGTACAGCTATTTCAGGTAACAGTATCCACCTTATTTACTGTATCTGTGTGTGATTATGAACTTATCATACCTGGAAATCCTTGAAAGTGAATCCCTTCAGTCCTTCCGAGATCGCCAGGCCTTTCTCCAACCACAACCCAACCCAGCTTCTGCCCCCAGCCTTCCCCAACGCAAGACCTCTCGATTGAGCCAACGTCCCTCCCGAACCAAACCCCCCGCCTCCTCGCATCGCAACCAACCCTTCTGGAAATACCACATCCTCCACACCGGTAAACACCAATATTACGTCACCACCAACCCGGACTCAAGACATGTCTATTGTCGTCCTGCCCCCGGCTATTTTGCCCATCTCTTCCCCCACCAAAACGGACTCAAATCCGGTTTCCGTCTAATCCTCAAAAGGCAAATCTACGACTCTTTACAAGACCCCGAGGAAACTTTGGTCATCACCAAAGAAACGGATCTTTTCGACGTGGTACAAAAAGACTCCGAGGGGCAGATAAGTCACGTGACGGGGCAAAAAGTGGAGATGCCCGAGTTGATGGAATTGGTGAGGAAAGATCCACGGAATATGGAATTACGTCAATTGATAGCGACAATGAGGAGATATGAGGTTAACATAGGCGATGCCAAGGTTGTTGTCGGGCCCAATCCGTTACCTAAGCAACGGATGCTCCATCGACTTGGACTCAATAGTGACGTCTTCAAATTGACGGGCAAGCAAAACATTTACCTTCAAAAGGGGCAAGACATCCTCGGGCATTTCCGTCCGCAGGAACAGAGGCTCAAGAAGCGGCTCATCAAGGCGTTGAATACCACTTCGATGGAGACGGAACACCGGGACGAACGGCAATTCTACGTCGCTGAGGACGGATTGAGGCAACCTAACCCGGACGACGACTCTCCAGAGGAGGGCAAGTTGGGCTGGATCACGATTTATGAGGAGCTGGACGTGTCCCGGGACTCCTCGGTGGGGTTGTTGCTCGCGGTGGGGTTCGAAAGGATCTTCAGAGAGGGAATAGCGGTGTTAGATCGTTAGGTAAATACATCAGAAGGATCTCCCTTTGATGGGCTTTCGCCTGCGGCGGGCCCTTTTTCGGCTCGCCCTCCGGCGAAGGTCGGGTAAGCCTAAAGAGGGATACAGCCTCAACCACATCCCGACCCACCAGCCGCAGGCTGGGCAGAAAAGAGCCCGCCGCAGGCGCAGTCCAATCCCAGCAGTCCAATCTTGAGGGATATGGCTTTCGCCTGCGGCGGGCTTTTTTGGGGCTCGCCCTGCGGGCGAAGGTCGGCATCGGCTTGTGGGTTTTGGGGGCAGATTATTTTTTGAGCCGCACGCTTAGGTCAGTCAGTTTTGGGGGTAATTTTGTAAGGTGACACCTGAATTAAAAGGGCTTAAGATGGTCCTGAGGTGGGATGGAGCACTCTAGAGCTCTTTTATTTGATCTCAAGTGCTTTAAGAGTGGTTATTTACGTCGCTATATATTACATAGTTAAGACACCATAGTAGGATTAAGCCGAGCAGGCCTGAAAAGCCCCCGCAGACGAAGTCTACAAAAATCCACCCCCAGCCAAGTCTCACACATCAGAGGAATTACACAATCTCGTCCAATGCCTCCGCCCACTTCCACTCCACCAAAGACTTGGCACTCCACGTTGTAGAATGCCCTACAGTGAGAGAGCAAAAAAGTAGTGAAAAATTTTCACCCAAGAAACTAGTCAGAGCAAGGATTTACAAGATGACATGGAGTCAATTGGGAGTGGACGAGTCACATAAACTGTATCTGATCATATCAGTATGTAGTTTGACCTTTGCTGCGTTTTCGCTTTTCATTAAAGAGAAGCTTTTCTTCAGTGAAGCTACAGTTGCTGTTATCGCTGGAGTCATTGTCGGGCCGGTGGCTTTAGGTTGGTTTGACCCGCTCAATTGGAGTGATAACCCACAATATCTCATCCAGGAGCTTTCGAGGATCATTTTGATCATTCAATTGTTCTCCACGAGTGTGGAATTGCCTCCCAAATACATCAAAAACCACCTCAAATCTCTTAGTCTTATCCTCTTCTTCGGGATGACTCTCGGTTGGTTAATCACGGCCTCGATAATCTACGTACTCTTCTCACGACTCTCGTTCACTCATTCGCTTTTAATCTCCGCATGTGTCACTGCCACCGACCCGGTCTTAGCCGCAGCTATCGTTGGTAAGGGCAAATTCGGCCAAAGAGTCCCGGCCCATCTAAAGAACTTACTCAGTGCCGAAAGTGGAGCCAATGACGGAATGGCTTTCCCCTTCGTCCTCCTCTCCACCCAATTGATCGTCAATGCAGGTAACACCTCGGAAATCGTCAAAGATTGGATCCTCGTAGCTATTTTATACGAATGTGTCTTCGGTACCTTACTCGGTTTCCTCATCGGGTATTGTGGTCGTAAATTGATCAAGTTTTGTGAACAACACAATCTTATTGATCGAGAGAGTTTCTTTGTCTTCTACATCTTACTTTCGCTTATGTGTACCGGGTTTGGTTCTCTTCTTGGAGTAGACGATTTGTTAGTATCTTTCTTTGCCGGAGCTTCTTTTGCCTGGGATGATTGGTTTCAGAAGAAGACCCAAGACACCAACATCTCGAATATTGTCGATCTTCTTCTCAATCTCTGTTATTTCATTGTCCTTGGAAGTGTCATTCCATGGTCGGACTTTAACAATTCCGAATTAGGACTCAATCTCTGGCGATTGGTGCTTCTTGGAGTCGCTGTGATCTTTCTCCGTCGAATCCCGGTCTTTCTCTGTCTCAAACCCTTCACGTCGGATCTCAGATCATGGAAGGAAGCCTTCTTTTGCGGTCACTTCGGTCCAATCGGTGTAGGTGGGATTTTCTGTTCGATGATTGCAACATCGAGTATAGAATCGCATTACACCTCACAAGAGACTCCACTCGCTGATTGGTCCGGACCACATCAATACCTCATCAGAGTGCTTTGGCCAATAGTGACCTTCATGGTGGTGACGTCAATCCTCATCCATGGAACGTCGGTGACGGTGATGGTGTTTACACAACATGTGAGTCAGATGACCTTTTACGTAAAGAAGGATTCTCCAGACAGAACACCAGAACGGACTCCAATTAAATTACGGCATCGTCATAAAGCTCCAGCTGATACGACCGAAGCCACTCCCTCTTCCCTGTCGCGTATCCCCCTTCAGAGAGACCATAACGGCCATATACGTAAACCGCAAAACGTCTACATTCAAGGTCATACTACAATCGTAGAAGATTACAATGGTGAGGTGATGGACGAATTCGAATACGGAGAATCCTCCAATGAACCGTCCTTCTCACATAAGTTGATCGGACTCTTCAAAAAGCCCGAACCTCAAATCAACGTCGATGAGAAGAACAACAAACTCAGACGGCCATTGGACAAACAAATCCTCAAGCTGTACCAATCAGGAAACGAGATCTTCATAGAGAACGAAGATGGCGATGTTATAAGGACGTATATAGTGGACACTGAGGAAAAGGGGGTGTAACTACAGTGAGATTATAGTGAGACTACTATAGTGAGCTACTTTGACTCCGATTTGACTCTGACCTGACTCTGGGACCAGAGTCACTTTTCCCAGATCATGACTACGATTTGAGTCATTTGTAGTTAAAAACGCCCAATTTATATTAATTCAACTATCAATTAACCCGAACAAGTGTTAGTTAGTCAGATCTGCCCCTGTAAGATCGCCTTCTATCACCACCTTCGAGCCACAGTTTCTTGCTAGTTAAGGCTGAAAAATTTTTTTTCTCCAAACTGACTCAACTTTTCATAGTCATCGCTCATGCTTAAGAACAGTATTAAGACCCTCGTTGGTAGAACCGTGTTTAGTCGGAACTATGCTTTGTCTACCAAAGCTCAACTGTTGATGTCTCAACATGTTGAAGAAATTGACCCTGAAATGGCCCAAATCTTGGCTCTGGAGAAGAACAGACAAAAGTCTTCGATCACCTTGATTCCCTCGGAAAATTTCACCTCGAAAGCCGTGATGGATTTGTTGGGTTCCGAGATGCAAAATAAGTACTCTGAAGGTTATCCTAACGAGAGATATTATGGTGGTAATCAATTTATCGATCAAGCTGAATCTCTTTGTCAAAAGAGAGCTCTTGAACTGTTCAAATTGGACCCGGAACAATGGGGTGTCAATGTGCAATCCTTATCGGGAGCTCCTGCCAATTTGTACACCTATTCTGCTATTTTGAACGTTGGTGATCGTATCATGGGTTTGGATTTACCTCATGGTGGTCATTTGTCCCATGGTTACCAAACTCCCTCTGCCAAGATCTCCTATGTCTCGAAATACTTCCAAACGATGCCTTATAGATTGGACGAATCTACCGGTTTAATCGACTACGACACCTTGGAAAAGACTGCCATCTTATTCAGACCAAAGGTCATCGTTGCCGGTGCCTCGGCCTATGCCAGAATCATCGATTACAAGAGAATGAGAGCCATTGCCGATAAAGTCGGAGCCTATTTAATGTCCGATATGGCCCATATCTCCGGATTGGTCTCCGCCGGAGTCACCGAATCGCCATTCCCATATTCTGACATCGTAACCACCACCACCCATAAATCCTTGAGAGGCCCAAGAGGTGCTATGATCTTCTTTAGAAAGGGGGTTAGAAAAACCTTGAAGTCCGGTAAACAAGTCTTGTACGACCTCGAGAAGAAAATCAACTTCTCGGTCTTCCCAGCTCATCAAGGTGGTCCTCATAATCATACTATTTCTGCCTTGGCCGTTGCCTTGAAACAAGCAATGACTCCAGAATACGTCGATTATCAACAACAAGTCGTAGACAATGCTAAGTCTTTTGCCTCGGCTTTGCAATCGCAAGATTTCGATTTGGTTTCTAATGGTACCGACACCCATTTGATCTTGGTTGACTTGAGATCGCAAGGAATTGACGGTGCCAGAGTGGAAGCCGTCTTGGAAAGAATCAACATTGCTGCTAATAAGAACACGGTTCCAGGTGACAAATCTGCCTTGTTTCCTTCTGGTTTGAGAGTCGGTACTCCAGCTATGACCACAAGAGGATTCTCTGCTAAGGAATTCGATGCTGTAGCTGAATATTTCAAGAAGGCCGTAGAGATTTCCTTGAGATTGAAACTGGCCGAGTCGGGAGAATCTCCAAAGGATAAATTGGCCTCGTTCAAACAATTGGCCGATTCTGACCTGGAAATTGTAAGTATTGCTGAGGAAGTTGCCTCCTGGGCTTCGTCATTCCCTGTCCCAGGTGACTTATAATCTTCCCTTCCACTGTCTTTCGTAATTTGCTCTGTATAATGAAAAAATTTCAAGAAAAATCATCGTCATCACACACCCACCACCAGACATGAGTAGTAACCAGAACAAAGGGAGTGGGAATTTGCGGACCGGATATTCCCATCCTGTGCTTAAGATGATGGGAGTCAATCGGCTCAAACTTCCCTCCCGGAATTGGGCCATATTTTGGGGAGTTGTCTTGGCCTTTGGAGGAGGAGCTGCTTATGATAAGTACGAACAAAGACAGTTGAGGAAGGAGTATATGGCTCGAGTTGCCGGGCTTTCCGAGACTCCAATGGACATTCAGACGATTCCACGTAAATTGACCATTTTTGTTCTGCCACCTCCTTCGGATTTTTTGGACCAATCACTCAAAGTGTTCAGACGGTATGTCAAGCCGATTTTGAATGCGGCTCTGATCGACTTTGAGTTGATCACCGAGTCGAGACAAGGTGAAATTAGATATAAAGTTGCTGAAGATATCAGACAGATGCGTCGGAAGTATGCTGGACTCGACCTCGTCACACCACCGGAAGAACCATCGGACACTGTTAAGCCACACTCGGTCTTCCATTGGTCGGACAACAAGAAGTCAGCATCAAAGGCCGTCGTCTACAACGAAGACGGATCCAAAGTGGAGTCCAAACTCTCCACCACCCTCAATCCTTTGTCGGTTCTCGGACTTAATTACCAGTCCAAGCTCACCAACGATATCCCCGAAATTAAGTCCGAGGACGAACTCGAACCGGTACCGTTATCAGGGGGTGTGATATGTGTGGGACGGGGTGCCTACAAAGAATACTTGACAGGTCTTCATGAAGGCTTGTTGGGTCCTCTTGAACTGCCAAAAGTAGAACAAGAACCAGAGAAACTCAAAGAGGAAACTCCAACCGAGGAAACTCCAGCCGAAGACTCCGATGACTCCGACACCCCCAAAAAGACCATTCCACTTCCATACATTTCCCCAGCCGATTACAGTAAATCTCCCCTTGCACCTGAACTCGATCTCCACCAACGTCTCTACCTCTCCGACCACCGTCCCGCCTACTTCCAACAACCCATCATGGTACTCAGATCCTTCAATTTGGTAGGATTCCTCAAAACCCCACAACGGATCTGGAGATTCTACCAAAAGAGACACCAACTGAAACTCTACCAAGACCAGGTCCTCACCGTAGTGCACAAACAATACAGACCTTTCAATGCCACTACTGACTTGGACATTGCCAAGGACGAAGAAGAGGACTGGCCAAGCAAATGGGTAGCCCAAGGTAAGGACAAGAACAGTTTATGGGTCGCCCCATTACAATGTGACGAACGAGTCGTGCAGAATTTATATGTTTATAGTAACTAATCTCTATTCAGGGTTAACCATGCCTTCAAATCGAGTTCATTCTTCTTATCATCCGGGAATCTTCTCAACCATTTGTGGTCCAACAACTCCAGATATGTGGCTCTCAGTTGTGGATCTTTGATCAAACAAAGTGCGACAAAGTCGATCAGCTCTTTCGAGAATTCCCCCTCCGGTAATTGTGGAGGTTCGTCTTCCACTATTTGTTTCAATTGACCAAAGATGTTCTCCGACAAAAGTGGATACGAACCCTGAGCCAGTTCGATCAAGGACAATCCCAACGACCAAACATCCGATTGAACAGAATAAGAAATATCATCCGGATTCAGAGACTTGATCCTCTCCGGAGCCATATAAGATTGACACCCAATATTCGTCCTAGCCATCGACATCACAAGATTCCCACTCACTCCGAAATCACACAACTTCACCTTCCCCTGGTCATTGACCAAGATATTCGTCGGCTTGACATCTCGATGAATGATATTCTGTTCGTCCTTCAACTGTTTCAAGCCCTTGATCACACATTTCAGTATATAAGCCAACTGTGCCTCTGGCACTCCCTCTCTATAATTCCTATCCAAACTATCCAAATTCATGTATTCGATGCACATGTAAACGGCTCCCTCGACAAAAAAGGCCCCGTAAAAGTCGACAATATAATCGGACTCACAATTATGGAGCACCTCCAATTCCATCAAGATTTGTCTAAACTTGGAATCGTCCAACTCCAACCGAACCTCCTTCATCGCCATGACAACATTCGTCGGTTTATGAAGAACCTTACTCACCGTTCCATAGTTCCCTCTCCCCAACTCCTCGATAAACTCGAGCTCATCAATACTAATACGGAAACTAGATCCTCCACTGAAATCGACTCCCTTCGAATGTAACGACAGTTTCCCACTGAAATTCAAACTCCCCGACTTGATATCGACATACTTGGAATAATTCAGAAATAACCCTTGTAATTTGGGCAGCAGTTGTTGTTGTTTCAGTCCAATGAATTCCAGAACCGGTCTCTGTTGTTTGTTATCCAATACGGAACTAGATGATGATGACGTCACCATTCTCGAACTACTGGCCCTTATTGGAGATGGCAGAACCAGTTGAGGTGTTGTCGGTTCACTAGCGATGTCATTGACGTTAAGTTTCATGCCTCGTCTCTGGGAAAGGGAAGGTCTACTCCTTGGGAGTCTGGCCAGTTGCATTGGACTCGAGTTGGCCAAGATCGGGTTGGTGGAGGCTGGTGTTGTTGGCATTTCAGGGGTCGATTTAGGAAGAGACGGAGGTAACCGGAGAGGAGGAGCGATCTTCTTTGATTTGGTAAGACCCAGTTTCTTCGACGCCGCCACAGAGTCGTCGTCGTCGAGGTTGTTGGTTAATTGATGTAACAGGTCGTGATTATTAGAGGCCAGTTGACGTTTCTCTTGGAAGGCTAGTACACGCGCCTGCAAATCGGCACTGATGTTCGGCACCCCACCGCCGTAGAGTGGGGAACCCACTGGGGATGACGCCGTCTGGGCAAGTCCTTTATATCCGCCCTTGTCATTGGCGTCAAGGACAACACTCGACTTGTCCTTGGAACCCCCCTCACGCATCGTCTGTAACAGAGCGGGAGCGGTCTTGGTGTGGATGTTCAACTTGGCAAGATCCGGAAGCCCGCTGTCGTTGCTTTGGTAAGTCATACAGATGTTAGTGGTAGGGAAAGCAATTTTGTTTAGTTTTTTTTTGAGATCGGGGTAGTGCAAGAAGAGCAAAAAGCGTAGGGCGAGCGTAGGGATAGCGTAGCGAGCGTAGCGAGCCTACGCTAGAGTAAGACTTTAGGACTACAGAGTGTTCAGAATAAGTCTGACAATACAATGCTCGAGTGTCTTTATCTACGGTAGTGCGGAGCACTACCGTATTTTACTTAGTTCTATGTACATCTACTCCTACAGTACCTTAGTTACTTCTACCTTACTAAGCGTTCTAGGAAAAAATAGGCGGTGAGTAGGATAAAGTGGGCAGAAATAGCGGGCAGAGAGCCAAAAAAATAGGCAGATAGCGGGCAGCTAAAGGCTCATAGCAGGCAGAGAGCAAAAAATAGAGCCAAAAAATAGCCAAAAAATACGCGCTAACACTTAGGCCAACTTACTTACGTACTTACTACTTATCATGACTTCCCAACCTTCTGATGTTGTCTGTGTCTTTTGTGGGTCTGCCTTTGGTAACCAGCCCATTTACAAGACGATGGCTCTGGAATTGGGTCTGAAATTGCTGCAATCCGGCTACGGTATCGTTTACGGTGGTGGAACCACCGGTTTAATGGGCACGATCCTGAAACATCTGGTGCTGAATAAAGGTTACGTCCATGGTATCATTCCAAATCTGTTGATCACGAGGGAACGGAACTCCGATAATATCAACGATGATTTGGCCAAGAGTGTCGATAATCACCGGGGAGTTACTCCGATTCCAGACGAGAGCGAGTATGGAGTCACCACTATTGTGGGGGACATGCACACGAGAAAGAAGATGATGGGAGACGAACTGAATGCGGGATTCATTGCCTTGCCGGGAGGTTATGGTACTTTGGAGGAATTGATGGAAGTGACGACATGGAATCAATTGGGGATCCACCAAAAGCCGATCATCATCTTTAATATGGACGGATTCTACGACAAGTTCATCGATTTCCTTTCAACGGCTATAGAGAACGGGTTTATCAGTGAAAATAACGGCAAAATCGTCGTCGTCGCCAACACCGTAGACGAGGTGGTGGACAAGTTGAAAAATTACACCGTCCCAGAGGGGAGATACAATTTGAACTGGAGCAGTGTAGGTAAGTAGAGTAATATTAGAATATAAGATATTTCCACTAGTTAAGCTTTTGTCTTAGTTAAGCCTCACTGTTAAGCTTTCCCATAGTTAAGCTTTTCTCAGTAAGCTGTTTTTCTCACTGTTAAGCTTTTGCCATAGTTAAGCTTTTCCCAGTAAGCTATTTTTCCCATAGTTAAGCTTTTCTCATAGTTAAGCTTTCTCTCTCTTTTTTCTGTCTTATTCCTTCTTTGTTCCTTTTTTACGTGTCTTTTCTCCCTCACTTTGTCCCTGTGTTCTCTCTGTCATTCTCTTTTTTACGTGTCTCTCTTTTCTCTCTTTTCTCTCTGCCATCCCCTTTTCTGTGTCATTACAGTCTCTCCATTTTCTTTTTTTTTTCTGCGATTTTTCTGCCATATTTCTGCTTTTTTGCTACTTTTTTTCCGTGTCTCTTCCTCCTTGTCGTGCACACCCAATTTCCATATCCATCACCTTGCAGCCCACGTGGGCTAATTTCACTAGCAAACCCCAGCCAAGCACAAGACTCCTCAATTTGGAAACAAAACAAGAAATTTTCTCCCCTGTCTCGTCAAACAGTCACACGACTGATTACTCGATCTTAACCAATTTAAGCTTTGACACTGATGACCTCATAAAGGGGGTGATAGAGCATAACTAAACTAAAAATACTCCCCCCTCCTCCCCCAGATAAAATCTCTATCTTTCTCTCACATCCTGCAGATCAATCTCCGCCACCGTTATTGTCCCAAATTTAGGTCCGAGCTCAAATGTGGTCTCCCGAAAACTAGGAGATCTCATGGCATAAAACCGCTTTCCCATACATAAAAAAAAAAAAAAGAAACCGAAAGCAAATTTTTTAAGCCTATATAAAAAGAAGCACTTCCTCTCTCTTGTAATCAGTTACCGCTGTTAACACCAGATGAAGTTCTCCAACTCGCTTAAATTCAACTCCGTTCCTGAATGGTCGGATAATTATATCAATTATCCGACTCTTAAGAAGTTGATCTATTCTCTTGAAGAGCATCAATTGGAGCTCAATACCGCTGAAGACGATGATGCTCCCCTGAAACTTGCTTCGGTCCAAGGCAAATCCACTCCCGGCGGTGTCCGCAAGTTACTTGCGCTTAAGAAGAAACTTCTTAAACAGAAGAAGGACAGTCTGGATCTGGAAGTCAAGTCAAAACGTCCAAGCGCCCGCACTCAGAAGAAGCCAATCTATAACAAGATGAACTTCTCCGGTAGTAGCGACGAAGGAAGCTCCATCGAAATGACCAAATTAGACGCTTCAACTCATCAACTGACCCTCGAAAAGAATGACGACTCCCAAAGCTCCTTGTCCATCTTGGAAAGCTTCCAATCGGAAGAGTCCTTCGAACCAGATAGAGTCTTCCTCGAGCTGTTGAAAGTCGAGTTGATGAAAGTCGACTCCTTCTACAAATCGAAAGAAGAAGAGATTTACAACCAATTTGATCTCCTTCTCCACGACCTTTCCACCTCTAAATTGCATCTTAAAGACGTCCATAATTACTTGAACGAGAACAAATCGATCCTCAGTCGTAAGAGTTCGATCAACAACGAAATTCTCCGTGCTGTTAACAGTTTCAATATGGACGTCGATGTAGAACTGCAAGAAGCCTCGAATCTGAATGCCATCGAAGAAGAAGACGAAGACGACGAAGAGGAGGAAGAATATAATGCCAACACCGCCTTACTTACTCTGAAAGATGTCTCCGACGACACTCAACTCAAAATCTCTCTTAAAAAGAGAATCACCTTCCTCTTTGTCAGTTTGAGTGAACTCAAATCGTTCATCGAGTTGAACAAGATCGGATTCACGAAAATCAGTAAGAAATTCGATAAGGAACTCGGCTTCTCGATCAAGAAAGATCTTATCGATTCAGGTGATTTCTTCAAGAATGAAAAGTCGTACATCTTTGAACATTCCACCATCACTCATGTCGACTCCAAAATCCAACAAATGATCCAATCCTACGCCAACTTGACCAACAACTCTGTCGAAAGTTGCGAGTCCGAATTGAAGTCCTACCTCAGAGAACACATCGTTTGGGAAAGAACAACGGTATGGAAGGATATGTTGGGTTTGGAGAACGGTATCGTCAACCCTAACGCAGTCGTCAAGACCGGAGACGAACTGCAATTCGAAAAACTCTTGAGAATCGACTGTTACGAATACTCTCTTCCTTCATCCGTTCCTTACTTCAAGAAACTGATGATCCCTAAATGTCTCTTCACCCGTCGTGCCTTGAAATTGGCCATCATCATCGCCATCACCGGAGTGCTCTTGGGTGTGAAAACCTTCAACGACAAAGAACAACATCGTTGTATGCTGTTATTGGCTTGTGTCCTGTTGATGTGGGCTACTGAACTGTTACCCCTTTTTGTCACAGCCATGCTTGTTCCTCTTCTCGTAGTCACTTTCAAAGTGTTGAAAGACTCGGACACTGGTGACGCTATGACCCTGTCCGACCTGTCCTCTTACATCTTCGGTGTCATGTGGTCCTCCACCATCATGTTATTACTCGGAGGTTTCACCTTGGCTGCTCTGTTGTCCAAGTACAACATTGCCAAGGTCCTTCTGTCCTTCATCTTGGCTGCTGCCGGAACCAACCCGCGTATCATCATCCTTCTGATCATGATCGTCCTGACCTTCTTGTCCATGTGGATCTCCAACGTGGCCCTGCCAGTGTTATGTTTCTCCTTGATGCAAGGCTTGATCAAGAGTCAACCGTCCGACTCTCCTTTCATCAAACTGATGTTGTTGGGTATCCTGTTCCTGTCCAACGTCGGTGGTATGCTGTCTCCTATTCTGTCTCCTCAAAACATGATTGCCATCGAATACATGAGTCCAAGTCCAGGTTGGGGTAATTGGTTCGCCATTCTGATCCCAACCCTGATCTTGTCCGACTTGGCTATCTGGTTATTGGTCACCTTCACTTTCAAAGTCCAAGGTGCCAAGATCAAACTGTACAAACCAATCACCGAAAAGTTCACCTTCAAACAAATCTACGTCTCCGTCGTGTCCATCCTGACCATCTTACTTTGGTGTTTGATGACCAAGCTCGAAGACGGTTTAGGTGAAGCTGGTCAAGTCTCGATCATTCCCTTTGTTCTCTTCTTCGGTACTGGTCTCTTAACTGCCCAAGACTTGAACAACTTCCCATGGTCCATTGTCGTCTTGCTGATGGGTGGTATTCTGTTGGGTAAGCTGGTCAGTTCCTCCGGTTTGTTGAGTACCATTCTGACTCTGTTACAACACAAGATCGAAGATTATCCAATCTACCTGATCATGTTGATTTTCGGTGTCTTGATCTTGGTCGTTGCCACTTTCATCTCCCACACTGTGCTGGTTTTGATCATCATTCCTTTGGTCAAAGAGGTGGGTGAAAGTTTACCAACTCCTCATCCTACGTTGTTGGTCATGGTCAGTGTCTTGATTGCCAGTGGAGCCATGCTGTTACCAACGTCGGGTTTCCCTAACGTCACTCTGATTAGTATGACCGACGAGGTGGGAAGACCGTATTTACAAGTCAGCACCTTCATCACCAGAGGTGTCCCTCTGTCCTTGTTACTGTACTTGGTCATCATCAGTGTCTCGTACGGTATCACCTCTAGTTTGGGTTATTAGATTTATATAATGCTCTTAATGTTTCTGGGTTAGATTTTAATTGATACGGCTTTTGTGTAATGATACTGTAACTACTAATCACAAGATGAAGGAACTCCTTTTGGTGCTGGTATGCCTCTTGACATGCCATTGCCTTCCCCTTTCGTCGACCGACCGTGTTATTCACAAATCCATCGATGCCGTCGGTTTCATTCCCAACATTTTATCCGTCCAAGAATTTCCCCCCTGGTTAACACAATTCACCGGGTTAAAAGAATGGCCTGGTCTAAACCCCCCTTACATTCCGCTTGATTTCATCGACTTCTCCAAGGTCCCTAACGATATCGTTCCCCATGCCCAAGGTAATTGTCCTCTCGATAGAAGTACCTGTTCTTTCGATTGTTACAAATGTGTCAGTTTTGACGACGCTTATACATGTCCTAAGATGTCACAGTCCTTCGACGATGGCCCCACTCCACTGACTTCTCATTTATTGAAGAACCTCAACCACAAATCCACCTTCTTCACCTTGGGAATCCAAGTGGTAAGATACCCTGAAATTTACCACGACATCCAGAACCAGGGCCATTTACTCCTGTCTCACACTTGGTCACATCTGTTCTTACCAAGCTTGACTAACGAACAAATCGTTACCCAATTTGAATGGTCCATCTGGGCCATGAATGCTACCGGGGGTCATTTACCGAAATGGTATAGACCTCCATATGGAGGAGTCGATAATAGAGTAAGAGCCATTCTGAGACAGTTCGGAATGCAACTGGTGCTCTGGGATTACGATACCTTTGATTGGAAATTGGAACAATCACCGCAAGAGAGAACACAGCAGAATATCGTCAATGATGTCCAACGTTGGAAGAGCAGATCGACTCCTCCTACTGGGTTATTATTGGAACATGACGGTACTATCAAAACAGTACAAGCGGGTCTTGAGGTCAGTAAGGTCATTGGATCAGACCAATTAACAGTGGCTCAATGTGTCGATGGTATAGATTATATAAGGGTATACTGACCAAAGAAGGGAATTGGTATGCAGGTAATTGGTATATAAATGGGGGTGTTACCCCTTTTTTTTCTTTCCTATGTATCCTATATAAACCATACGTCCTAACTAGAGCTGAAGCTAGTACTTTACTAGAGTGGACTTAACACACCATTGATAGCTCACAGAGTCATACTGTCCCATGGCCCATCGGCCATGGGAATCTGCTGCTGGCGATCTGCTTCTGCCCTGCCATACCACTCCCTGGCACCTTCGGCAGCTGCGCTGCCTCAGTCCGTCATCGACCTGGGCACCGTAAGACTCTCACTCAACACCGACTCCGACCCCTTCGACACACTACTCCTAGCAGAGCCCGCCAATTGTTGCCTCAAATTCCTATTCTCCTCCTTAAGACTCGCAATCTCCCTCATCATTTTCACCACTATCGACTCCTGTTCCTTCTCCATTATATTGATGATCTCCTCATTACTCATTCGCCTCATATCCGTCGACTTCTTCTGTGGTAAACGATACGAATAATTCGAACTCTCATGCCCATTATATAACTCGATATCACTAACATTGGCCATCCGTGACGTCAGAGCCAGAGAGTCTGGAATCCACACTTTCCTCTTCAATGTCCGCGTCTTGTCCCCAGGACTCAACGTCACCCGTCCCAGATTCCCTGATAATGTTCTCTTATGACTAATTTGCTCACAATCCATCTTACCCCCCTTATCCGCCACCAAAGGCAGATCCTGCGCTTTTTATACGATTTTTTTTTCCTTCCCCCTCTGTTTTTACCTCTCCTAATTTTTGCGTCATTTATTGTATTTTTTTCCCTTAGAGATGAGATTATCATCTCATCTTTTTTTTTTGACAGCTGGTCTCGTTCCGCCTTAAAGTGTTACTATTTTGTTGGATGTGCGGAAGGAAAAAAAAAACAAAATCTTCTCGTTCCCAGGGCTTTGAGTAAAGACACGTTCTTTTTTTTTTTCCCTTATCTCTTATCTACACAGCCTTTTTTTCGTTTACACATCATAGATAACCAGTCTTCCCTGTAGGAGAATGTTGGAGTGCAAAGCAGAGTACCCGAATTTTGGGAGTCCCACAATCAACTTGCCGTTCCAAAAAACCAACGAATCCCCAAATCCCGTATACCCAACACCAGAGGGTTCCGTAAGTACCGGTCGGATAGAAATATTCGGCTGTGTAAGTAAAATCGAATATATTACATTTCTAGATTCTTCCGTATCACATGCCAGCACATAGAGAGTATTGTTGTGGATGTAACCTCTAAATCCGAACTGAGCACTTTTTTCCGGTCCTGCAATGGTTTGTTCCAATTGTGGCTTCTTCTGCTCTCTAATGTGATATAAATATACTTTACCATGTTCTAGATTCTTAGCAGAAATTATGAGGTATTCCCCCCAAAAATGAAGCATTCCCCCTCCAAATTGTCCAGACATTGCAGATTTCACCCTTTCTGCTACGTAATTCCGATACTCTATAATTTCTTCTTTGTAAGTAAGGACCCACTTAGGTTCCCATGACTCATAGACAATGACTATTCCTAAAGAAGCAACACTGACGGCTTGGTAGTGGCCATTAGAAGCAAACAGACTTCCAAAGTTCTCGAACCCGTCTTGTCGTAACTCTTCAGGTAATGTAATAATCTTCTTAGTCACCTGAAATACATCTACTGTGACGACATCTCTTAGTAAATTCTGTACCACCTTCTCACCATCTAGAACGTAAATGACTCCTCGTTGTTCTGCTCCTTCCCAATCGGCATATTGCGACCCCCAAATAATGTCCACCCCATCCACTTCCAACAACAGCCCAAGTTGTCGTACTCCACTAGCCCCCATTTTATTCCTACATTGGGCACAAGTGACAGTCAAAATCTCCACTCCCTCCTGATGGAAATGGAGTCGACATGATCCTGGCAGGGATGTGACTAAGATCCGATCCAAGTACGTCACCAAAGTGGCTCCGTACCTCTCGGGATACTCAAATTGGGCCTCAGTCTCTCTAAACTGTGGTTCACTTTTAAGTCGAACTCCAGCCAGAAACTCACCGAGTGGAACCACAAACATGGAACCACCATCTTCGTACGGTGCTGAAATGGCTACACAATCTTCTCCTCCAAGAAATTTACCTACAGTCATCAGAGTCCCAAACTGAGACTCTCTGACATTGGTACTTAAGTAGGTGCCGTCAGTTTCAATTGAAGTCTCACCTAATACCGACAGCCTCTTGTAAGTCCCACACAACGATTCCGGATCAGTCACTCCCCCAATATCATCCAACCAATCCATCAAATTCGGAAGACACTTTCTAATACTCTCGCTAATCTCATCTAGCCCCCCTAGAAAGTACCCGTCCAAAACATCTACAAACAAAGGAGATTGTCCCTCGTATACCGGAACCATCTCCTTATAAGACTTCAACTCCAGCTCAAACAGTAACCTTCCTCTACGAAGACAATATTGTAATTGGAACTTGCCCACCCGTTTGTCCACCTCCCGATAAACCCTACTTAAAACGTCGAGTGGGATCCTCCACTCCGTCTTCAAGACCAGTTCCACCCCCTCTACTTGGAAGAGACGGTCCAGAAGTACTATATCATCCGCCACATCCATATACTGATGCAGCCGATCGTACTTGTTCCCTCCGCCAAATTCTACATTATGTACATACTTAAGAAACCCCGACTTGAGCCTCAACGAATGCCACGTTATGTCCGCCAATTGGTGGCTAAATACCCCATAAACAAAACTGCGGAACTCCACCGATCTCCTCTCTTCCTCATTGGCATGCCGTATCAACTCGTAGATGAACGGCGACCAATGGTTGTATTCCCCAACCTCGGATAATCCTAAACAGTTGTAAAGACTATCCGGATAAAAAGCCCCGGCCAGCAAAAACGCCGGGTCAAACTCCCCCAATTCCATCCGATTCCCAAGATACAAATGACTCAATATCCCTAACCCTTCAACACATATCACCTCCCATACAACAATCCCTACCCATCTATTCCATCTCATGTCGAAGTATGGTGCGGCTCAAAAAAAAGAAAAACACAAATAAAAAAAATAAGCGAGTAAAGTATGGCGTTAGTAGATAGCGTTAATAGGTAATTGACAAGACATCATATACATTAAGTATGGGAGTGGCGAAGTAAGTAATAGCACAAATTTATACCGCTGATTTTGAATTACTAATATTTAGACCCATTTTGGTAGTTTGTGGCCTTTCAAGTGCGCTTTCCATCCTCATCTCCTTTGTTGCTATATTGCTTCAATTGATCAATTATCGGAAGCCCTTTGAACAGCGTCTCATTGTCCGTATCCAACTAATGGTTCCATTGTATGCAATCACGTGTTTCATTTGTCTTTGGAATCCCAATCTGGCCAAGTTCATCGAACCAATCAGAGAAATCTACGAACTGTTTGTCATCTACACCTTCTTCAACTTATTATGTGTGATGCTTGGTGGTGAACGTAATATTCTCCATTTCACTCTGCATCGTTCCCCACAAAGCAAAATCAATCACCCTTGGCCAATGAATCTTCTCCTCGGCCCCATCCAAATCCACGAACCCCACCATTTCCTCCGTCTCAAAGTCGGAGTACTTCAATACGTCTACTGGAAACCCGTCCTCTGCACAGTCTTACTGCTCAGTCAACTCACAGGCCATTATGACGTCAACGATCTCTCATGGTCAAGTATCTATCTCTGGACCGTCGTCGTCTACAATCTCAGTGTCACCATCTCCCTCTACTGTTTAGCCCAGTTCTGGAGATGTCTTTACCAGGACTTGAAACCTTTCAACCCAATCGGGAAATTCCTCTGTGTCAAATTGATCATCTTTGCCTCGTATTGGCAAGGTGTCTTGCTTCTGATTGGCAATTTCTTGGGTCTTCTACCCAATCTGGACGTCGAGACGGGGATAGAGAACAATGTCGGGATGTCGATCCAGAATCTGCTTCTCTGTATCGAGATGATCTTCTTCAGTATTGGACATTGGTATTCTTTCGACTATCTGCCTTTTACGAAACGTAATTTAGCCAATTGTTGCAAGATGAAATTTCGCTATCTGTTCAAAGATTGTATTGGAGTAGCGGATCTTGTGATGGATTTCAAGATCATCTCCAACAGAGAGACGTGGTCTTATCGTCATTTCGACTCTGTAGAGAATCTCATCCTGGAAGAACTGGCTAAAATAAGGCGTATCAACGAAGGAATGAGATATTCCAATGGAGGAACACAAAAGTATTGGTTACCTCAACTGGAGAACGGAGAAAGTTCCAGACTCGACGACGACATCTTCGCCATCACAAGAGAAGATTTCGACAAAGATGAAAGGATCTACGCTTATGCCAAACGTCATTACCCCTTTGGAGACGTCAATTACCCGGTCGAGATCGAGATCGATAGTTATATGTACAGTGCAAATTTCCAGAGAATGCGTGACACGACGGCTCTGAAATATGGTTCTATATAAAGTTAAGTCAAGTCGCTGGTTGACTTGTTTCTCATCTGTTTGAGTTTCTCCTTTTCTCTTCTTTGCATCTTCTTCAAGTTTTTGAGTGTCTGTTTATCGGTGACCTCTCTTAACAAAGTCTCGATCTGGTCCAAAGTCAAGTTGTCCATATCGACTTCCACATCCAGATTCTTCTTCTCGACAACTTTTTGAAGTGGGCTCAGTTTTATGATCATCATCCATCTACTTTTCAAACTTCCCCTTCTGGTAATCTCCATCTTGTAGTCGGTCTTCATATTCTCGACAAAAGTCTCTATTGATTCGACCAACTTCTCTCTCTTGATCCTTTCCAAGTCGTCCAATTCCAGTTCCGGCAGTTCATCTTCAGGACGGATGAAATTTGGCCCCGCCTGACGAAGCTCGTACTTGAGTCCGAGATAGATTTCCACCTTACAATTCTTGGCCAATTGGTTGGCGATATCCTTCAACTTGACATTGACAAGGTCATTCAAGGACAAATTCCACAGCATTTTATACTTCTTCAAGTCGGAACTCTGTTGTTTTAACAGTTGCGAATTCTGGATCAGCTGGTGTTTCAGCTCCAATCCGGAACTCTTGGTGATTTGTTCGTGTAAATGATCCGCATAATTCTCCTTCAGTTTGACCAGACTGATCACTTTAATCACCGGTAATCCCGTCTTCTCATCCACCTTCACCATCTCAATACCTTCTTCATCCAAGTCGATGTCATTTACCATCGTGAAAATATCCATCTTGATCAATCCTTCCCCAGGTCGGATCTCCAAAAATTGGCCCCGAGGATTCACCAGTTTGATTTGGTCGTACACGACATTGAACAGTTTCTGTGTTCTTTCAGTACCAGTTCTAAACACCAACCCCCTTGGTCTCGGTGGACCCCGTTGTTTAGGTCTCTTTTGTCCGGCATCTCGTACATTGATGGGGGAGAACTTAGTGAAGGCCACTTTTCTTTGTGGGGTGGAGGGAGCAGGTCGGGCTTTTTTCTGGTCATTCAGAATGTCGGAGATGATCTTGTCGATCATAGAGGAGGAACTAGAGTAGCATCGACGACATAGCACTGATGTAGCCCGAGAGGTGGCTAGGGTATTAAGGCGTTTGTACATGGTGGTGACTGAAAAATTTTTGGTCTGTTTTTTTGTAATGAAGGGATGGAGGGATGGAAGGGATGGGAGAGGGATATAAGGAGAAATAGGCAGGCCAGCCTAGGCTGGCCTGATACTAATTCAGGGTAGTAGATCCTTACAGATGTCCTGAAATATAACTATACTTTCCTCTTTTAGTGCCCTAATTTTTAACTCCTATATATATCTCTTATATCCTATATACGTTAAGTGTGAGCAGTTAGCCACAGCCCTAAGCAGGCCACAAAAGCACTTAAGCCAGCACTTAAGCCAGCACTCAATTAAGCTTAAATCATAATGCTCTCTCCCACTTACCCTGCTTTCCTTACCCCTTACCCTTATTTCTTACCCCTACCTCTATCACTTGCCCACTTTATCTCTTCCCAAAAAGGAAATCTTAACCCCGATCCTACTAAAATCGGGCATTGAAAAAAAAAAAAGTACCACCCAAATACCTAACCTATGTCAATTAGATCACAATTCATTAGAGCCATGTCCAGTAGTAGCAGTCCAAAGATTCTTAAATTAGGTCCCGTCAGATCTGGTGGTGCCGCCTATGACCAATTCGAGAAATTGGGGTACGAAGTGGTCACTACCGAGGCTAAAGATAGAGCCGAGTTTATTACCGAATTACAAAGTGACAAGTTCAAAGGGTTGGTTGGTATTTGTAGAACCTTTGAAAGTTGCAGAGTCACTGGCAGATTCGATGAGGAATTGGTTCAACATTTCCCCGACACCGTCAAAGTCGTTGCCAATAACGGTGCCGGCTATGACCAAGTCGATGTTGAACCTCTTTCCAAACGTAAGATCCAACTCTCCAACGTTCCAGACCTTGTCAGTGCTCCAACGGCCGACACCAATGTCTACTTGATTCTTTCCTGTTTAAGAAACTTCCATTACTCGGAACAACTCTTAATTGCCGGCAAATGGCCGGGTCTGCCTAAATGTGCCGGCACTCCCATCCTGAACGACCCTCAAGGTAAGGTGGTTGGTATTTTGGGTATGGGTGGAATTGGTCGTGCAATTAGAGACAGATTGAAACCTTTCGGATTCGACAAGATCATTTATTACAATAGAAACCAATTGAGTCCGGAATTGGAAGCTGGAGCCGAGTATTGTTCCACTCCGGAAGAGTTGTATCTGAAGTCGGATATCATCTCGGTCAACGTTCCTTTGAATGCCCACACGAGACACATGATCGACCAAGCCCTGATCGACAAGATGAAAGATGGCGTCATCATCGTCAACACTGCCAGAGGCGCCGTCATCGACGAAGACATCTTGCACGACAACATCGTCAGCGGTAAGATCAGAAGCTTCGGTAGTGACGTCTTCGAAAGGGAACCACAAGTAGACTCCAAATTGTACTCCTTACCCCAAGTAGTCGCCTTACCTCACATGGGTACCCATACCATGGAAACCATGAAACTGATGGAAGAATTCACCGTCCAAAACATCGTCGAATTCTTGAACACCGGTAACGTTCTTACTCTCGTCCCTGAACAAAAAAGTGTCTTCTAAGATAAAAAAAAAAAAAAAAAAAACTGTGCGGCTCGCGGAATCTTTCGCCTTATCAGATCAGGGCCGGTAATTTTTTCGGAGCCCAATCGGAAATCTAAGAAAGAGCAAGACGAGTTGATGGTCAAATAAATGCCAAACTTTGGCAGACAACTTTATATTAAATGAGATATAGTAATACAGTTACTTTGAAATAAGACAATTGTCTTTACTAGAACCAAATCCCTCTTCTACTTCTCCCAATATTCACACCCCCCTTATCGGCCTACTTCCTCTAATTACGAACATTTGCCATTCGTTAAAGCTCTAAAAAAATTTTTTCATTTTTTTTTTTCAAAGAAAAGTTTCACTATCAAAGTAACACAAAGAGACGATACAAAACGTCATTTGAAGTAGTGGACTGACTGCTAGTTTTTGCTTTACAAATTACATCACCAATCACAGGAAAGTAATAACATTGTCGTTGTCGATAGCCCAAGAGATATCTCGCAGAAAAAAGACCCTCTCTTGTCCAATCACACACAAATAACAAACCCCATACTTTTTTTTTCTCTTTTCTATGTCGAGTCCAACACCGACACTTGGTAAGATTACTAGTGACATGACCGACTCCCAACTGAGAGTGATTGCTACTCATGATGCTATTGAGATTGACTATGAATCTCTTCCTGAGGATTCTTCGTTAGTTGCTCAATTAACTGCTGGACTGTTTGCTGGTATTCTGGAACATACCGTTATGTATCCTGTGGATCTGATTAAGACTCGTCTGCAAATGGAAGGTGGCAGTGCCAAGAACATTCAAAAGATCTCTACCGGGATCATTAAGACACTGTCCAAGATCTCTTCTACCGAGGGAGCAGTGCTGTTATGGAGAGGTATTTCCAGTGTTGTCTTGGGTGCTGGACCTCTGCATCTGGTATATTTCTCGGTCTTTGAAAGTACCAAGACTTTCTTGGTGAATTACATGCAACAGCTGGAGACGGCTTCTAAAAATTGGACCGTCACCAACGAAAACCACCCTTTAATCGCCTCCGTCTCCGGTATCCTGCTGACCACTCTGAGTGACCTGTTAATGACTCCCTTCGACGTCTTGAAACAAAGAATGCAGACGTATCCACATAAAATCTCCCTCTGGCAAATGACCTCGCTCGTCTATAAAAAAGAGGGAATCTCCAGTTTCTTTGTCAGTTACCCAACGACCTTATTTTTGAGTATTCCATTTGCTGCATTGAACTTTGGGTTCTACGAATATTCCTCCTCCATCCTCAACCCTTCCAACACTTACAATCCGATGTTACATTGTATCTCTGGAGGTATCTCCGGTCTGATTCTGGCCCTGATAACGACTCCTTTGGACTGTGTCAAGACCGCTTTACAAACAAGAGGTATCTCCACCGACCCAAACTTGGTCAAACTGAAGGGCTTCCGCGACCTGACTATACTGTTATACAAGCAAGGAGGTTACAACGCCTTCCTCAGAGGCTTGAGACCAAGAGTCGTCTTCAACGTGCCTTCCACCCTGATCAGTTGGACCCTGTACGAAATGCTGAAACTGTACTTGATCAACGATAATTCTAAATAATTCAATTCATGTTCATATTTTACTCTACTTAATGTTGTTGTTGAATGGCCTTGATGATCTCATTGGCCCGGGCTATATACAAAAGTTCCTTGTAATTGTGGCTCAACCGTTGGGCCACAAACGAAAATGTCACACATGATGCTAAGAACCCAAGGAAGTTGTAAAACTACTCTCAGTCAGTAAAAATCTCTCAATTCTTGCTTGTTATTACTCACCAGTTTCCGCGAATACGCATTCTCCTCTTCCTCCGTCCGAAACGACGCAAAAATCTGTCGTATATTAGGTATCATAGCCATCTTCTACTATTACTACTTTTATGTTTAAGAGGAGAAAAAAAAAAATTAAAAACATAAAAAAGCCCCTGCTTAGGACTCGAACCTAGGGCCATTCAAAAAATTAGTTAAGGCGATAATCGGTATCGAGTGCCAACACTATAAAGTGTAGGTTCATGTATTGCACTTAATAGCGATCGGAAGATAAATCTTCACCTACCAAGTGACTTAGTAGCGCCAACTATCCCCCGAAGGGGCTTCTCATTAATGCGATATCATTCCCATCGGTTCGAGAACCGTTAAATTTTTCTGATGATAATCGCCCAACGTTTCCACGTTAAGGTAAAATAACTCTCAGGAGTAAATTTACATAGTTGAGAAGTAGAGTATTTCACCGAATTTCCCACTCACATTGGCTTGATTTTTAAAGAAAAATCCTTTTGTTAGTGAGTATGACATGAATACGTGGCTTAACTAACTTTTTTTCCCAGTGCTCGCGCACCGGATTGCCAATTCGGCCAAAAGCAAAATTAACAAATCTCTAAAAGGAGGAATGTATTATAAGGGGCTTTATGAGTAAACACCTCTCAAAACAGGATCTATTCATTTACAAATGTTTTCCACCACTACGTTGGCTGGAAAACTATTATCTATTATATACCTTGCGTTGACCATGTCGTTCGTATCGCATCTCTTTTGCAGGTCTTCTAATGTAGCTGAGATGCCCAGATTTAAATGACGGATCAGGACTCTGGATCTAGCGGATTCCAAATCGGTATTGATGAACCAGGTATCGTCACAGAGTTTTGTGATTTGGTTCCATGGGTCCGATTTGAGTAAGAGGTAGTTACCTTCTAGTATGACGATTTTGTTTTCAGGTCTGACACAGATCAGATTTTCTTCTGGGTCTTTAACTTCGTGATGAAATTTAGGCAGGTAAATAGTGGTGTCTGGTTCGTCATGTAATTTCTTCACCAATTTCAGTAACTTTTCAGCATCAAAGGTGAACGGAGCACCACGTCTTAGCATCAGTTCTTCTGCATTTGGTAATTCGCGAAGTTGACTTCTATATAAATGGAACCCATCTTGAGGAACCACAACTGCAATATCAGTACCAAGTGCCTTTTCGAGTAAAGGAATGAGCAGTCCAGTTACAGTAGTCTTCCCCGAGCCAGGAATCCCTGCAACGGCAATAATGATCCGGGTTTGGTCCTGTTTCTGTTGCACCAATTGTAATATCCGTGCCACCAAATGAGCACAAATCTTATCAAGAGGCTCGAACTTCCCCCCTTTCTCAGAGATCATGACCTAGTAATGTAGAAAGAACGAAGAACTGACAATCAAAAATTGTTTTATAATTTGATCACCCTCGGACCAATGCTTCTCTTCTATCTCACCTGGAGCACTGCTGGCCGACTCCTGGCCGATGCATTTTATTTTGTGGGGTATTACATTCCCTGCAGTTTTTGCACCCCTTTCCTTGAAAAAAATTAAAAAATCCGGGGTGAGATTTTCCGTAATAGAGGGGTCTTCCCCTGTATTTGTCCCGCATTTAAGATCCCTTCGATCCTGTTAATAAAGGTTTCCAATGTCACACCCCGACATTTATCGGGATTCTTCCGTTCGCCCTATGCAAGATGCACGTATTACAACCTTTCTATGAGGGCCGCTTCTATTATTTGAGTGCATCTCATATAATACCCCTCCTCGATATCAGGAAAAACCTCCCTTAACCTTATTTTGATGGCAACTGTACCCCGGATTTTCTTAATTAAGCTTCATTAAACGCTTGCGTCATTTGGCAAAAAAAAATTCTTCCCCACAATTTAAGGTTTCAGGGAAAAACCCTTGATAACTGGATAACAACAGGGGTAAGCGGCTGAACGATTCCCATATTGAGCAGTGTCACAGATCTCATATAAGTATCTTTCATTATCATTGTTTCGAGCACCAACAATAATTAAAATAAAAGATGTCGAAAGAGTCAGATTTGAATGAGGTCGATGCCAAGGATATCTTGGATATTCCTTATGGTCAAGAGAGAAAGGCCAATTTATGGACGATGGTCAAACACAATCCTCTTGTCTTGAGGACGGTGTTATTTGCATCCCTTTCTGGTTTCTTATTTGGTTATGATCAAGCTGTCGTTAGTTTCATTGTCACCGAGCAATCTTTCGGAGCAAGGTTCCCAAGGATCTACTCCGATTCCACTTTTGAAGGATTTTTCGTCTCCACCTTCTTGTTATGTGCCTGGTTAGGATCTTTACTTAATGCTCCTATTGTTGATTACTATGGAAGAAAGAGATCGATGACATTTGCCTGTATCGTGTTTGTCATTGGTTCTCTGTTCCAATGTGCTGGAGCCTCTATTTCCATGTTATTTGGAGGACGTGCCGTTGCTGGATTGGCTGTCGGTATGTTAACGATGGTACTGCCCTTATACATGGCAGAATTGTCTCCTCCAGAAATCAGAGGTCTGTTGTCTGCCTTGCAACAAATGGCCATCACCATCGGTATCTTGGTCAGTTATTGGATCGACTATGGTACCAGTTTTATCGGTAGTAGAAAGTGTGCTCCAGGTTGTGGTTATGCCGATGGAGACTCTTTCAACCCTTACACCGATGTACCAGAAGGTGGTTGTTACGGTCAATCTGACGCTACCTGGAGACTTCCATTCGGCTTGCAAATTCTGCCCCTGTTCATCTTGGGTGTCGGACTGATTTGGTTACCTTATAGTCCTCGTTGGTTGATGCTGAAAGACAGGGAGGAAGAACTGTTGGATACCTTGGTCAAGTTGAGACAATTACCTGTTGACGACCCGGTCTTACAAGCTGAATATTTGGAGATCAAGGCCGAGGTTATCTATCAAAATGGTTACAGAGAGAAACACTTCGGAGATGCCTCTGGGGTCAAATTGTTCTTTGACGAATATAAGAACATCCTTACGACTAAAGCCCACTTCAAGAGAGTCTTTATGGGTTCTCTGATCATGTTCTTCCAACAATTCATGGGTTGTAATGCCTTGATTTACTATGCTCCAACCATCTTTGCCAATGTCGGTATGAGTTCCAGTTCCACGTCCTTGTTGGCTACAGGAGTCTACGGTATTGTCAACTGTGTCTGCACCATTCCAGCCGTCGTGTTGTTGGATAAGGTGGGACGTAAAACTTTACTTATGGCCGGAGCCGTTGGTACTTTTATTTCATTAATTATAGTAGGTGCTATTGTTGGTAAATATGGAGACGGTATTGCTCAACACAAGTCTGCTGGTATTGCTGCCATTGTCTTTATTTACATCTATGACGTCAATTTCTCCTATAGTTGGAGTGTTATCGGATGGGTTTGGCCTGCCGAGGTCTTTCCTTTGAGTATTAGAGCTCGTTGTATCTCCATCACCACCTCTTCTACTTGGATGAACAACTTCATCATCGGATTGGTTACCCCTCATATGTTGGATACCATGAAATGGGGTACTTATATCTTCTTCGCCGCCTTCTGTCTTTTGCTGTTCCTCTATGCTGCCTTCATCATCCCAGAGACAAAGGGCCGCACTTTGGAAGAAATGGACGTCGTCTTCGGAGATACCTCCTCCGACGAAAAGCAACAATTGATCCAAATCATGGCCGACTTGAAATCGAAACAATCCTTCCCTGAAAAGGTCACCTCCGAGTACAATGAATTTGTGTAATAGCTAATCTTATCTAATATCTTCCCTAACTAGCTTTTATCTATGTCCATTTCGTGTCCATTCTCTTTAACTTCATCCAGGGTCAGAGTCTGAGTCTGGGCCAAAGCCAGGTCTGAGCCTGAATCCAGCGCCCCCGCTATCGGTTCTGTCTGAGCCGCCGAGTCCAAATCTTCCCTCCACCTATCATTCATATCCTTCATCAACAAACCCGCAATATCTTGTCTCAAGATCTGATCACGGAAATCCTTGTTCTGTAGAAGTGTCAAGATATGAAGGCAGTTCGGATATATCAAATGTTTGGCGTATTGAGGCTCTCTCCAATATTCGAGGTACGAGAGATACAGTAAGAACTTGTCATCTTGAAGGTAGTTGTTCTGCGCCAAATAGTTCAAATATTGCAAATTGGCCAACGATTGAACGAATTCAAGTTCCACTTCCCATCTGCTGGGCACGAAATCAACGATTTCCTCGGCTCCGCCTTCTACAACTGCCGCCACTTCCTCACTCATGTCTACTAGTATGTCTTGGTTTAGTTGACTTTTTTTTTTCTTAACTAAAATTCACACTATATCATTGTAAGACACCATGAACAATGATCAGATATACAATCGTCACATCCTGCTGACCAAAACTTCATTACACCAACTTTCATCTACTTTCAATACCAAATCCAATGGCGTCATTTTCATTCTTCTATTCCCCCTCATGGTGCTTCTAGGTCACGTCATTCATTTAGTTGCCCCCTCCGAAGAGGTACTGAATTATTTCACTGATAAACGGAACCTCCTTAACCAACTCTTCGTCAAAAGAGGCTGGTTTTGGACAACTGTGCTGTATGTTATATCACTTATAACTCAAGTCAGATCCCAAAGACCCGTCCTTAGGTCCGTCGTGCGCTTTACTTTGCTCACTTGTTGGTGGTATTTCTTCACTCAATGGTTCTTTGGGTTCCCCATAATGGACCGGATTTTCCTCCTTTCAGGGGGAGCTTGTCAAAACGTGACGGAACTCGGACTTCAGAAATTGTCCTCCAATGACGCCGATGTCATCGACTTGGCAGAAATCTACGTCAGTAGTAAAGTGTGTCGTCTCATCGGAGGAGAATGGAAAGGTGGTCACGATCCAAGTGGTCACATATTCTTACTTAGTTTGAGCTCGATTCTCTTGATCTTTGAAATTGACATCCTCTCGACGTTGACCCAGATACGAAGAGTCTACTCGAGTCCTCAAACCACCTCCACTAAGATCCTTTCCTTACTTAAGATCAACCACATCTTTACTTTGGTGTTGGTAGCCTTTTGGGTGTGGATGTTCCTCATCACCAGCATTTACTTCCACTCCTTCTGGGAAAAGGTCTTCGGTTTGGCCTGGAGCTACGTCGCAGTGTTCATCGTTTATAAGTTTATTTAGACACTCTCCAACTCAGAGGTGGGAGAGCTTGTAAATATTTAGCAGTCTTCTTGATCCAGAAATGGTACGTGAGTAATCCAATGGCAATACAGATGGCATTGGTGTAGTAATATCCGTCTCTTTCGATGTTACAGACTCCTCCAGCAGCGATACATTGTTGTTTGAGAGCTCCACTGGAACATTGGTAGAACTCTTCGGCCACAAACAAATTGTCTTCAGCACTCGACTCACAATGCAGGACTGTAAAGTTATCAATGAATGACAAGACAATGATCTTGGGCCATTGGCCTCCCAAATTGGAAAGCGTATTCAACGTGGTCATGTAAGTTCCTCCTATTACCGGGTCAGCTATCTTAGTATGGAAGGCACAAATGGACACAAACTGTACAGTGGACATGAAGGAACCAATCAAATGTTGGATAATGACCATCAAAAAGTAGCCAGTACCTATTTGACCGTCCTTGGGGAAACACCAGACCAAGATCTGAGCACAACAGGCGGCGAAAATCCGCCCGAGGAACAGATAGAGCCAGGGTCTTAAGGGTTCGTCTCCAGTCGACCATCTACCGGCATAATATCCAAAGACAATCTCAAAGGGGAAGTCAATTAAGACCGTGATAGCCAAATCTTCCTTGGCGAAACCCTTTTCGAGTAATTTCAAGTTCGTCAGAGCTTCATTGGTCTGGAATCCGATTTTGGAGATCAAATGAAGAATGATAAAGATCTTGACATTGTGTAACTTCAACACCTGGTACATCTTTAAGTAGACCTGTTTCAAGTTGGTCCAGGTATTTTGCGAGGCGAATTCGTCGTCGGTCAGTGGGATCTCCATTGGGATGCTGGTGAGTTCAATATCGTCGGATCTTTTGTAAGAGGAGGCAGAGAAATGCCGTGGTTGTTCAGGGGTGAAAACACCCACCAACACGGTCACCACAATGAAGATGAGACCACAGAGACGCAAATATTGACTCAAGGAAATAAGGCCCGTGTCCAATGGAGTGGAACGGAAGTATTTGTTAGCAAATTCGGGAGAGTTGAAAGCCAAAAAGACGGTGAAGCTTAAGAAATAACCACAATTCAAACCCACCGTTTGCAGAGTACTAGCGAAACTTAACAGACGAGGCGAGAGAATTGTAAGAGCCCAACCATCAACAGCAATATCTTGAGTAGCACAAAGGAAGATCAAGAAGAAAAACAGAAGAGTAAGTACTGAAAGAGAATGTTCGATGTCATTCAACCACAGTTCCACTCTATAACTCAAGAAGATCAACAGAAGGCCACTAATGGATTGCACTGGAAGGATCCACGATTTGCGTCGACCGATTTTGGGCCAAAAGAGCGAATCCACTACGGGAGAGTAGATCAATTTGAACGAATATGGATACGATGCCAAGGAGAAGATGCCGACTTGTGAGTAGGAAAGATTGAAGGATTTGAGAAGGAAGGGAATTGAGCCGAACAGAAGACCGATGGGGACACCTTGCACGAAATATAGCACGACAAGAATGAAAAATTGCGGTCGGTCTTCTTTAGGAAGACTCTGAGACTCGTCGGTCTTGGGTAAGGGAGAATATGATCTTTCGCGTGGTTTGAGTGTGGTACGCGGCGTATGCGAGCGCGAAAGGTGTTGGTCCTCTCCGTAGGGCGATAACGTGTGGTTGTTATACAACGGAAGAACGTGATCGTCTTTATCCATACTGGGAGGAAGGGACTTGGATTGGTTTAGGATTAGTTTAGACACACCCTGTATTTTATGTACGTAGACTGTTTTTTTTACTAGGGATTCTTTTTACATAGTTAAGACGTAAGGAATTTACATAGTTAGAGATTTGTCTTTACATAGTTAGTTTTTCATACTTAAGATTTGTCTTTACATAGTTAAGAGATTTGTCTCTTTTTCTCTTTTTTACATAGTTAAGAGATTTGTCTGTTTCTCTCTTTTTTACATAGTTAAGAGATTTGTCTGTTTCTCTCATACTTAAGAGATTTCTCTCTTTCTCTCTTTCTCTCTCTCCACGTTAAAGCTTAACTAAACACTATAAAGACACTACTCTTTCAATGACAAAACCTTCTCGATACCTCTAACGATGGTTTCGCAGTCTGGGAAGGCGAAGTCTTCCAATTCCTTGGCGTATGGAGTTGGGACTTCACAACCGGTGATTCTTTCAATTGGGGCATCTAAGTAGTCGAACAGCTTGGATTCCATGATTTGGGCGACGATTTCGGAACCGACACCGAACAGAGGGAAACCGGCTTCGACGGTGATCAAGTGGTTGGTCTTGCATACGGAGTCGACGATCAGAGGAACGTCCAAAGGCTTGATCGATCTCAAGTTGATCACCTCGGCGTTAACGCCGTACTTCTCCTTGACGACTTGGGCCAGCTCCAAGGAGTACATTACGTTTCTCGAGTGGGCGACAATGGTGATGTCGGAACCTTCCAATTCGACCTTCAGCTTACCGATTGGCAAGACGAAGTCTGGGGAGTGGAATTCTTCGGAGACTTCGAAGGCATCGTTATATAAGATCTCGTTCTCCAAGAAGACAACTGGGTTAGGGTCTCTAATAGAGGCCTTCAACAAACCCTTGTAATCTTCAGCAGAGTATGGAGAAAGAACCTTCAAACCTGGAATGGATCCGTACCAAGCAGAATAATCTTGCGAGTGTTGAGCAGCAACACCAGCAGCGGCTCCGTTAGGACCTCTGAAAACAATGTTACATGGTTGTTTACCTCCACTCATATAATAAGTCTTGGCCAGGGAATTGATGATATGATCGATAGATTGCATGGCAAAGTTGAAAGTCATGAATTCGACAACCGGCTTTAAACCAGCCAAGGCAGAACCAACGGCCAAACCAGTGAAACCCATCTCGGTAATAGGAGTGTCAATAATTCTCTTAGGACCAAACTTGTCCAATAAACCTCTGGTAATCTTATAAGCACCGTTATATTGAGCAACTTCCTCTCCCATAACGTACACCTTCTCATCACGATCCAACTCCTCAACCAAGGCTTGGTTCAAAGCATCTCTCACTGTCACCTTTTGAGGTCCAGCTTGAGTAGAGGAACTTCTCAATCCAAGACCGGTAATCTTCATGGCTTGAGAAGCCAATTGAGCACTCTTCACAATTCTAGATGCCATCCTACTGATATCTAATGTATATTCCCGTTATAATAGAGCCATTTTTTTTCACCAAAAAAAAACCTCGTTTTGCGGAATGAAGAAATCCGTACAGCAAAAAAAGGGAAAGTTACTAAGTGTATAGAAAAAAAAAGTTATTTAAGTATGGAAGTTACATCTTTGGTGTGTTCTTGGTGAACACCTGGGCTATGATTCTTCTTTGAATTTTACCAGTCGATGTCTTTGGTAAAGAATCGACGATGTGTATTGTTGTCGGGATCTTAAAAGTACTAATTTTATCCTTCAACCAAACCTGTAATTCTCTTTCGGTCAACTTTTGTCCCTTATGTAAGACGATAGCTGCATTAACCAGTTGACCATACTTAACATCATCTATTCCATACAGAACCAGTTCGGCCACTGCCGGATGATCCAACATGACTCCATCCAACTCGATCGGCGAAATTTTCTCTCCTCCCCGGTTAATCAACTCCTTCAACCGTCCAGTCAAAGTCAACACCCCCTTTTCATCCAATCTCCCTTGGTCACCAGTACGGAAATGTCCCGACTCGGTAAAACTTTCCAGATTCAGTTTGGCATTGTTGATGTATCCCTTCATGATATTGTCACCTTTAACAACGACCTCTCCATCTTTGTTGGATTCGGTAATGTCTTTCAAAGTGACCGGATCAATAATCTTAATATCTACATTCAATCCAACTCCCACAGTGCCCGGGATACGAGCTCCGGGTGGAAGCAAATTGGAACTCATACAATGACTACTTTCACTGGAACCATAACTCTCTACTACTGGAGCTTGGAACAGTTTTTCGAGTTTGTGGAAAGTGTCCGGAGCTAGCAGAGAAGAACAAGACCGGATAAATCTGAGTTGTTTGTTCTTGGTGACACTTTCTGGAGGAGGCTCTACATTGAGTAAAATCAAGTGAATAGTAGGGACCAGAGAGTACCAAGACAGTTGGTACTTGACAAAATCCTTCCAAAATTGGTGGGCACTGAATTTGGCCGGAATAATCAGAGTACCTCCGGAAGATAAGGTGGAAAGTAAGGCTCCAATTAATCCGTGCACATGGAATAAAGGCATCACCAAATAGGTCCTGTCTTGAGGAGAAAGTCCGAAATTCTGCACGATATTCTTCATTGATTGCGTAATATTACGTTGAGTCAATGGGACCAGTTTTGGTCTTCCCGTTGTCCCGGAAGTGTGTACAATTAAAGCGACATCTTCCGATTGACTTTCTCCAGGAAATTTCTCCGCAAAATTCTTAAAGACGGGACTCGAAACACTACTGTATTCTCTTCCCTTACCCCCGTAAATCTCATACTGGATAGTCCCATTTTCATACCAAACCTCCACCAATCTAACCTGATTAGCCTTCAGAGCTTGACAAAGTTCATTGGACTCATTTTGCGTGGTGCCTTTTGGAACAATGATCAGAGACAGTTGAAGATCCTCCAAATAAAAATCCAACTCCGATTTCTTATACGTCGGATTCAAGGGGGCCAGAACACGTCCAGAGGTGGTAACAGCCAAGAAGGAAACCACAAATTCCAACCCATTGACTAACGAAATCAGAATGGCCGACTGAGGGGGAGACACTTTATAAAGCGGGGAAGTCGGGTTGTTGAACATGGTTTGGATTTGACCCACCATGGAACTCAATTCCCGATAAGAAACATTCAACCCGGACCCAGGAATGATAATGGCCGGTGCTTCATTCACCTTAATCGACTCAATAAATGTGGTCATACTTTACTTAAATCAGTCTTAGTATGGCAAGTTGAGCTTTTTTTTCTTATCTTTGCTGGCTTACGAAGATAAGAATGACGACAGAATCAGAGCCCGAAAATTTACACTTCTGAGAGTCTATGCCTCTGTCATTCACGTCTCTACGTCATAATCTGATCCGATAACCTCATCTCTCTACATCTCCATACATTAAATGCCATTATCTATATATCCCATCATTAATCATAAAAATGCCTACGAGCTGCCTACCAGACTTGGCTCGAGTTGTTCAACCACAATCTGTAGTTCTCTTTCAGGATACTCTCCTTCGGTATTTCTATGCTGTTGGGTACTTTGTATTCTTTTTCTATTTGTTGTGGCTTTTGTGGCAGACTCAGTGTTTGGGTGGCTCCACAATTGCACTTGTTATGCACAAACTTAGAGTCGTACATAAAGTGGTGGTGACAGACCGGTGTCAGTAACAAATTGTCATCGAGAGAAAATGTTGGTGACACAGAATAAAGTGATTCACTATCTGTCATTGGCTCCATTAAAGTCTGCTCGAATATCGAGTTCAGTCTCGTAACATTTTTACTCCGTGTATATTCAATCTCTTGACTGATGATGTCATCGTCTAATTCAAATATCAATGCTTCACTCATTGTGTTTTGTTCTTGTTTCTTGTTGTTGTTGTTATTTCAAAAGTCACTTCAAACGTACTTCCCCTTATATTTATATCAGCCCTGTATCGGTCCATGACACGTTCTGAGGTCGATGACTATTAATAATGTGTAAAAAATTTTCTTTCGGAATGAAAAATAAAAAAAACTGTGGTGTAATCGGATGTGTAAAAAAGGTTTATTAAGGGTATGTAATTTTTATTGAGACTTAATTGTTTTGGGCTATTACAAACAATCTTGCGTTTATTCCAGATCCTCTGTTTCCAATAATATCACCCGCAATCATAATTATTTACCCAACAAGGTTATAAACTCTAACCCTTAAAGTTGCTTGTACCCTTATTATTGCTCGTTCCGAAAATCTAGATTTTTTTTTCAACTTCAAAAAAAGAGGAGTCATTTTCAGAATACTCCAAGTCACGTGTATTTTGATTAATAACAAAGAAAAAAACCCTGAAGTCATACAATGACTAATAGAGTTTAAGGTTTAAAGTTACACAAATGACTCAGTCCACAGTAAGTGAGGTGGAGCCCTGCTGTACCTCGCTGAGTCTCACTGAGCCTCACTGAGCCTCACTACACTTCACTGAGCCTCAGTGTTCCACATAACTCTTCCTTAGTCTCCCTTACTCTTCCTTACTTTTCTTTCCCCTTTTTTCTTTCCGATAAATTTCCCTACGCGCGTCGGCGTCGCGCAGAAAAAAGGGGATTAGTCACTCTCCACACCGTTAACGCCACAACAAGCGAGATCATTTGACGTGAAAAATTTCAATGCCGATACGAAGTCGGCAAAATTGATCATAGGGTGTTTGTATACGACGATGTCTTTCTTTGGGTACAAACATTGAAATCCCCTTAATTTCATCCAAGTGTCTTGGCTCACGGCATCGATCACTAACTGTGGTGTCTTGATCGTCGTCTGTGCCAACAATTCCATCACCTTATCTTGTTGATGACTCAACTTAATTGCCCGTACAAATTGGTATCTGACAGAATTTGTCTGATCCACCAAAAAAACCTCCAAGTAATTCCCCGGCTCCTCTTCCAGCATACTTTTTCCATACGTCAAAGTCTCTGGATCGATCCAAAAAACTCCCTCGTTTATAGTATTGACTTTAATTTTCCGCAAGTCCCGGTATTGAACATCCTTATCGATCAATTTCCGGATCTCCAAAATTACAAAGTCACAAAATTCCCCATTAACCCCCCTCCAAAAATCACCCCCTGAACAATACAATTCCAACTCCCTAACCCCCGAAACCCAATAATAACTCACCATCCGTGCAAGTGATAACAACTGACTGAGTCGATGACTCTGTTGAAATTGATTTTTACCAATCTGATACTCGAGCTGTGATTGGACAGCCTTATCAATCTCCAGCTGACTCGGATACACCATCCTCTTATCCGCATCAAGATAAGACTCCGGCATCTCCAACGGCAACGGCAGATCATACCTCACCATCCCCTCAAACATCATCAGAACCACTTCTGGCACTGGCATCGACTCCAACTTCCCCGCAATCCCCTCATACGTCTCCTCCACCTTCTGTGACACCCCCAAATACTCCGAGACAAACACCTTGAAAAAAAAAGGTCCCACCAACACATCCCAAATCACCCATCCCAATAACGCACTTAACACTCCCAACATCCGCTCCCATCTCCGCTCCATCCTCTCATAATTCTCCACCATCATATAAATCACCCTCTCCAATACAAACCTCCTCAATTGTAATTTGATCACCTTCAAAGCTATCAAATCCCCCACCTGAACCCCCTCAAATTCATTAACCCCATCCCGTAACACCCCAATCCCAACTCCTTGATACTCAAATCCATTCAATCCGTCCATGATGCTCTACTAATTTTAACCCCTATTTCCTCCTCTTTCTCCCCTTTTTTTCCTCCTGTTTCTCCTTCCTTACACGACTTTTTCCTCTCTTGCTACAGAAAAAATCGAGTCTCTCAATAATAAGAGATATATAACTACTAAATGTCAGATCCGTGTAAACCAGAACTGTGTCTGATCCAAGGTAAGTAAAGACAATTGTCCACCTCACAGAACCAACACTAACTTCCTAGACTGTTTACATAAGCACAATTACAACGAATCACGATGCACTGATCTCATCGACCAACTCTACAGATGTTGCTCGACATATTACAAAGAAAATCCCTCCATAAAGAAGACAACATGTTGTCCAAGTTTGGACTTGTTAAATTTGAAAATACAACAAAGAAAAGCCGAAAATAAGGACGCTCAACTTTATAAGCGTTAATGTACATTTAGAACCGCATAGCCAAAACACCGGATCATCCATAAGAATAACCCCTTTTAGCACGACATCAAAAGGTTGGTCAAAAAATTACTTTACTCTAAGATCTTAAACCCGAGCACGAAACTGCAATTCGCAAATAACAGAATAATCATATACTAGTCATATGACCCGTGACTCTAATGGGCGTCTATAAAGGTTTTAAACATTGTTAAAGAAAAGAAAAAAATTCCTTGAATGCAAAATAATTTTCATTTATATAGAAGTTAACATGAGCCGGGTAACTCTAGTTTTTTTTGTTATAATCGTTAGAATTTGGGAGGTATGGTTTTAAATCGGAGTCGTCTTTCAACCATATTTGGCCGGTTTTGCTATTCAAGGAGACGTTTTTCTCGAATTCCCTGAGCACCTGATCGATTTCGACTGGAGAAAGCCCGGATTTCTCGGTCAATTGCTTTCTAAGCATCAGTATGTGTAGAAGTAACTTCCATCTCGTAGTCTCGTTCTCCAAGTTGTTGTTCTTCAGTAGAAGCACCATCTTGTTCAGTTGCTTCTCCGATTGGTTCTTGAAGTTGATCAACACCTTATGAAGGGTCACGTGAGCGGAAGTTAAGTCCTTTCTGAGCTTCAGGTTCTCTTCGATGGTGTTGATGGCCAGGGTACCACAGGCGATGATGGACAGCAGTGCGATGATGGAGAAGCCGACCAGGGCTCCGACGTTGTTGGCTGCGGCAGTTTTGTCATACCCGGTACCTGAATTGCCGGAATTGGAGTCATTGGAGGAGCTGGAGGGGGACTCGGCGACGGGAGTCTCGGGAGTGGACTGGAGTTCTTCGAGTGTCTTGGGAGGATCTTTCAGTCCAAAGTATGTGGGTGGTGGAGTAACTGGAGCTCCGCGTCGACGAGAGCCGAGGGACCGGACGAAAGAAACAGGAATTGTACTAAGGGGGGTTTTGGGTTTGGTAAGTCTTGCTGTTGTGGGGAGCATTTATGTTGTACTAGTACACTGAGAGGCAATTTTACATAGAAAAAAAGACACAGAACCGTAGAAGCGTAGTAAGGAACTTAGTAAAGGGGAAAAGACAGTAGAAAAAACACAGTAGAAAAAACACAGTAGAAAAAAGACTTAGTAGAAAAAACACTTAGTAAAGCCAAAAAACACTTAGTAGAGCCTAGGTCTTCTAAGTAAAGCCTAAGAAAAAACACATACTAAAACAGGCCTAACAAAAACTAGTGGCCATAGAAAAACTCTTACTACACTTCAGCAACTTCTACAACTTCTGATCAAGATATTTCATGTTTGTATAAACGTTACACCACTTAATGAGCTCTTCTAGATTCAGCAATGACCTTGTTCATTTCCTCAACCTTCTTCTTGGCTCTCAAGTGAGTACCCAATCTCTTCTTGGCTAACTTCTTAGCTCTCTTCTCACCAGCATTTCTGATCAATTCGATAACTCTTCTTTCGTATGGAGCTAAACCGGTGACTTCCTTAACAATGCTTCTGACGAACTCGGTTCTCTTGGATAAAGCACCCTTTCTGTAAGAAATCTTTGGGGCAACGGTTTTTGGAGTGGTGATGAAACCCTTGTTTTGTCCAACAGCAATACCTAAATTGTTAGTAAACGGTGCTTAAATGTGTTGAGTGTATGAATGGATGTTTCTCTCAAAAACTGACTCTATTTGATGTTTCTGTTTAACCTTACTATGAAGCCTACTATAGCTTAATCATGATCTCTATTGCCATCTGTTGAGGTCTCCATTACTTGATTCTTTCTTTGTTATTCATTCATATAACCCATCTGATTACATTCATCCATTCATATATCACCCTTGTCTCATCTTTACATACCTGACTTAGCCATTTTGTATATGTCCTTGTGTAAGTATATCAAAAAATTTCAATAAAACTTTTTTTTTTAATTACCAAAAGAAAAAAAAAACTTCCAAAATTGAGTGAAAATTTTTCTCACGTGAACGATCCTAGGTTTAAAATACCCTACACCTAACAAAAAATTAACATCATTACATTTTTTTCCTAGATCTAGTAAGGTTATATTATATACAAGGGGGGTTATATTATAGAGAAAGGAGTCAAATCGACACCATTTTCCACCATGATTGGGATGATTTCCTTGACCGATTTTGGTTGATATTCCACGTTGAACTCCATCCAACTGTAGGATTCGATACGTTGCAGAGCCAAAGCCTTATATAACAGTCTCAACAACTGTTTCTTGCCGACTTTGAGCTTATATTTGACGTCATTATAAGTGACCACATGATAGATCTTGGTCAATTCATTGTCACTGGCAGGGTCGGGGATTCTATGGACCAGCTTCTTAGGAACCAGATCCTTCAGTTGTTTAGTAAGAATATCGTACTTCAATTTCCAACCAGTTGGACCCAATTCTTTGATTCTGGCAGACTTCTCCTTCAATAAATAAGCATCCAATCCTCCCTCCTTCTTCATTGTTCTCAAAACTCTGGCACTCAACTTCAATTTAAGACTCTTCTCAAGTGTCTCACTCCATAAATGCTTCCTTATAACGTTGACTTTCCAATGTCTTGGTGTTCTATGACCTTCATCTGCACTCACCTTATTACCACGACCTGGAAACTGTCCTCCATATAACCCATTATTACTTTGCTTGTACCAATGAGACTCTCCATACTTATAAACTGGATACTCGGGAATCTGTTTAGGTACCTCCAAATCCCAAGGCTTCAAACCACCTTCCTTCACTTCAGGAATCTTAGGTATCCGACGTTGTGTAACAAATCGATATTTACGTTGAAGTACACTCTCACTACTACTAAACCCACGTCTAAATACTAATGACATCGTACTCTCTCTCTCACTTACACACTTACTTTTCGATCTTTAATTTTTTTTTCATCAAAAATATTTCGCACTTAAATACACTACCATTATCCCATAAGACTTCTCAACCTCGACTTCAAATTGCCATGATCCGAGCTCAATTTTTCGTGTTCTGTACTCAACTGTTTATAATTGACTTCCATTTCCAGTAATTGTTCTTCCAAGACCCTATTCATCTCCATCACTTCCAGGTTTCTCTTCATGGTCTTATTGATTTCTTCCTCGATATCCTTTTGAAGACCCGATTCCAGTTCCGTCTTCAAAGTTGCAATTGTAGCCGTCAATTCCTCCACTGTCTTACTCAACGACTTATTCTCATCCTCCAATGTAGCTATTTTCATCTTTCCTTGGATCATCTCGTTCAGAATCTCCACATGTTCTTTATTGAGTAAAGAGTACGACATCTCCAATTTCTTGATCTCCATCGTCAATTGCCCGTTCTTTCTTCTCAACGTCTCGATCTCCTCTTGTCTTTCCTTCTCCAATCTGTTGACTTCATCAAATTCTTGTTCGTACTTCTTCAACATGATCGGCAAAATCTTGATCTTCATCGAATCCTCCACCAATTGGTCTAACTTATAACCCTCAACTTCAATCTCCTCCCCAGGTAACTCCATATAGACATAGAAGATCTCATCTTTCAAGAACTGAAGTAACGAATCAAACGTCAATGTAAGTAAATGTCCCTTGTTTTGAAGCATCAAATTGACGGCAAATTTCAAGATACATTCTAATCCTTCCAGAATGATCAAATCATAGATCCGTAATACCATCTGCAATGGGAACTTGTAACCAAACAATGTCAAGAACCATTGCGTAGCATACATCGACGACCTGATACCTTGACGTTGTAAATGGTAGAACAATTCCGGACTCATGTCTTCCAACAACCTATCAAATTGGTACAACTTCAACACCAATCCCGGCATCTCGGGCAAATATAACGACCGGAAGTTGTAATTCTTCATCAACGTCACCAAAAGACAGAAACTCTCACTCTCAGTCATGTTCATGAGTAACGGCACTGTCAAAAAAGCCATCCCCTGAGTATATCCAACCTCTGGATCGTACAAACTGTACAGTTTTATGATTCCAAACACCTCTTCTTGTTTGCCCTTTGTTTCTTCGGTGTTCATGAATCTGGTCCTACTCAAATCTCTTCTAATAGCTCTTTCGTGTTGTGAAGATTCCGATCTCAAGTTGGAGTACAATTCTTCCAAATTGAACGATTTCGAACTGGCTATCAATTGCCAAATCATTCCCCTCAATTCCGCTGGAATACCACGCGAAATCAGATCTTTGAGCAGTTCCGACTCATGGGTCAGTACTTCACTATAATTGTTGACCACTCTTGACCAGAATTCCCAGTCGATCTTCTCAAGTAACTCGTTCTGAGTAAGATGGATCCCGTTCTTGATCTCATTGAAAGTGTTCTTGATCGAAGTCGACCCGACTCTCAATTGTTCTCTGTCCTTGGAAGATCTCGACTTGATATCGGTCTCGTTGTCCCGTAATCTATAAAGTAACAAATCGTAATTCTCTTCATGAGATAAGATATCACTGGCTATTTCTGTCATCGATTCTTCGTCAGTCTCCGGAGAAGAGACCACCGACTCTTTCGATGTGTTGGCAGACTTCAATTTGATGTTGAACCAGGATTTGAACGATTTAGTGGAACTTCTTACGGAATTGATGGAGTCTCGGCGGACGGTGTAGCGGTCGGATGGGGGAACAACGGCGTCGACCTCGTCGATATCTTGGCTCTCAGCATCGTCTTCCACTTCCTTCAGATCTATTTCGGGTATCTCTGCCTCAGCAGCGGTCGGTGTCACCACCTCTTCAATCTCCTCCGCCAGGACTGGTTCAGGCGGGACCTCACTGAGGCGCTCTACGGCGTCAGTGGCATCTTCAGTAGCGTCAGCAGCGCCCTCTGTAGCCTCCTTAGCATCGCCCTCTGTAGCGCCATTAGCTTCGCCCTCAGCATCGGCCTCCACCAGTCCCTCTTCTTCCTCCGCCAGTCCCTCTGCCTCCTCCGCCTTCTCTTCCTCTTTAAGTCCATCTTCCTCCCCCAATACATCACCCACCTCCGTATCATCCGCCGACTCAAACTCCTCCTTATCCGATCCAGTCATATCCTCATTCGTCAATTCGCCCAACTTATCAGCCAAGTCATCCAATTGACTCTTCAGTTCCTCACTCATCTTATTCTCCACAAGACACACGCTATCAAATCTGACACTAATATCTTTTTTTTTTCCCTTATTTATTTTTTCCTAACAAAAACAAACCACCTTTTAAGCTCTATCAAAAAGGCTTATACGTACTATTTTTTTTCTCTCTCCCCTCCTAACTCTTTTTATGTCCATCTCACACGACTTTTTTTCTATTTGTTATGTAGTCATCATTCTGTTTCTTTTTTTCCTACAGCGATAAGTCCTAATTAATTAGATCTATCACGTACACAGCAAGTTGACATGTCGGCCAGTCGGACTTTGAGGGAGATTCTCTCTCAGACGAAACGGCATGCCCGTAATATTCGGGAGACCCTAGACGAGCTTGCGCTGGACATCTTGCAACGGCGTCTACCTCAAAGGCAGCCGCTGGTGGCAAGAGTGCCAGTGCGGAATGGTCCGGTGCCTCCCTTCCATCGCCATCCACGCACACAGTTCCAATCGGCGTTCCAAAGGCAAAGTATCAGATTCGCAAGTACTTATATCAACCCCAATTACCGCCAAGCCTACTTCAAAGGCTCCACCTTACGCAGATCATGGTCTTTGAGACCCCTCAAATCCTTGGGCACCATCAACGGCGTCACCTTGGCAAGAGGTGTCTTCCCCAATACTTTATATGCAAACTTCGTCAACACCAATAACCGATATTATTCGCAATATCACAATTTTTCCCAAGAATGTGTCAAGAGTCTCAACCAATCTTTAAGACTGTTTCTCTTACAAACGAAGGAGGAATTGAACGAGAAGAGATCGTTCTCGACTCATCATTACGGCTTGAACTGTTCCCCGGAATATCTGGCCCAAGTCTTTGACTTATCGAGAACGAACTCCTCCTTGTGTCACGAAGAATTGACTCATTGTTACGTCGACTTTGAAGTACCACACTTCCAACCGGAATTCCCTACAATGGCCTTCATGGATGATGACATCTTCCATGACGTCAAGGGAGACTTCAACTCGTATCAACGTGAACTCCAAGCGGTCGTCGCTGAAATCGAGTTGATCAAATCCCAGTTGGGATCCCTCCCGTTATCGACTCATAAGATCCCAGATCGATGTGTCTTACGAGTACATTTCCCCAACTGTGACATCTCCAAAGTAGAACTGTTGTTGAGAGATATCGGAGTATCAAGAGGTATCATCCATGAAGAGGAGCAGCTGGAACTCTCCTCTTCGTCAACCTCTTCACCACTTTTCACCTCTGCGGAAAACTCAATCACTCCAAGTGATACCAACATCATCTCCTCTCTCGACTCCCTCACAAGTTCGTATCATGACGTGGGATGGTCGGAAGATGACGCTTCCGCCCCGGATTCCGACCTATATACCGATATGGTGTTCCCCAACATCAACGGACTGAGTATCCACTCGTCCAACGTCATCATCGCCAACGACACAAACAGCTTTTACTGAAGATCTTTTATATGCCGGTTACATACTTTATCATTACTATCATTTTTTATCACTTCCATAACGTAAAAACTATATAAGTATCATTAATTTAAATCCAGGTTGGTCGATGGTGTAGTGGATTCATCGGAGATATCGAGGTCAACCTTGTTGTTGTTGTTGTTGTTGTTCAGACCGAAGTTGATCGGGTCCATAAATTCGTCAAAGATCAAAGAGTAAATGTCGTTAAGTACTCCACTGTTCCCCACCTGTGGTTCTTGGTCCTGTTGAGACATGTCCTTGCCCGTGAATTCCTCTCCCGGAGTGCTACTACTTTGTACGGTTTCCGGCAGAAGACTTTGTGGTCTTAAGATGGAGGCGATGTGATCTTCGTACTCAGTGGTGGATTTAGTTGTAGACATAGGTGTAGGAGTTGGTGCTGGTTGTTGGTGGAGTTGCTTCTCCGAGACGTACTTACCAGGACTGACAAAGTTGACTTCAAGAGCTTGCAAGATATCGCTTTCGATGTCGTTGTCTTGAGCCTTGTTGTCGTTGATGAAGGAAGAACATAATCTGTCAATGATCTTAATAAACTTGACCGCAAGTTTGTTGAACTTGGAAAGTTTTGTGAGTACTTCTTTCAGCATCAAAATGTCATCCAACCAACCCTTCAGTAACTTGGAATTAGGTTCCGAACAAAGACAGACAATTGGGATCAACAGCAGCTGGAAGAGGAAGTAGGTCAGATACCAAATGGAGATGATAGACAAGTCATGTTCCGTATAGTTCTTGACACTTCTAATCGTCTCGGTAGCCAGAGTCAAACAAACACGACGACACTCCTTACCTTCCTTCGTCTTTGACTGTTTCAAGATCTCGGGATTGTTAACTCCAATGACTCTTTGCCAGATAAAGGATCTGAACATGATTATTTGCAAGTTTTTGTAACGCCAGATCAACCGATATCTTTGCAAGTTGAACCATTGGGGAATCTCGTTTTGCGAGTTGTACATGTGTTGAGGGGTCAGTTTGACGAAGGCCAATTTCAGTACATCATCGTTTTCACTGAAATAGGTTGGAAGGGTTGAGATGAAGCTTTCTAAGTACGAGTTCATCTCGAGACAATCCTTCAGTGTAGGAGAATTGGTGGAGATCAATCTGTTGTAGATTTGCAGGGAGAATTTGGTGAACTTGGTCTGGTGGATCATACCAGAATAAATGGTTGGATAATCCTGGTTCAAGTTCGGGATCTCCTCTATATCCTTGTTCAAGATGATCTCATTCAATTCCTCATCGTTGATGTTGGAAACCTCATTAATGCTCATAATGTCTGGTGGTGGACAATCTATAGGTCTACCAAAGGTGATCAGAGCCCCAGCATCAAAGATGTACAATCCCCACCACAATCTTCTCCTTATTTCCAGGCTCAAAAGATTGTTCTTCAAACTGGTGATGTCATCGGAAGGTTGTTTGAACTCCTTGTACAATCCCAAGGACATGGCCATTCTCATGGCAACTCCCAAATAGGTCCAACCAGTATTAGGTTTGTTTCTCTTTTGGGTATAATTACTCAACAAAACGAAGGACTGTAACATGGTAATGTTACCACTTCCGAAGATATTGATCTGTTTCAACAACTGTTTCACCTTACCGTAGTAATACAAGTCCAAATTCCCGTTCTCTCCATTGATACACCAACATCCAATCAGAAGAATGGTGTTGACGAAAATTTGGTGTAAGAGTTCGTCCTTAATAGGAAGCTCGTGGTTGTATTGCTTGATGAAGGTTTCCTTATGAATGAAAGGATATGACGTATGATAATGTTTGAAGTACAGACCGATGAACTGGTCCTGGACAAATTTGGAGTTCAACTGATCTTCGATGTCCTTACTGATGTGAGGTTTTGTATGTTGTTTCTTCTTCTCGTCGTCAAAGTCCAACATCTTGAAATCTTCGTCCTCATCGTCCAACTCGGCCTCGAATTTGTCGATCTTCAACGTTCTCAATAACAGAGCAGAAGACAGAAGTCCGAAATAACCCGAACTTCCCAGTTTGTTGAAGGACAACAGCAGCATTCCATCGACGGTTGTATCCGGATGAGTAGAATGTAAGGAAGGACTAGCCATGACGGAAGTAGCCGTTGTTGGTGGTGCCGCAGTAGAGTCGATCGAGTTCATTCTCTCTGGACTCAGAAGTTCGTTCTCTTCGTCCGTAAGGACTAAATTGTTGTCGTCTTGGTCTTCATCCCAATCGAAGCCGTTAATACTATCATTAAGAAGATAATCTTCCGGTAGCGTCGGACGGAAAGATTGATGACTTTCCGTCTGGAAGGGAGGCGAGGAAATCGAGCCGGACGAATGCTCAAGTATTGTTTGAGGATTTCCACTCGTCGGCGAAGGTTCTTGTGATGACACATTAGACGAATTACCCGATAAGAGAAACGAGGTAGCGACTTTACTCAGCTTCAAATCGTTGATACTACGACTCTGCGAGAGCAAACTATCGATATTCTCATTCGAAGGAAGTAATTTCAGAAGCAAATTCTCCAAGTCACGAACACGATTCTCCACCGTGGTCAAATGAGCCCTCGTAAGCGGAGACCGAACAGCACGAGGACTATAGACACATTCCCACTTATGATGGAGACACTTGGAACATTTGGGAAGCTCTTTCGAACATTTGAGCTTCCGCTTCCGACATGAATCACATGCCTGCTCAATATTCAGTCCTTTCCCTCCATAACTCGACCCTAACGACCCAATCTCTTGTTGTAGTACACTCTCCAAAAAATCATCCTCTATCCCACTCTCTTGCTTAACCTTCCCAGAGAGCTCCTCCAGAAGAACGTTATCTTGAAATTCCATTTCTCCACAATTAAATTCCAAGGGTGTTCCCTTTTCAGCTTTAAGAAATCACCTGATAAACTTCCACTAACCAAATTAAAATTCCTGATTTAATGTGAGTGTGTCCTCCTTTTTTTTTTTTTTTTTTTATTAAAACCTCCTATTGAATTTTTTTACTCTCTGTACTGCTTAACGTGATGACCCGGCGTTGTTTTTTCTCTTCTCCACTAATACAATTTTTTTTTTCTTTCTTCTTATTCCATCAACTGATGCTCAAGAGAAAAAAAAAAAAAAAAGTTATGCCCACTTTAGCTATCTATACCCACTTTAAGTTCAAGAGTTGAGACTTTTTTTTTTCAACCTTCTCTGTTGGGTCTTTTGTAAAACAGGGGGTTCGTTTTTTCCGAAAGTGGGGGTGTAAAAAAACTTGGGAAAGAGGAGTCGAATTTATAGCGAGTGGAAGTTAAATAATACGGTCTCCCCACAAAAAAATTTATCCGAACAGATCCCATGAGAGATCTCGGTGTTAAGAAAGGGGTTGGCACATGTTTCGGGAAGTAATTAGTTTTTGTTCCGGGGGTGTCTTAAGAAAGGGGTGTGATTGTAGTTAGTCTGGTAGTGGAACTCTTTAGGAAAATTCTTTGTAAGTGTAGTCCTTCCTTACCTTTCAGCCCTACCTTCTTACCAGGGCATCGCTATAGCCGTCTCTTTTCCCCAGATTGTTATCGATTTTTTCGGGCACTCAGAAAAAGTCGACTGATTCTGATGCTTGGTGTTGCATAATGGCAATTTGCACCGGGAATTATGTAATACACTCCGGTGGGCCGTGATAGTCATACTAGATGAGAGCATGTGGTTGGCATGTAAGATCCGGGGTGTCATAGAAAGGGCATATGGGGTGTAGCTTAGTATCCTTGAGTAGTCTCTATAAGGGGTTAATGTATGTAACACAACACAAGGACACAACAAGGAAGCACCACACATGTACAGTAGTAGATATTTATGGATATCGTATTATGCTATCTCTATACCCCACCAACTCCAATCCCCCTTTTATCCAATGCTCTCTACTGTATCTACGTCTCACCAACATCAGTCACTTTATCTTTTTTTGCACTACCTTTTCGCGAGGTTACTATTTTTTTTTTTTAGACGCCGAACAACTACAAGTTGTAATAATAATAATAAAACAAAGGGTTCCGTATCAAATTAATAATATGTAAAAGTGAACTAAAGGGGGTTCAAACAAAAAGGTAAAGAAATAAAGAGGACCGTCGAAATTGAGGTCCAATTCAATATAAGAGACCTTTTCAAGAAAGGCGCTTAAGAAATGGAACGGGGTATCTGAAGAAGATCAAAAAGGGGTTAAAAAAAGAGGGGGAATCAAATAAGAATCAGACCCAAGCAGATGAATGCCAATGAAGACAACCAAGCGCTGATGGATCCGACACTTGAGGCCTTACCTTCAAGAGCGGTAGCGGAAGCAGTAGCTGTGGCGCTAGCTCCAGAAGAGGTAGAGGTGCTCAAAGTACCAGAGGTAAGAGTGGTTCCTTGAGTAGTAGCTTCGACAGTAGATGTGACAACGACTTCGGTAGTAGAAGTGACATCCTCTGCAGCAGTAGCACTGGTCAATGGACAGTAAGTGGTGTAGGTAGTTTCCTCACCTCCTTCAGCAGTCGATGTGACAACAGCAACTCCAGTCTCCTTAGCAGAAGTAGAACATACACCAGCGGAGCAAGAAGTAACAGTTACAGTAGTTGTTGCAATAGCGGTGATCTCTGTGGTGGTAGTGTCTTCAGCACTGGTCAATGGACAGTAGGTGGTGTAGACAGTAGTCGTACCTTCAACAGTCGAAGTGACAACAGTGAGTCCGGTCTCCTTAGCAGAGGTGGAACATACACCAGCTGAGCATGAAGTAACGGTAACGGTAGTAGTTGCAATGTCGGAAGTAGTAGCAGTCAATGGACAGTAAGTGGTGTAGATAGTAGTCTCACCAGATACAGTCGAAGTGACAACAGCGACACCAGTCTCCTTAGCAGTTGTTGAGCAAATACCGGCAGAACAGGATGTGATAGTAACAGTAGTAGTACCAATATCACTGACAATAGCGGTAGAAGCAGCTCCCAAAGTGGCCAATGGAATAGTTGTGGCAACAACAGTTGGCTCTCCGTTGGCTCCAGTCGTGGTGTAGTAAGAAACTTCATCGACGACAGAGTAAGTGGAGCCACCAGAAGTCTCAACCACAGTGGTGGTGTATGGAGTACATGTTGGGCAGAGCTCACCAGCAATCGTGGAGATTGGAATGGTAGTAGCGACAACAGTAGAAGATCCATTAGCATCAGTAGTGGTGTAGTAAGAGACTTCGTCAACAACAGAGATTGTTGATCCACCAGTGGTCTCGACAACAGTAGTCGTGTATGGAGTACATGTTGGACAGAGATCAGTGGCAGCAATGGTGGAAAGTGGGATGGTAGTAGCAACAACAGTAGAAGATCCGTTAGCATCAGTAGTGGTGTAGTAGGATACTTCGTCAACAACAGAAACAACCGAGGTACCAATAGTTGAAACAACAGTGGTAGTGTACTCGGTACATGTTGGACAAAGGTCGGTACCACTAATAGTCGAGATTGGAATAGTAGTGGCAACAACAGTGGAAGATCCGTTAGCATCAGTAGTGGTGTAGTAGGAGACGTCATCAACAACAGAGACAACTGAGGTACCAATAGTTGAGACAACAGTAGTGGTGTACTCGGTACATGTTGGACAGAGGTCGCTAGTTGAGGTGCCATAAATAGTCGAGATTGGAATAGTTGTGGCAACGACAGTTGGGTCACCGTTCGAGTTAGTGGTGGTGTAGTAAGATACATCATCAACAACAGAAACTACTGAAGTACCAATAGTTGAAGCAACAGTAGTGGTGTACTCAGTGCATGTTGGACAGAGGTCGCTAGATGAAGTGCCATAAATAGTCGAGATTGGAATAGTTGTGGCAACGACAGTTGGGTCACCGTTCGAGTTAGTGGTGGTGTAGTAAGATACATCATCAACAACAGAAACTACTGAAGTACCAATAGTTGAAGCAACAGTAGTGGTGTACTCAGTGCATGTTGGACAGAGATCACTAGATGAAGAGCCATAAATAGTCGAGATTGGAATAGTTGTGGCAACAACAGTCGAAGAACCGTCAGAGTTGGTGGTGGTGTAGTAAGATACATCATCAACAACAGAAACTACTGAAGTACCAATAGTAGAGGCAACAGTAGTGGTGTACTCAGTACATGTTGGACAGAGATCACTGGATGACGAACTAGATGAAGTGCCATAAATAGTCGAGATTGGAATAGTTGTGGCAACAACAGTCGAAGAACCATCAGAGTTAGTGGTGGTGTAGTAAGAGACGTCATCAACAACAGAGACAGTGGAGCTACCAATGGTCGAGACAACAGTAGTGGTGTACTCAGTGCATGTTGGACAAAGATCACTAGAGGAGGAACTGTAAGCAACAGAGCTGAGAGCAGAACTAGAGGAAGTGCCATAAATAGTCGAGATTGGAATAGTTGTGGCAACCACAGTCGAAGAACCGTCAGAGTTGGTGGTGGTGTAGTAAGATACATCATCAACAACAGAGACAGTGGAGCTACCAATAGTCGAGACAACAGTAGTGGTGTACTCAGTGCATGTTGGACAGAGATCACTTGATGAGCTAGAAGAACTAGAGGCAGCGGAACTAGAGGAAGTGCCATAAATAGTCGAGATTGGAATAGTTGTGGCAACAACAGTCGAAGAACCGTCAGAGTTGGTGGTGGTGTAGTAAGATACATCATCAACAACAGAGACAGTGGAGCTACCAATGGTCGAGACAACAGTAGTGGTGTACTCAGTGCATGTTGGGCAGAGGTCGCTAGAAGAGCTAGAAGCAGCAGAGCTAGAAGCAGCAGAGCTAGAAGCAGCAGAACTAGAAGCAGCGGAACTAGAGGCAGCAGAACTAGATGAAGTGCCATAAATAGTCGAGATTGGAATAGTTGTGGCAACAACAGTCGAAGAACCGTCAGAGTTGGTGGTGGTGTAGTAAGATACATCATCAACAACAGAGACAGTGGAGCTACCAATGGTCGAGACAACAGTAGTGGTGTACTCAGTGCATGTTGGGCAGAGGTCGCTAGAAGAGCTAGAAGCAGTAGAGGAGCTAGAAGCAGCAGAGGAGCTAGAAGCAGCAGAGCTAGAAGCAGCAGAACTAGAAGCAGCAGAACTAGACTCAACAGAGGAGCTAGAAGCAGCAGAACTAGAAGCAGCAGAACTAGACTCAACAGAGGAGCTAGAAGCAGCAGAACTAGAAGCAGCAGAACTAGACTCAACAGAGGAGCTAGAAGCAGCAGAGCTGGAAGCAGCAGATGAACTAGAAGCAGCAGAGCTGGACTCAACAGAAGAGCTAGAAGCAGCAGACGAACTAGAAGCAACAGACGAACTAGAAGCAGCAGAACTAGAAGCAACAGAGCTGGAAGCAGTGCTAGAAGCGGCGCTAGAAGAAGAACTCAGAGCTGGAGTAGATGTAGCAACAGCCTGTCCATCACTGATGGAAAGGGAAGTGGTACATACTGGAGTGTCATCACCACAGATGTTGTCAATGACATCGGCAAGCAAAGTCAAGTTGAGGTCAACATCGTTAGAAACCCAATAGGTGTAAGTGATAAGACTCGAGCTAGTCCAGGTGAAGTCCCAAGTTCTCAAGTAACAGGTGAGCCAGTTGTCGAGAGACAAGACGTAAGTAATAAGGACAGAACCATCGTCCAAGTCAACATCAGCGTTGAAGTCAGAAGAGACAATCGACAAGTCAAAGAGGTTGAAGGCAATCCAGTCTTCACTAGCACGCTTTTGAAGCAGTTCAGTGTCATCAGTGACTTGAAGTAGAAGTAGATCTCGTAGTCTCCGCTAGCCAATTTTTGCATGTATTGGTAGACTTCGTAGTCTGGACCAACATAGATGGAAAGACTGCTGCTTCTTTGAGTGGCAGTGTAAGCGCTACATACCGAAGTCAATCCGGTAGTGAAGCTCAAACTGTCAGTCGTAGAAATGGCAGAAATGGCAGAGCTAGAGGT